>JAQMYG010000010.1:13168530-13194580 GCA_030014215.1 Clariallabes teugelsi
AATCAAAATGATAAGATAGTCCCTGATGAGCAAGCCGAGGACGACGGCGACAGTGGCAAGGAAAAACTCCCTGAGATAGTAATAGGAAAAAAAAACTTTAGAGAAACCAGACTCAACAGGGATCTTTTCTTTAGTGCAATAAAAAACAAAAAAAATAAAGCATTTGATCATCCATAGAGCCACTGTGCACCTCAACTATGCTACTTATGCTCTGTAGAAATTTGGACAAAATGGACAAATCCCTTTTTAAAAATTTTTTTTTTTATCATAACCAGTTCAACAGTATGGAAAAACTGTATGATATTAAACAAGAGTTCTTGAGTGTGTGTAATAGAGCAAACTATCAGAAGCTTCACAGACCTCATTCATAGTGTGAGCGTATGTTCTAGCAGATTGGACGATTTAGCAATGTAAACACTGGTGAGCCGTTGTTTACCAGACATACTCTCTCTTTTTCTCTCTCACACACACACACACACATAGACACATACACCTAACTCACTTTATTAGCTGGGTCAAACACAATCACAGCTCAGCCACACAGGGTTAGCTAATTATGGGTGGCAGCTGGCAGTGAGGGCTTCCTTTAGAGACTGGCTGCTGGGTAATGTCCATGCGTGAACTGTGTGTGTGTGTGTGTTGTTTTCATCTTCTTTTAGGGAGGAAATAGTCTGAAAAGGCAGGAATTTCTAATCATATTTGGGCATTTTGAAGAATTGTTTGTTTGTTGTTCATGCTTGCTTGTTTACTCATTTGTTTGTGTGAATGTAGAGTATGTTTGTTTGATTATTTATTTGTTCACTTATTTGGATTTAGTTTTTTTTTGTGCTTATTCTGTTGTTTACTTGTTTGTTTTTCACTTTTCCATTTCATTATTTGATTTGTTATGTATTTTTTGTACTGTATGTTAGCTTGTTTACTGGTTAGTTTGTTTGCTTGCTTGCATGTTTGTCTAATTGTGTCCTTTTTTGTTTGCTTTTCTGTTTGTTTTATCTTTCATGTTAGATGTAAATTTTTTGTTTGTTTGATACTTTGTGTTTTTCTATTGGTTAGTTTGCTTGTTTAATTATTTGTTTGCTATTTCATTGTTTTTTGTTTCATTGTTTGCTTTGTTTTGTTCTTGCTTTTCATTGCTCACCGAGTTGTTTATACTGTTTTTTTTTTCTATTTGTTTTACCTGGTTCCCCTAGTTTTTCTGTTGTTGGTTTGCTTGCTTGTTTGTTTGTTTTTTTGTATGCTATATCTGGCTTGTCTGATTTATAATTTTTTTTTTTAATGTTGGCTTTTTTGCCCACTTAATTTATTATTATTTTTTAATACTTAAATTGTTTTGTGGAAACATTGCAACTTTTACTTTCAAAACTAAAATAGTTTACTCAGGGATCAGGGCAAGGTTTATCAGCATACAGTCGTGTGTAAGTTAGTGCTCCTTTTTTAATTCTTTGTTTTTTTTTTTGTGTAAAGACATAATAAAAAATATTTGATTGTAGCAGGCTTCAGTATTAAGCAAGCTCTAAAAAACTAAACTAAAAGTAACACATGCAGGCAAGACTAAGTACCCCACTGATCCAATAATAGAAAATAAATAGATAAATAGAAAAAATTGTCTCAACTCATTGTAGAATTTTGCCTCATTCTTCTTTACCCCTTTGCTTCAATTCATTGAGGTTTTTGGGCATTCGCTGATGCACAGCTCTCTTAAGGTCCCACCACAGCATTTCAATTGAGTTGAGGTCTGGACTTTGGCCATGCCAATACCTTGATTATTTTATTTTTAGCCATTTAGTCATTCGTTTTCAGATTGTGCTGTTGCATGACCCAATTTTGACCAAGCTTTTAAGTGGCCTCACATTTGCCTCTACACAGTGTCTGCAAGGTGCCCAAAAACAAGTCCAAATCTTCACCTTGCTTCCATGTGCTTTAGACTGAAGAGGCTTTCTCCTGGCAAACTGTAGTTTTTCAGTCTTCTTCTAATTGTGCTGTCATAGACTTTAATAATTAACACGCTCAGTGAGGCCTGTAGGGTCTGAGATGTAGCTTTTGGGGTTTTTTTTTTTTTTGTATTTCTCTAAACATTGCACATTCTGACATTGGGGTGAATGTGTTGGGATGTCCACTCCTGGGAAGACTGGAAACAGTCTTAAATGCTTTCCACTTGTAAATAAGCAACGAGCAAGACCAGCAACCTGCCAAAATGTCTGCTTTTTTTAGAGGTCTGCACACCTGCGGATAATCATTTAATCGGGGGCTGATGATTAGCAGCACCTGGCTACAACCTACCCTCTTAAATCCTGTAGAAGCATAAAGGGGGTACTTAGTGTTACCTGTATGTTTTTTTTTTCTTTTTGGCTTAATTTTTGTTTAAATAAATAATGGCATAGGGAAAAAAAGTTATATCTTGTTTTTCTGAGGTTATATTTGTCTAATATCATAACCCACTACAGACAGATTTAAAACATAGAATTGAAAGGATGGCCATTAACCTTAACACATGACTGTATCTAACATATTGTCAGTTATCCAGAAAGAATTGTGCTTGTTCGAGTGTGTGTGTGCATGTTTGTTCATGTAGCATGAAGAACACATTTAACATTGTTGTACACAGCAAACTGTTTGCCTGCATATTGATTTCAGGACAGTCAGATATGTGGAGGCGAGCCTGAATTAATTAAGCGAATGAGGCATTAAATGAATGCAATGTAGCTCATTTTTTGAGTGTGTGTGTGCGTGTACATGTGTGTGAGCGTGATAGAGATCCAAACAACAGTATAAGTAGCTGTTATGTTTTTAGAACTGACAGCCTTACCTGTGCTGCTGTTGTATTGATGGTATTGAGATAAGTTATTTGATGAGCAAGTGATGGTGAAACATTCTATCCTTCACACAAATTGATCCAAGGCTCCTTCGTCCACTGTGCTCTATTTGATTTAAGTCTCAATTTACACGAGGCAAAAAAAAAAAAAAAAAAAAATGTGATGACCAAGAAAAGAGAATCCTTCACAACCAACTGGCGGTGCTGGATATTCTGCAAATTGGACGGCACGAGGACGAAAAGTAATTTCCATGAAAATCAATATTAATATCTGTCTGCACGAGTGGAACATTATCCTCGCACCCTTAACCTACTGCGGGTGAAATATGAAAGGGAGGGATACGAGGGGAAATAAAAAAAAAAAAGAAACCCATTCATCGGGCACACTAATTTTGATTCTGATAGGGAGCACTCGAAAACAGCGTTTCTCTCCTCCTTCAGCAGTCAAATTGGAGGGAAAAAATATATCAAAGTTGACAGCTTTGAATAGGAAATGCAAGGCTACTCCGACCTGCCAGGGAAAGAGAGTGAAAAGAAAACAACTGCATATGACAGGCGGAGAGAGAACATGTTTTCTTGATAAAAAAAGTTATCTGTGCGAAATGGAAACACAAACAGCGAAGATTCGACGAGAATAAGGGATTAAAAAAAGACTATGAAAGAGGACCTTATTATACCCGTCATGGAGAAGAGAGGCCGACATGGTATATTTATTTTACCTGCAGGCAGGTTGGTAATATGGTGGTGAGCACTGTGGCCTCGCACCTCCAGGGTCGAGGGTTCGGTTCCTGCCTCGGGTCTGGAGTTTGCATGTCCCCCCCGCCCCCTCCCCCCCGTGCTTGGCGGGTTTCCTTCATTTCCTCCGGTTTCCTCCCACTGACAACAATTAAAATAATTTATTCAGAGGTAAATGCATGATGTAGACACTTAACCGATGTGTCATCCAAAAAGCTTATGTGTGTGTGTGGGTGAGAGAGAGATTTACAATACATGTACACATTTCCAAATCGACTTTAGTGCATGAGTGAGTGTGTGTGCTTCTGTGCCCTGCGACCTGATTGGCATCCTATCCAGGGTTTACATGCCACTGGATGCCACTCCATAGGCTCCATGCCACCTGTCACCTTGTACAGGATAAAAGGAATAGAGAATGAGAGTCAGAGAGAGATGTGACTGAGGATGAATTGCAACTTCTTGCTTTTAGAAGCTGGCACACACTCATATGCATCTACACACACACACACACACACACACACGGTTCAAAATACCTTCATTCATAATTTTAAAAAAATTGGCTTTACTTTTTTTTTTTTTTTAGTTTGAACCACATCAGTTGTTAATTCTCTAATCTGATTGGTCAGGATGTGTTGATTAATTTTCTGTAACAGGTAGTGTAACCTACAATTCAATCATACAGTGTTAATGTGATCGTTCTTATATATTATCAATTCTACGACCTTGGGGGCTTAAAGACATTCCCGAATTTAAAACTTAAAAAATCAAAACGCCATCATCAGTAAGTTCATTAGAGTTTCATACATGGTGCACTACTACCATGCATATCCGTATCTGTTGAGACAGGCATCCGTTAGTTAGTTGCTCCCAATGCACGAGAGAAGACACTACAGGTGAACTAAAAGTACATGATCTTGCTTTAATTATCAGTAATTGGTAGTGCTGGGCTTTAAGTCCTGCCACCACCAGGTTGCCACTTTTGGGCAATACCCAGCCAGTAGAGATGCAGGGCATCCTCCCCTCCTGGAGAAATGGAAGGGCATATGGCATGAAGCCTGTGGGAATAACTTGCAGATCGAGTGATCCGATGAGGCAACCCCGAGAAAAGGGAAAAGCTTCAGGGGAAAAATGATAAAAATCTGTTAAACAGCCACAACCCTTTAGCTGAAGTTTTTTTTTGATGGCATTAACTTCAATTGTGTCTTTTTATTATACACACGCGTAATTAAGAAGCTATTTTTTTGGATGTCAGTATTGTTTTTCACATTGGACAAATGAAGATCATAGTTAGCAAACGGTCGACATCGGCTAGACGTATATGTGCTGTTATTGAAGAGGGGGATATAAAGACAGGCTGGGACAGGAACAACTTTTTATAGCTGCTATGACATAAGGGATCTAAATCCAACTCTAAATGGATGAACACAATATTTAATTCCTTACTATATTGGCTTCTGCAACAACAGCTTTGAAAGCGGACCACAGGTCCTGCTGTCTATAAATGCTATTGTAATATCGTGATCGTGGTAGAAACACTGGCCTCCCAGGAACTCCTTTAATGGAATGTAATTAATGGATTGTTATTTAATAAAGGTAAAAATGTATGTATGTTATACACTGTATATACAAAGGAAAATTACAAAGGAAATAATTTAAAGTAACTACACATAATAAAAAAAGTGTTATTATTGAAAGTAAGTTTTTTATGATACATTGCTCTGATATATAGAAGGAATAAAGCTGTTTGCGAGTGTTATTGCTATCAAACCTCAACATACATAATTTTTTGTCTTTTATTCCATATTTACTGCATCTACAGTAACGCCTGTTAAAACCTACATATTCCCACTGCAGTAAATGAAATAATATAGATCGTATAATATGGTGTGCTGTATAAACACGTGATTAGTATATTACTATTCTTTGTGTATTTTTTTTTAAAGAGTTGAATATCTTGGGGGGAAAAAAACATGCACACACACACACACACACATTAGCTTACTGCCTACCCCAGAGCAAAGATGCCTGATATACTGTCTGGATTTATCGATCCACTTCATCCTGGTGAAATGAGATGCAGATAGCTGTGTCCCGTCTGTAGAAGCCATAATCATGATCCAATATGGGCTATCCTGACCTCACTATTGAATTTTGGTATGCCTACATAAATCTGATCGATGTCTTATTAGCGTTCGTAGTGAGAACATTTGTGTAAAATATTCCTCACTGTTTCATAACCTTGTATTGAGTTTAAGACATTTATCCTTGGATGATATTATTCGAATATTTTTTTTTTTCGCAGAGAAAAAAAAAAACACATTTTCAAACAGGGAGCAAGAACAAATTCTCTGGCAGCAAGACAAACTTTTCTTCTTTAAAGAGAATAACTTAACCCTAGAACAGAGGAAGATATGGGGATTGAGGAATACTCCTAACAAATTTTCCGCGTATGTCTATATTTGTTTGTTTGTGGTGTGTGCGTACACTTTTCATCTTTGCACTTTGCCTTTCTTGCTTTAACTTGCTCCCCCCCCCCCCCTCTTCCCAAAGCCCTTGTAGCCATGGCAACAATGCTGATCGATCCAATGCCATCTGATGCCAAACCCCTAGAATTACTAAAAAGACGAGGAGGGGAAGACGGGAGATGATTTTGGTTTTAAATGTGAGCCGGATTAAGAGGCACTTGAAAATGATAGAGTGACTGATTCATTGCTTGGAAATTTTTTTAAATAATAATGCATTTAATTGTGAAATTGAGTCAGAGATACATAACCAGGTTGGAGAGACCGGCAGTTATCGTGCTGTCTATCAGCAGAACACAGAGACGAAATGAAATCCTTAAAAGCACCTGCATGCACATATGTACTCGGTTCCTATTGAAGCACAATCCAAATGCCATGGGGGTTCAGATACTCTATGTGTGTGTGCGCGCGCGTGTCTTGCAGTGTCTCAGTATCTGCATGCCTGCGGGACTCAGGACTCCGATCACAGGCACACGTCACATGCTGTTTCTTCATCTGGGCCAGGGCCATGCGATTGCCTGAACTCTGTGAACTAGAGCCGCACGTAGCTGTTTTAGGGTACGACAAGACAAAGGAAAATAGCTGGCTTGATTAAGCATGTGATCAACACTGAATTTGATTTAAGGCCAGTGGAAAATATTACAGCTTCCAGTGGGTAGTTCGGGTTGATATCACGAATAGAGGCACATCATTGAGAATAATGGTTTTGTGTATAGGACCAAGCCCGTGTCTGCTTTCACTTGTATGCATACTCGTAAAAGATGCCCCGAGCACTGACCCCAGGTGCTACATCATTGACGTACTAATATACATAAAATAATAGCGCACTGGATGTATTTTGCAATTATTGCTGGCAGGCGAATCAACAGACTGCAAACTGTGCTATAGTGGAATATCAAGATATGGAACTACGGTACATACACCATACATTGGACCTGATTAAACATCTTAAGCATAAAACTAGAAGCACACAACAGCAACCAATTCAACCTAGGTGTGAAAAAATGCCTACTGTCAATGCTAGGTGAGAAAAAAAAAGATCTTCCCTGGTATGATGTTCTTGATAAACAGAGTGAAAACTGTTGAGATCATCTTCTCCACTCAACTCAATCCTAGTGAACTAACATAGATAGTGAGTGCATGAACTTAGATCATGAATTCAGCTTATTCATTTACAGCAGACATCCTTATCCAGAGCGACTTAAATTTTTTTCCCATTATACGTCGGAGAAGTTGAGGATTAAGGGCCGTGCTCAAGGGTCCAACAGTGGCAAATTGTCGGTTGTGAGATTGAGAAGGAACCTGACACCTTCTGAACTGAAGTCCAATACCTTACCCACTGAGCTACCACTGACCTATTCTCACCAACTACTTACAGTATAACTACTAGGAATGTACAGTACATACAGTACAAATATAATCCCCTGCTTCACTAATGCACTTATCCCAATGTTTCGTTAGCACTTGGATACCATCACGTTTTTTTCAGCATGCAGGCACCAATCAGACTGCCTGCTTCACATCTGAAACCCCGGCCTCCCAGGAACTCCTTTAATGGCCCCAATGTGCAGAAATTGATTGGAGTGTACGGGGGATGTTGCAATAACTGCTGAGTTCCTGTAATGTGCAACTGATGTTGGAGAATGAATGTGTGTACAGTTCCCACTGACAGATAAATCTCTTCCACAAATTAGTGATAAGTTATCCAACAATTTTTAACTAACTGGATGTTGATTGCAGTGGGTTCTGAGTGACATTGCCAAGGATCGTCATTTGTTAATGTACTGCCTTCTTTAAAAAGTTTGCATCATTCAAATATTTTACTGTGGCTAAGAGTCTCATCACCGTTCTGTGATTGATGTCTTCTCTAACGATTTGATTTAAACGTCCTTCATTATAATTTAATTTGAAATAAGCTCCGGAAACAAATTTACAGTATATTAATAAAGTGCAGTTTTTCTCCTGCCAGGAGGTCATACAAGAACGCAGCTGAGATACAGTACGTCTGGTTTCAGTATCAGTAACAGCGAGCATTAAAAAACATCGACTTGATATTATAATTGGTCTGAACAAACATGGCATTGAGGAAGCACTTGGAAAGAGAGTCTTTAAAAGATAAAGTGTAAAGAGTCTCTGATTGCTTTTGTGCCTTCATTGGCCTACTGGAGTTTAGTGATTACTGATAGTAGAAACTGGGTTATGTTACTGGTGATGATAACATAATGCACCTATAATATTTTAGGAAAAGGTTTAAATGAAAACCTATGATAGCTGTTGCTATCCATCTTCAAGTCATACCGCAGGTTTATGATAGGATTTAGACCTTGATTCTGACTGATCTGTTGGTCCACGTCTTCTGAAGCTGTTCCTGTATCGACTAGGATTGCATTAAAAGGTGAGATTTTGGTTCATTCTCAGCTCTCTAACAGAAGCAGCATGATGCTGCCACCACCATGCTTCATCCTGGACATGTTGTTCTTTGGATGATAAACTTCTTTCTTTTCTTTTGTGCTAAACTTATCCTTTAGAATTATGACCAACAAATTCCACCTTGTTAGCACAGTTACATATTTCTGCTGTGTGAATGACAACACTGATTAATGCAATTTTTCTTAATATTATACAGTAGATCATATTCATTTGTCATGTCATAATTCTAGTGCCATAAGCAGGGCTAAGAGTTTCATGGCATAAAATCAGTTTTTTAAAATCATAGACATAGATCAGGGAGTGACCGTATCACATAAGGTACAAAGGACGTTCAAGTCAAACAGGGACTTGTTATGAACAGTCACGTGAATGAAGGTGTAAAACCAATTGAAATTTACAGAAGACTTCAAGCAAAGTACGATGATGAGATTCTTAGCCGCACTAAAACACTTTAAAGCAAATGTTTTACAAAAGGTCATAGGACTGAAATTGAATAAAAATCCCAGCTGATGTAGCTTGGAACTCGTGTTCTTGTGAAAATTCAGCAAGCGAAACACCTGATCCTTGAATAATGAAGGATAACTTGTCACCAACTTGCAGACGAGTCACATCTGTGTGTAGGAACTGTACACACAATCATTCATGAACTCCACTTTCACAGTAAAGGAACTCGGCTGGGTGTTATTGCATCATCTCTCATACAGTCCTGACCTTGTTCCAAGCCATTTCCACATGTTTGGGCCATAAAAGGAGTTCCTGGGAGGCCAGCATTTCAGATGTAAAGCAGGCAATCCGGTCATAGCTTGATGGTATCCAATCACTAGTGAAACACTGTGATGAGTGCATTAGTGTAGCAGGGGATTATATCCCCTGTGTCTATGTATAGTGTATACAGGGAGTTTTTACTCTCATAACTGTGTTCTGTTATTCTGCACAATCAAAAGTCCCGGTTTGACTTGAACACCAATTTTTACCAATTTGGAATTTTTTTGTATTTTGAAGAAAATTATATATAATCCCTTTTTATTCCTTTTCTAAACCTGACTGTACGATCATAAAAAAATGACTATATAAGTATATATTTACATATCTACTGTATATACAGTGGAACCTTGGATTACGAGCATAATTCGTTCCGGACGTGGGCTCGTATTTCAAAACGCTTGTAAACCAAATCAAGTATCCCATAAGAAATAATGGAAACTCAAATTATTCGTTCCAAAAAAAAAAAAACATAAAAATAATTAACACAAAATATAATGTAAAAATAAAACAAATTAACAAATGAATTAAAAAAAAGTAAAAATAAATCCTGTCAGATAAGAGTTTCCATTTGTGCGCGCAGGCGCTGTGTGTGTGTGTGTGTGTGTGTGTGTGTGTGAAGCTAAAGTAAGGAGCCCCTCCCCTCTCCCCCATCTCATCTTACACAGTTACCCTTCCTTCACTCTTTTCACACACACGTGCACACAACAGAAACACTGTTTTATCAGAAAAATAAACAAGAGATCTCTCGAATGACACTTGATTGAGCGACACACTAACGGAATCACTGCTGTAAAGTAAAAATAAAAAAATTAACCTGCACTTTACCTTTGAAAAGAATCACGACAGAGCAGTGTTTCTGTGTAGAGCTGAGAGAAAGAGTGTTTGTGTGTGTGTCTGTGAAGGCGAAAGTAGAAGGAGTCTGGCTGATACAGAGAGAGAAAATGGATCTTTAACCTCTCTAATGAGACTTGCTTTTGCTTTATTCATCACACGCGCTGTACAAACACGCATACAAACAAATATGTTTTACGCACACACACATGGTCACAGTGTTATAGTAAGAGATGTGTAAGAGACGCACAAAAGACCCAGCAGGGAAGACGATTATCCACAATTCCGCAGCATAAGAGAGAGAAAAACCGTTGGCTCAGTTGTGATCACATGACACTCGACGTCAAAACAAGAAGCGTATGCGTGATACATGATACTCAGTACTCGTAAACCAAGACTTGTTCGTGTTCCAAGTCAAACAATTAAAAAAATCTTTGCTCAACTTGCGGAACACTCGCAAACCGCGTTGCTCGCAACCCGAGGTTTCACTGTACAATGTAACAGATTTTCATGTGTTCTACAACGAGATAGTCGAGAAAAGTCTACCTATGTACGCAACACCGAAGCAGCTCCAGAGCCAGTGATAAACAACAGCAAATAAACAAACAAACAGGAGGTTATGCTCGAATAGCGTAATTGGTAGTGCTAAAGAGGTGCGATTACGCAAAATGGTGTGAAGGAAATCAAATAGAGAGAAAGAAGAGACGAGGATAAAAGGAAGGCGAGCGTAAAATGTTATTAGGGGAAAAACAGATGGCCGAATTCAGCAGACCCTGGGGAATACAGGGGACAACTCGCCACACCTATGCTTATGAGCGCCAAGTAGGGTTTTAATAAGTGTGTGTGTGCGTGTGTGTGGGTGTGGTGTGTGTTGTGTGTGGTGTGTGGCAAAATGCACTTTTAGAAAGTAAATCAGTGCTGCATGAGTGATGTCATAAAAGAAAGGGAAGAAGTCTGCACTGAATGCCGAGTACCTCACATATGCAACATAATACGCTCATACACTCACACACACTCACACACACATGCGCACGTACTCAGATGACAGGCAGAGAGTGTAAATGAAGGATTTGGGGTTCCATCCCGTTACATTATGCAGCAGATGGCGTACAGGCCGAGCCAGGCCGGGGCAGTCCCAGGGGTAACGCACGCTGGAGGGGGAGGGGAGAGGGGACAAAGCTGCCCTCCTGCCCTTCTCTTCTCCTCTCCTCTCATCTCTTCTCATCTCCTCTTCTCATCTTCTCCTCTTCACTCCTCCCTCGTCTTCTCACACCTCTCCCAATTTCTGATTTCCTTTTGTCACGCTCATGTCTGAAGCACGGCATCCTTCACTTCTTCAGCTGCTCCTCACCTTCACCGCTGTCTCTTTTCTTTTCCTCTTTCACGATTCTGCCCTGTTCTGCTCAGATAACCATTACTTCAACCTTCCTCAGAACTCTTTCCCTTTCTTTTTTTTTTTTGCTTTCTCTCCACTCAAGTGAAGCTGCACCTGAGGACCACTGCAGAAGATGGTGACCCTGAAGGACCGGAGAACCCATGTGGGTGTGCGTGCATGCGTGTGTGCGTGTTCGTGTGCAGATGTGGCTGAATAAATCGAGGGTTTGAAAAAGACAGATGAAGGAACTGACTTGTGTATGCATACAAAGAGAGAGAGAAAGAGAGAGAGAAAGAGAGAGAGAGAGAGCGATAATTACAATCATCAGCAGCATGGTTCTGGTTGTTGGTTTTAGAGTTATGCTGATTAGCATCGTTATGTTTATGATCGCTTTCGCTGTGCAGGTTCATTAGTTTAGCGCTGCTCATTACAGCCCGCTGCTGTACCTGAAACAAGGGCACACAACAAACACTGAGTTAAAACTATTGCTCAATCATTGTCAATATGATAATAGACTCCTCTACCGACATTTAAAAATCACTTCCCATCACACGAAACACAGGTATGAGGTTATTCTCATTTCGCAGCTCTGACTGCACTTAATGTTCACTGGAAGTTTTGAAACATATAATAAAAACAACCTGTACTGTATGTGAAATATGTAAAGTTTTGTGATGTTTTATTCTTTGATCTTGATGCATTTTAAAGAACACTTAATGATTTCACATTTAGGTTTACATTCTTAGAACCTTCTAGGAAGTCGGGATCTTTAATCCTTAATTGGACAAATAACAATGTTTGGTAACTTCAGAGGACAAAATTAAAAAATATCCACAGAAGTTAGATAAAGAAGTCTAAATGAAATACTGTAAGTCCTCAACATACGAATGAGTTCTGCTCCGAGAGCGCGTTCATAAGTCACTTTTGTCTCCATCGTTATTGCTTGCTGAACCAATTCCACGCCGCTGCTTTTATGCTAGCTTTCAGATATCCAGGGATACACGCTGCACACACGTGACCATGTACGCCAAACATCGATATATACAGTACTGTGCAAAAGTCTTAGGTACCATATTATATGCTGTTCCAATTTTGTTATATATGTTTATCATGTCTGTGTAATAAATATATTAAAAACTATTTTAACAAAGGTTTAAAAGACCAAAAATTCTTCGAAAAAGTTTAAATATTTTTCTTTTCCAAGAATTTCAGTGAGTTAACCTTTGAAAGAAAGCTTAGTAATTCAACTATATAAATGCCCTGAGTATCAGGACAGATAACGAGTGAATGCAGTTGCGGGTAAAATGTACGGTACAATACGTGTTTGTACCGCACAGTGACTACAGATTTCATAATCCTATTTATAGCATGGAGAGAGTGTGTGATGTAGTTCAGTGGCTCATTTGTATTCAAGTGACCTTAAATGTGTGTGTGTTCAGAGATGTGCAAGGCATGTTCAGGTTAAACTGGGACTTTTGATTGTGCAGAATAAGAGAACATAGATATAAGAGTAAAAGTCCCTTTATTTCTCTCTTTATGATCCCCTGCTACACTAATGCACCTATCCCTGTGTTTCACTAGTGCCTGGACACCATCAAGGTAAATGATTGGACTGCCTCTTCACGTCTAAAACGCTGGCCTCCTAGGAACTCCTTTATTGGCCCAAACATGTGGAAATGGAAATTGGTGAATGATTGTGTGTGCAGTTTCCACAGACAGATGCGGCTCTTCTGCAAGTTGGCGACGAGTTATCCATCGGTTTTCCTGGATCAGGCGTTCCACATGCTGAATGTTCATGGGGACAACTCCGAGCCAGGATTGTCATTCTACTGTAAGTCTTCATCCCAAGTCTTTTGTAAAATATCTTTCAGTTCTTTGCCTACATTCACAAGAAATTATTATTTATATATATATATATTCTTTTAGAATTTGATCATGAATGTTCCATTATTATGATAAGTTACTAATTGCAAACAGGTGAAATGTCAGTTTCATTACATAATACATGAACAGCTCCAGAAACGAATATATTCAAATTTAAATATGGATTTCCCAAGTTTTTATAGGTTGTGCAGTGACTGAAGTTATTGATCTGGCATACATAGCTATCGTGCATGATTTTTTAATTACTTTTTTCTGTTATGAAAAATTTAAATCATCAAACGATCACATTAGGCAATATTATACAGATGAATGAGAATAAAAACAAATCAGTTAATCATTAATTAAATTTCATCTGTCCACTTGGTCCTTTTTTAGGTTGTAATTTTTGTTTTGCTCATTATAATATACAAATGTCATACTGACATTAATATTATCAGCTCATAATATTAATGTAATAATATTACATAATATTTGCTCATATATCAGCAAATATAAAAATGAAAAAAGGAAATAAAAAAATTTAAGGAAATTTAATAAAGGATTTAAGATACATTATCAACTCTAACGCTTTCAGAAAGTGTTAACCTGGAACAATTAAGGAATAAAACGTGTATTCTGTTATAGGAAATAAATTCAAAACTAGGTGGTCCCAAAACCTGAGCATAAGGACTTAAAGAGCAATTTTACAAACCTGTGGTTTAATTTTATTTTAAAGAACAACATATATTTTTAAAGAGCAAAAGCAGTGTATTTCATCAATTTATAGTTTCAGTTATTGTTGTGTAACATCAATTCAATTATATTCAATATGGTGTCAAAAATTAATGTTCAGTAAACACTTAATACTCCAACAGCTTCTCGTTCTTTTCTTTGTCTTGAACTTCCAAAGAAAATTTCATTCTGTCATTTTACCAAACTGCAAGTCTTCCATCCATGTCATGAAAACATAAATCTTTCAGCTTCACCTCTGACTATTAAAAAAACTGGAGACTCCTTCCATATATGTTAATATCTCTCTACATATCAACAATTACATATAGTTTCCAAATTCATCTTCCATATGCAGAGCATCCGTACTTCCTAGGTAAGTTGTTGCTATAGTAACAGTAACAGATTTGAATGTGGGGATCGATATAAACCTGTGCTATGGCTTGCAGCCAAACTACTGTCAGAGCTGCTGTTATGGAAAATTAATCAACACCATCTGACCAATCAGAATAAATAATTCACTAATGCTGCTGTAAAACGTAATATAATGTAATGCAGTTGAACGTAACGATTGCTTATACGGAAAAATAGCTGGGAAACAATCAATTAACCTCATCATTATCCTCTTTTCAGACTTGATTTTGACACAATCAGATAATTATATAGTAGTGATATATATTGTCCCACTGTTCTGAAGTGAGCTGCATTCTTCACATGAAGTCACATTTGAAGTTTACTGTCATGTTTCCGTAGCCCTGGTTATCAGACGGGAACAGAGTGAAGGATCTCCTGAGGCTTCTCCAGAACAGAGCTGTCTGCTTTCACATTACTCTGCTACAATCCCCATGTTCTCACAGTGTTCCCAACACCTCCTGCTACACCATAACAAGAAAAGCCTCCCAACATACTGCTTCATGTGAATGTGCAGTTCTTTAAGGTAAATCACCAAGCTAGTGATTTAATCCAGAGTTTCTTGGTTTTTTCACACACACACACACACACCCACATACACACACACATTTTAATCGCCAAGTTATACGATCTCAGGTTTGTCTTGTTTGGCTTGTATAGTACCTCATTGCCCATTCGATCCCTTGCCATTTTTATTTGTAGCAAAGGACATAGCAAATCTGAACAGAGCAACCAATGCCAGTGCCATGCAGCCATCCGCTTCACAGTCAAACAGCCCGTCTGGGTGCCAAGAGGCTGGTTGGATTCTTGTAATTCAGGAGCTAATGAATGAGCCAATGCACAAACAAGTTCATTAAAGCAGAGACACTCAAGTCCAAGTCCACCCAAAATGGCCTCCCCCACTCCATATACTACCATGTGGTCACCCTGGATGCTCGTCCCAGCACCAGGGTGGATGCCAAGGGAGCTGTGAGCGGTCTGCAAATTGCAGACACACACACACACACACACACACACACACACATGCAAACACCCTTGTGGTTTTACTGGGGCATTGTGGAGTCCTGGCATGGCTGTCAGTCTAATGAACCCATCAGCCAGCTGGAGGAGCAAAAGAGGAACGATTTAAAGAGCCGAGCAAAGCCGGGCCACGCTGCCATACAAACGCAGGCCAAGAGGTGGTGGAGGAGGGAGCGAGGGAGATAGAGCCGAGAGCCTGAGCGAGGCTGGGTTAGATGTGAAGAGTTAAATGAAGAGAAGCAGCATGAACGCTGACCCAGGGTTAGGTGGAAAAGAGTTAAGAGGTTTGAGTGTGCCAAGACTCGGTCTTCTTAAAGCGCTGATTGAAAGGCTATAGAAATTGAACAAAAGGGTTGAGTGAGAGTTATTGGTATCGGGTGGATGGAATGAAATGGATTAATGATAGACAGAAGCACTGGCCCGAGACATGAGTATGAGAGAAAGTGGGAAAGCGACTGGCAGCAGCATTAGCGAGCGAAGGAGAAGGGAGATCAGGCGTTGTTGCACCCAGATGCTTGAGACATCTGTATGTACCTGAATCACTAGCTAGCTAATGGGGCCTCTTCTCACCTGACTCTGTTACCTGTCCAACTGATGTTTAACATCTTTATCAGTCTCACCCTATGCTTTGTTGGCGTTGTTCCCTCTACACAAGCCAAGAATTTAGTCGTAGCATCTGGATCCAGTAATCTGGTATTGCGTGGAGCATTGAGTTGGTAGTACACATTGCACTATGCTGTGATGTGGAATTATCAGTGTTATGGAACAGTATTTATCTTTAGTAACAGCTTTGTGATAGTAAGAGATTCAGAATGTGCCCCAGGAACACTGGGCACCAATCACAGATACACCTTGGGTGGGATGCCAGTGCAATATTTCCTGTCACTGTGGCTTTCTGATATTCCCAACATTTTTTTTTTCAGTAAGATTCATTCATTCCAGTCTTCCCAGTAGCATAGGAAGGTAGTATATGTAGATCTAGAAAAAAAGCCAAGATTGCACCATAGATTACAGTATATGCCAGACCATTACAGGGCACCAGACACACTCATTCAGAGTGAAGTGCATGTGTGAATGTTGACTGGAGATCCTACCATAAATACAATGCGGTCATCATTGGCCTCCATGGTCACTAGTTGGACTACTAGTGGATGGATGATGGATTCAGAGTGAAGATGCAAGAAAGCCATTAACCTGATCTCAGGATTGACTCAGTTTTCTTGAGGAGAGCGCACAATTCCAGACAAACAAGGATAAAGATAAATTAACCATTCTAAATTTTCATTCCAAATGATAATTTCACACATGTGACTTGTGAGGTAACTTCTGCTCTGATGGCAACATCCGCTTTGAAGGTTCACAATCATCAAAGAACATGACTATATACTGTAGAATAGACCTTTCATCCAGCTGTATTAATCATTGTTTTGTAAACATTTAACAACTACACTAATGATACTACTCAAACTGCTAAACTGTTGGAGAACAATAAATAAATAATGTAATAAGCAGATTTGTTTTACTGAGCCACAGCAAATCACCGACAATCTCAATATGCCTCTTATATATGCCTCCATGTGCGAGTGTGTGCACGTCTGGCTGCATGTATGTACTTGTGCATGAGGGAGGGGGATCCCTGCTGGGACTACAGATGGTGCAGAAGGCTCGGTGATGGCCACATTTTCACTTGGGACCGCCGGCCCCCTGCTCGCTCTCCCACACCTCCTGTTCACTACTGGCCAGCTTCAGTGTCATTGTTGAAGCCTCCTGCCACATGCACACAGACACACACATACACACGCGCGCGCACACTGCCAGAAGCAATGAACAGAAATGGCAAAGGTGCCAAATTGTAACACAAATACAAAACAGTGTTTAATAGCTTGAGATCGAAATAAAAGTGTGATACGCACTCTGGAGTACGTCTCAGGCTGGGTGCAAACAATATCGACAAGTCAGGAATCCAGCTCCAGCAGTGTGAAGATCCGAAGAGAGAGATTTGGATACATCCCCAATGGTTGACACTACATTATCAGTCGGTTTTCAATTATTCACTCCCAACAGATGTGTAAACAAGCCCCTGTGCTGCACTCCCCTCACTACTTTATTTTTACCGCCTAGTGTCTGAGTTTAAACACCGAATTAGGAAAACATCCATCTTGATGTGTTTTAACAGTCCTAGCCCACATATCCTCTTCTCTTAATCCCTACCATCTTGGTGCATCACAACAACCAGAGTGAACAAGTGAAACGGGAGCTAGGTAGAACACAAGAGAATCCGTGAGGACACTTCTCAGCATTTTGAGGGCTTCGAACAAGTCGTGCCAATTTCAATCACTCAAGGTTTTCAACACAGGTTCATTATGAGCTGGCATGGTTACAGACAAGGTTACACAGAGTTGCAGGAAGTAAACAGACATGCATTTTAGCTATTAATGCATTATTAATACTTGGTTGACTTTGCCTTAGCTGCTTTAGGAAGAGCAACTTGTCTGGGCATAGAACGAAAGTGCGATTCTTTTTTAAACCGCATGAAGACGTCTGAGCCGCTGATTGCAAACAAGTGAAATGATACCGAGTAATATAATACTGCTTGTAAACAGCTTCAGGATCTGCTATATTGTAATGTAGATAAGGATTGGCCATGTTAAGAGCTAAGTTTATTACAGCTTGCGTACTGACTAAAGTTATTGTTCTTGCATGCATAGCTGTCATGTATGATTTTTTTTTTTTTACTACTATGAAACTGCTATTGCAGCTATTTACTACTATTATAAAACATGGAAATTATCAAACAATCACATTAGGCAAATGTTCTATTATATTATGTTATATTAGAAGACAGATAAAAGAGAATAAAAACAAATCAAAAGAGTTAATCATTAATTAAATATAATTTCTCCACTTTTTTAAAGGTCTTTCAGATGGACCAGGTCATGTTGATGTTTTATCCTTTCTTTAAATTAAAATATAATTCTTTTTATGGTAAAAAGGTGGATTTTAATATTTAAGAATTATTTTTCCAAGATATTCCAAGCTGAAAAGAAAGAAAACAAAAGTGATTATGATAATGGCACGAAAGTTTGGTGCATACATTTTTATTATAAAACTATATGTGTACTGTATTAATATGTCTGTCTGTTCTCCTCAACCAGACTGTTTGTATTTCGGCTCTACCAATACTGTTTGAAACCAGAATGAATAAAAGAGCCAATAATATAATATGTCTGTCTAATTGAAAACATAGGTTAATGTTCTGTTTCTGACCTTTGATCAAGGTGTGAGTGATGTCCTTGTTGCACATTGTTTTCTGGACAATAATTGCCACGTTAGAGTTGGAGTCTCAGGATAGGTGCTTTCTGCCTGCCCCTACTGACACTACACAATTAGAGTGACCCCATGTGTGCTCCCTGTCAGTGTAGCATTCTTCCTCTCTTCTGACAGGTCTCCAATACCACCGGCACACGCATGCATACATTCTTGGCTTTCTCTCCATGTCACATCTTTCTCGACTCAGGCCTGAAGGCGACTTGTCCATCATTCACACACTCCCTCCTTCTATTTTATCCCTCTGTCTACCCCTCTGATGCACCCTCATCAGCCCTGCGGGCCTAAACCTCTCCAGTCTCTCCTGATTCCCTCTATTGCAAAGAAGGCTTTACTAACCCTCAGACAAACACAGGCACCAATGCACACACCAACACACATACTGTACAGTAGAGGCAGACACTCCCCATGCAGTGGCTCAGGGCCACAATACCTCAGCGGAGCCTCCCTCATCGTTTTAATCAGCTCGTTAGGCACGGTCGGTCACCACGACACACTCCCTGACCACCACCACAGGCACATGAACACACTTGCACGGCCATGACCTAGACCTACTGCTCTCCCTGGGTGGGATGTGGAGCAGGGGCAGGGTAACACCAGGGTCACGATACAGATCCAACTGCTGCCAGACTGCTGCTCAGATGCCAAGCATACACAAGAATCACTGATGCAGTGAGGTGGAAAGATTCGGGTAAGAAAAAGAAAGAAAAAGTGCTTGAGTAGAACACTGAATTTTTTTTTTTACAAATCTAATAAAGCTACATGTTTTTGTTTGTTACTGTCTGCAGCTGAGGTTATCCCGATATTGCTGCTGTTGAACACTGAGTTTGTTCTAGGAGTTTGAAGAAACCGATTGTTTGAATCATAGTAGCAGGATTTCGATTAAAGTATTTCAAGAAAACACTGTTTGTTATAAGTTAACATATTTCTTCTTTTATGATGTACAGTAATGAAATATTTTGTAATGAAATGTAGAAGAACTTCTGCATGGACTGAACCTAGCAGTTGAGTAAACTGTGCTCACAATTCCAAGAAAGATCCTTCAGCATCAATTTAACCTCAAAGCAACCACCTTGTTATCGCTAGATCTAATTTTCATTTATATCATTTAATTTTCATTCCTGTTTCATTCCACTTTATTTGAAATCAGGTCATCTTTGTGGTTAAATTGCTTTTATTGTATAAAATATTTTCATTTGTTCTCAACTTTATCCCTTTAAATTCATTCCTTGGGATCCTCGGAAATACATTCTCAGTCTGATCAAAACTTTATTTATGAATTCACTTCATTTACCAATACCTAAAACCAAGAATCATCAAAAACTGAACTTTTAAGTGATTATTAACTACAGATTATAATTATATAATGTGAAAATTGGTGGCTCAGGGGTAGGCTTCTCATCTGCCATGTGGCAGGCCCAGATTGGTTTCCCAGCCAGTGCCACAAATTCAGAAACTGGATGCAAGGCATCCTTAGTGGCGGCTTCAAGCACAGATAAAAATGAGGGTTGCATCAGGATGGGAATCCAGCATAAAGCCAAAAGAACAATGACAACAACATTCTATAATACAGTATAAAGTTCATATTGAACATATTAAATGTAATCTCAATGTATCCAACCACATGCAATATATTTTAACCTATTCCACCATGATGCAGTAATTCATTTGCTTTTTAAACATTTGTTGTAATTAAAGTGTAGAGAAGGATCAACTCAACTCAACACTTCTTGATTTATCACAGAACTATTTTATTTGTTATGAAAGATTTTACCCCTGGTAAAAAAGCTGTATGCTTAATGGTAAGGACACAGTGATAAAGGTAAGGTACAGATTAGTACCCTGATAATCTAGGCCAGCAAAATGTGTGACAGATTGTGAACTATTCAGTCTGTTTTTATGATGTTCGGAATATAATGAGCTACAAAAAAAATTATAGTGATTTTTAACTTTTTTTTTTTTTTTTTTTGCTTAATAGTCCATGAATGACGGAGCAAAGTTATCTCTCATTCTGCAAGGGGACACAGGTAGGACTGTAATATCTTGTAAAAAATTAATCTACAGAGGAAGTCTTAAAACCATACAAATATTAACAGTTGTTTTCAGAACTGTTTTTAAAAGCGCTTACTCTAAAGTTGTCTTGAAGATGAACTAAAGAGTTTTACAGACCTTCAACAGACAGACATGAAGGTTACGACTGCATGTCCACTGAGCTGCTCATGACACCAAATCTGTTGGAAATTATTTACTTTTAACAATTTTTCTTTTTTTTCCAGTAAAATTATGATCAGTTGATTGTTCTGAAAATGTATTATTTTTTTTAAAGGTTTTTTTTTCTCTACGCTCAGCATGATTGTCCATGGACCCTTCTTGGGGTTGAGAGGGAAAGAGTGATAGAGGGGGAAAAGAGGGAGAAGGGGAGAGAGGGGGTGGGGGTGGAGAAGTGAGGGAGGTGTGGTGGCAGAAGGGGCGGTGTTAGACAATACCGCCCCACAAATATATTCCATCTCTCCGTCAATCGGGACAGCGCTTCACTAGGAAGTAGTATTTTATTCCTCTCTTTACACGTTCCGTTTTTTTATATATATATCAGGAGTGGACACGACAGCGCGCGGGTTCGGCAGCCTAGAAAGGAAAGCGAGGAAATGCTTTTCGATTTGAGGACTGTTTACTCTGCTGGCATTCGGTGCTTGTGATCGTCCAGGAGATAAGGCATTTCTGCACTTTCCCCATCATCTTTATCGCCACTGCCATCTCTATTGTCTGAAGCCGGGGGTCAGGAGACGTCACGGTTGTTTGTTTATTCCAAAGTCGATTACTCCGGAGGGGGGGGAAATTAATCGGATCGACTAATATACACAAAAAAATAGACTACATGTCCAGATAGAATCTAGATTAAAGATAGCTTTGCGGTTCCAGCAGCTGATTTGTTTCTGGATCAGACTCAAAGTGATTTGCAAGAAGAAGAAAAAGGATGTTGCATGAAAAAATCCACGGAAAGACCCGAGAGTAAAGAAAAGAGTTGGAGCGAGGACTTCAAGATCATCAGGACTTTTTTTTTTTTTTTTTTGGACCTGTCACAGTTTATTACGGTTGGTAGAACAAGAGTTATGTTTTTAACATTAATTAGTCTATACATACTATTTACTTTTTGTAGCTATATTAAGTTGAATTTGTAAACGAAACAACATGTAGTAATGCAGTTTTCATTTATATAACATAAAAATAAACAACAAAATCTTTAAAACAGAACAAAAAACGTTTGTAAACGAAAATACTTTAAAGTACAATTTGCAACAATGTTGCATATTGTAATCTAAACGAAAATTCTTTCAAGTACAATGTTCATTGATTAACTAGAATGTACCTTTTACATGAAAATGTCTCGTTGCATGTGCGGTTTATTAGGGAGCATAAATGATGCTGATCGAAACCCAAAGTTCCTACAACAGATGTTAACCTTTTGAACCTCTTTATTATTCCGGTTCCGTTTTGTCCTGTCACGCAGCACGCGCCAAGTGTTAGCGCGTGACAGATGGATGATTTTAATTACGGAAAAAAAAGACTCACAAAATTATCATATTTGCAATGATTTCGTTTAGTGCTGAACAATACGTATACCGTGCATATGCATGTATTTAAAAAAAAGCAAGCTGTTAAGTTAATAGAATTAACTGAGTTCATATGGAAACTTTGGATATTTGATTAAAACCAAAGAAATTGACAGAGAAAAAATTCAAACAGATTCACGTGCACTAGATATTAATTTATTTAGCATTTAAGAGTATGAAAAGGTAAGATTGCTTGTGCATTATTGATTTTACTTTTATATAACACGTCTTTTCGATGTGACATTTATTTTCACGCGAATACAGATTTCAAATACAAAACTTTAGGGATTTTTTTTTTTTTTTTTTTTTTGCACATTTACTAAAATACTCCTATAAGGGATGTTAGGATATTCTACTAGGGGAACCTTTAAGGCTTCTAGGTAGAACCCTAGAACAGAATGGAGTTTTGGGAAGCTCAGAACTCATAGTGTGTATAATTAAATATTTCATGAAATTTTTTTTCAAAGAGTGCACAACAGGTGGTCGAAAAAAAGAAAACAGAATTATTTTGAGGGTTATTATATAATCCGATTTTTTTGGTTATTTTTTTGTTTGTTTGTTTCAAGAAGGTGTGCAACAAGGTTTAAGTGGTATTTTTTCTTCTATGAGTGAGACGCTCCAAAAAGTGAAGAAAAAAACACTAGGATGCCGTGATGTGTGTCAAATTTTCATGCACTTCATGCAAATCTGTTTATTCTATACATTGCATTGACATCTAGCCTATATTGCGTGCTTCCTTTCAGGTCCTGTAAAACTACAGAACTGTCAAACCTCCGTATTCAAGCTCCCATCAACTAACAAAAGAGGGGAAAATGATGCTGAGCCCAGATCAGACGGACCCGGAGCTGCCCTGGAGCCACTCGGACGCCGAAAGCGTGTTGAGCGACATGAAGGCTGGCTGCATGTCCGAGGATCTCAGCACGGACGCCGAGGGCAAAGTCAAAGCGCTCGCGCCACAGCCGCTCACGCGCGAGGAGAAGCGGCGGCGCAGGCGCGCTACGGCCAAGTACCGCTCAGCGCACGCGACTCGGGAGCGCATCCGGGTCGAGGCGTTCAACGTGGCTTTCGGTGAGCTGCGGAAGCTTCTGCCCACCCTGCCTCCTGACAAGAAGCTCTCCAAGATCGAGATCCTTAGACTGGCAATTTGTTACATTTCCTACTTGAACCACGTGTTGGATGTTTAGTCGGGAGAATGGACAAAAAAAAAAATTTAAGATGATTTTTATATGAATAGGCTAGGTAAACTTACCTGCTCACTCGAAAAGTGTTAGACAGAGGTTAGGGATTAGGATAAGAACTTTTTAAAGGTTTTATTTAAACGTAGAGGCGCTATAACAAGCCCAAGCATTCGATTGGAACTTAAACTGTTCTGAGATCAGTTTCAGAATCGCGGGGCTTATTCGAGTGAACCGGTTTTGCGGTTCTAGAACTGATCTCAGAACAGTTTGCGCAAATGAATTTCTCTAGTCGGATAGAGAGACGCATGGTGAGAGCTCCAAGAGTCGTGCACCATTAAAAAGACAGACTGCGGTCCTTGCTGTAGGCCAGACATCCAAACAGAGATGCATGAACGCCGAGAGGGACCTTAAAAAAATCACTGGAATGACGTTATAACAGTGTAAACAAGTGGAGAGAGAGCAGGGGCTGTAGACCACCAGTTGCACTGAGATTGAACACAGACTGATTAGTTGCGTGGTATAGATCTGACATGTCGGGTTTTTTTTGTTTGTTTGTTTGTTTGTTTGTTTCATTGAGAAAAAAAAGAAAAACAAAGTATGTACAAGTGCCACTTAGATCAATTGTTATTTATTTATTTACTTATTTATTTATCTGCACTTTTCTCCTATCGATGTGTTTATTTATTTATTTATTTATTTATTCATTCATTTATGCTTTTAAGTCATTATTTTAAATTGTACAATAATGCTGGGTGTTTGTAATGTAGGCTATCGCGTAAACGACGTTACCGTATGTGTTAGACTGTGACGTTCAAATTTTCACACACACTCAAAAACACACACTTGCATACACACGCACATGCACATACACACAAGAAGTTAAAAATATATATGACTGCACTTTTTGGTGTTTGTTAATATTTCGTATATTTATTTTGTGCAGAAACAAAAATAGAGATTAGGCTACTCTGAAAAGAAACAAAATCAGATTCTTCCCCCTTCTCCAACTCTGAAAGTAGTTTAATGTGAATCTTCTAAGGCTGCTATAATTTCAGCTATAATGAAAACTTACAGTAACAGAATGAACAGGTGTTATAAATGTAATATTTTTTTCCCCCAGCAGTAATTCCCCTTATGGTTGATGTGATATAATGACTAAGTGGGAGTTAAGGACTTCCTGATGCGACCAAATATACTGTAACATGACAAGTATTTTTTTGTTCTTTGTTTTTTTTTTTTTCTGTGTCGCAGTTTGAAAATGTTCTGTTCATAATAATAATAATGATAATAATAATAACAATAATAATAATAATAATAATAAAATGTTTTATTTTATAATGGGGAAAGAACCATACCTGCTATCCAAAGAATTCTTGTCTTTTCAGGGTCTTGCCCTTATTGCTTTATGCACATATTTTGTAGTAGAGTTGCTGTGACAGCTGGTTTTTAAACAAAGACATTTCTTTTCATATTTTACTGGTGGGGTGATTTTTTTTTTTAAATAAAACAACAGTAACATAAATTGCAAAAAGTCTCCTGGTTTTTGTTTGTGCATGTGTGTTTTTCACTCTGTGCACTGTATGTCAGCCCAGGCATTTTGCTTTGAGCTTCTTGATCTGCAAAAGATGTGAGTAAAAATAGCCAACATTTGTGGGTCAATTTATTAATTTATTTGTCTCTGGAGAAATCATTTGTCAGCTCTAGTTAATTTTGGAGCCTTTAGGCAGCTCTCTTCTTTCTTCTTTCTGTTTGAAACGTGAAATATTCACTTGCAGAAAACACCAATATGGAATGGAAAACGGTCAGTCATCGAGATTTAGCTTCATAGTGTGACTTTATTTTATTATTAATTTTTTTTTATCCTGCAAGTGTTTGCTCCTTGTCTTCCTCCCTCTTGGCTGAAAGGCCATTTCCCCAGAGAGGGGGCAGGTGTTACTCCAGACGAGCCAAGACAACCAAATTACTGGCCGTCTGGCACCTCCCGTGGGAAACACACACACACACACACACACACACACACACAGTGGAAGATGGAAATGTATGTGTATAAAAGCGTCCTGTATCATCCATCCTGTTAAAAAATGACTAAATGTTTCAATGAATTAAACTGACATTTTATAAGCTTTTGAAATAAAATGACATCTCAGGTGCATCACACCTACAGCAGAGTTAGAGCACCTTCTGATTGCTTTCCTTTCATGTATATGAAAGATGAAAAATATTTGATGCAGGTTATGCAACACGGATGTAAACACGGTGGTGTGATCCTGAGGGAATCAGGCTTTAAAGTGACAGCAAGAAGTTTCCAATTAACATTTATCCTGAAATGATTTGCTGAGTTCATTTAAATGGGATACTTCACATATAAAGATTTGTGACACTCGTTTCACATGTTCTTAGTGTTTCATCTGAGCATTAAACATTAGACATTTAACAGTAAA
>JAQMYG010000010.1:13194732-13219371 GCA_030014215.1 Clariallabes teugelsi
TATATATATATTAATTGCTTATAATTGTAAATGTCCCATGTGAGGTGACGAGGACCTGGATCCACACTGATGCAGACAAAGATGAAACAGTTACAAAAGATGTGAATCAAGTAAATACTTGAACCTTTAATCCAATTCCTTAAGAGTTAAGCATCAGGATAAACTGAGCTAAGGTCAGACCGATGCATAAAAGAGAGCACTGCTAGCTTCCTGTCTAGAAATCCCCCAGTGCTGAGGCAAGTTCAGAGGCATTGAATTAAATGATTGGAAAGTGTAGTGCACAAAGAGACATATCAGGTGAAAGTCTATAACGCTGATGCAAACCAAGTGTTTCAGGAGGTGTAGGAGGTGAAACCAAGTCTTCAGAAAAGTAGAAGGTAGAAAAAAAGTTATTCATTTGAGTGTATAGTTGAGTCAATAGAGAATCATTTATGTTGTACCTGTAGCTGTTGATTTTTCTTTCTGTAATAAAAAAATTGTTACAAAATTATCTTAATTTTCTCTTAATTTCTCCAATTTCGTAAAGGAGTTACATAATCACGTTTAGATTTAAAAACAAAACAAAACAAAAAAACATAAATGAATACCTGTGATTTTGGTGGTACCATGGAAAGGATAGTGTTAGTGTTAAGGGTTTTACTTTATCTCAAGGGTTATGGGTTCATGTCCTGAATCAGGTCTGTGTGCTTGGAGTTTTCATGTTCTCCACATGCTAAGTGGGTTTCTTCTGGGTACTTTGGGTTTCCCCCACAGTCCGAAGACATGCAGATTAGGCTAACTGATGTTTCCAAATTGTAGTGTGTGAATGAGTGAGTCTATTTGTCCTGAGCCTAACGAAGGAGGGTTACATGGAAGGGTGCAGACCCCTACATTAGTAAAAAAGAAAAAGAAAAAGAAAAAAAAGAAATCAAAAGATGACAGAACTCAATGGAAGGTAAAGAGCCATTGATATACATTGAGCCAACAGAATAATAAAATAAAATAACAAAATTGTATACCTATTCCTTAATTTGTGGTTAATGGTTGTCTGTGTATATTGCCATTTATTTTGCTTGGCTTTTGCAATGTTGTAAAAATGGTCATGCCATTTAAGCACACTTTGAACTTTCAGCTTTGATAGACAAATTAATTGAAACAGTTGTGTTGAATTTTGGGCGCACCTTGCATGCAGTAGTACTGTACTATGCTCATAACATATTGGACAATTTACAGTATGAGCAATGAGCAGGGGCCAGTATTCTTTCTTAGCTTTCTTTTCATTATGATAGCACACTGTCTCTCACTCACACACTCGCTGATTCACTTAGGCACTCATACACAAGGCCACCAGAGAGAGTCTGAGAGGGTATCTCTGGTAATCCAGGGCTTTATATGCTTTTAACAGGGTAGCTATGGGCATGAAACTGAGAGTTCTTAAAGGATTTAATCGTCCATGTGCCATTGCATTTCTTTTTCATATTTTAGAGACACTAGAACAGCTTCTAAAAAAAAAAAAGAAAGAAAAATAAATAAATAGATAAAAATCTACTTAGTTTTGTAATGTTTTTCTAGATCATTAGAATCATGTATTTTGCGTGAATTTTTTAAGGAAATTCTATACCTGGGGTTTCAAATTAAAGCCACAGTGGTGTAGGGATCTTCTGTTCAAATTAAAACAAACAAACATAATTATTAAGTCAGAGGAAGAAATTAATTACAATACAGAATTGCATAACATTTTTGTAACAGTAATTCACAGTATGTGCCGTGTCAGAGCTGTCGGGTCGGAATTGGCAGGGAGTTTTAATGCGTACTTCATACGTCAGCTCAGATATGTCAATTGTCATCACGCAATTTGTCATCTTCAGATGCAAGAGAGGTCTGAGTAGTTATGATGATGACAGGCAGGCAATCAGAGGAGAGTAAGTGGAAGAGTGTCAGCTGGTAAACAAACCAAACAGCAATCACAGTGAGGGTCAATGTAATACTATAATGAGGAAAATGGATTTAGGAGTTTTCTCATGATAACAGACACTGCATTCATTGTTTTTACATTTTGTTTTAGAAAGCAAAAATGAATAATACAAAATGTGTCCTTATTGTAGAATTCATATTATTATCAATTCATAATGTGAATTTGATGAGCTAGAGAACTTATCACGGACAAGAACATGAGTTTTTCAATTTTTTTATTATTTTATTTATTTGGTCACATTATATGACCATGTTTTATTGCTCTGTGTTCTAGTTAGAGTGCTACTACTGTTGCTAAGGTCTATTGATTTACACAAGCTGCACAAACATTAGATAACAAAATACATAACACTGTACATACTGTAGATTGAGCATAAAAAAAAACCTACCCAATAGAAGTCACCAGAGGCGATAGTTAAGTTTTCTGAATGCTAGATTTTACATACTGTACCTAACTAAAAATTAGCTGGTAGGCCACTACACCCGAAAGTATATTGCTGTACTAAATGGTATGTCAGAGAACCACTGGTGTCACATCTCAGGATATTTCTGTCGTTCGGTGTGACATTTTAAACTCTTACATCCTGTAGCTTTAATTATTAAAAGCATTCTGATCGTTTAACGATCTGATCGTTTAATGTTTAAGCAATTACCCAGATTAAGTCATTCTGTAATTCATTATACAGTAAAAGAGATGTATTGTTGAAAAAATGAGCTCTTTCCATATTCAAGGTCTAACCCCAAACCCCAAAAACAACATGCAACATTTTCCTAGTGCTTAGTTTTTAGATTGTGTGTTTTCTTAACGTTATAGGCTCAAAATCCAGTGTATAATTAAAATGAATTGTGTATGCTGCTTGAATAATGACTAAGCACTGACCACAGTATTATATATATAACTTTTCACCTGGAATTGATTGCAGTAATCAATCACCACTCAAACATGTTTCTACTTTTAACTGTTAATGCTTTTCTCCTTTGCTACCTCATTTGGCCATGTGTGCTTAGCCATACATCTATTCCTTCCATTCCTTCTCATCTTCTGTGTGTATTCCAACCCAAAGCTCCTGCCAGCTGTAGCCCTGCTGTGGGCAGGAGCAATCTGCCAGTGTGGGCAACGCGAGTGTGCATGTGTGTGTGAGAGAGCCATATTGCACCTCTTTTCACCATGGATTATGTAATGGCAAAGGCCTACAAGTGACCATATGTCAGAAAGTGTACAGACGGACCCACAACCATAATCACCATTGTCTCTTTTTGGGGAGTTGCACACTCTGTGTTCATTCAGGTGGGCTTGTGCAAAAACCTGAAATGGGCCAACAGACACATTTCCCTTTTGTTCCAATGGAGAGCATCTTGTCTTCTGGCTGGAGGAGAAAACATGACAACAAGCAGCCATATGTCCACAGGTCTGGAAAAAGCATCTCAGTGCAGGAGGGGGTGTGAGATGTAGTTCTCTTCTGTCTGTGCACCTTCATTATAAGTGCGCTCAGTCTTCAATGCCTCTGAACAACCCAGCCCCCCCCCACCCCCCCACCCCCCCATCTTCTTCTTTTTTTATTTTTTTTTACCTTTTTTTTGTTGCTCTTCGTAACCATCAGAGGTGTGTTTCTGTTGTATACCGTGTGCTTGTACGTGTGTGCGGTGTGTGCCATACAAGCAGCAAGACACAAAGGCAGATCCATGTGTTGAAATGTGGCCCCCGGGATGGACCACATTATGCCTGCCTACTTCACCAGCAGGGACCCAGGCTGGAGCTGGCTCACAGCCCTTTGTCTCCAAACAGATGGAAATAGATTGAGAGGGGTGAGAGGAAGACAGATAGAGAGAAGAAAGGGAATGTTGAGGGGGGGGGAAAAAGAAAGTCAGTCTGTTCTCATTAACTCGCATATTGAGAGAGGCCGGATAGACTCGGCCTTATTCAGGCTCACGCTCAGACCATCTGTACACACTGGACCCATGCATGCATTAACGCTCACGCACCAAATACACGCCGCGTTAACAATTCAGCGTGGAGTTTTTATTTACTCTCAGCCATTTTCGAAATCTCCTGTTCACTCCATGGGCTATCAATCTATTATATCTTTTATTTCTGCTAAGCAAGTGGAAAAATAAATGCACCCTGAATAGAGACACTGTAAGTCGCATACAAATTACATATACAAAAAGAATTTGTCTAGTGGGGAGGATTAAAGGAGATGAAAATAGATCTCAGAGTTTTGTTGAAGCCATGTCCATGCTCGTGTATGGACATACAGTGTAGTGCATGTATCATATAAAGTGTAGGTTATATGTAGTGCATGTAGTGCATTTAAAGTTTTACTATAAAATTTCCACTTATGCACACAATGCAAATAATTTTTTAAGCTGAATTTATTCATTTGTGTTGCAAATGTTGCACATTTTAGTAAACCTAAACAATTATAAAGAAAGGTCAGGTTTTACACTCTTCAGAGTGCCTGGACACAAATTTGTGCTCAATTTCTACACGCCCAAAGTTCAACACTCACTATGGCACCGTGCCTTGTAGTTATTTAACCTATGCTATTTCAGCAATAAATAAAGCAAACAACACTGCACATGAGATTTACTGCATGCAAGCAATTCCACCACTATTTAAGACACATTTACAACACTGAAACGGACCGCAGTCTTAAAAAAAAAAAAAAAAAAGCCGTGACCCAGTAATCGGTGCATATGTGTGGCCTCTGATTTCTTCCCACTGGCTCTTAATTGTGCGTGGCCTTTTGTAAAAAAAAAAAAAAAAAAAAAACCCGCGATCCCTAAACTCATAAGACTCGTGTCCTCAGGCAGAGGGGAGTCATTCATCTACCGCGCGCGCTTGATGAATGCGGTGACGTCAGAGGCGCCGCGCGCGAGCGCTGAATAGCGGCCATCTGCGCGCGCGGACGGCGCTCTTGTCAAAGACGCGCGTGACGCGAACCTGTGGCCTTTAATGCGAGCGCGCGCGCGCGCGCCCTTTTCACACGTGACATTCACGGTCCCGCGTTAATCGATCAAGGCATGGCGTGAAGTGAGAGAGAGAGAGAGAGAGATTGCAGTGATTGCAGCACTATGTTGCAAGCCATATTTCCTGTATGAGGGTTCCCCAAATTAATGCCCCTGAGGCCAGGAGACTAATAAAGTCTAATGACACGTGATTCAAGCCACTAGATAAGAAACTGTGCTGCATTTTGGCCCCAAAAACTTCTGTTGTATCTTTGTCATGTTTGTAGACACTCCAGGGACCTGATTGTCCTCCTATGGGGACAAGACATTTTCTCCCAACTTCATTGTCTATATATATATCTTTGTACCATCCTCATATGAAGTATAATTATTTTGCCAAAATTTTCTCCTAATTTTAGTCAGTAAAAAATGTATAGTTATCAGGTATAAAAAAAAAAAGAGAGAGAGAGAGAGAGAGAAACAGTCAGTAGAAATTGCAATGTACACAACAATAGAGTCTGAATCTCCGGACTTCTGGCAAGGATTTCCACTAGATTTTGAGTGTGAGTGTAGGATTTGTGTTCATTCTGCCACAAGAGCATTACTCCGGTGGGGTGAGGAGGTCCGGGGTGTGTTCAGTGGGGTCGAGGTCAGGGTTCTGTCATGTTACTCAAGTTCTTTCATGGCGGCATTGCAAACAACCATGTCTTCATGGAGCTTGCTATTGTATGTTCACAGGGCCATTGTCATGCTGGAACAGGTTTGAGGAAGGTAAATTGTAAGGCTTACACCTTTCAGCATGCAATAATAAAATAAAAAAAATCCAATTTTGTGCTTCCAAATTTGAGGAGTCGATTTTGAGTTTGCACATTCTCCCTGTGCTTGGTTGAGTTCCTCCAGGTACTTCAGTTTCCTCCCACAGTACAAAGAAATGCAGGTTAGGCTAATTGGCATTTCAAAATTGCCCATAGTGTGCGAATGACAATCAGTCATCAAGCTGGCAACCCGACCCCTTAAGTAACTTTCCAAAAAAACAACAGATATATCTTCAGGGTGGGGATTATCCTTCACCCGATATGGTGGAGGCACGTGGACGGACTATAAAAATACCAAAAAACGGGTGTGATGGTGGGGTGTTCACAAATCTTTGATCATAGTATGGTATATTTTTCAGTATTACTGTATATTGTATGCAATTTTAATTGCTTTTAGAGTCAAGCTTTAAGAAAAGTATATTAGTAATTCTTAATGGCTAATTCCATGGTACCTGGTTAAATCCTCAGCTCAGGTTTTATTTTTAGGTTTGCACATGTTTACTTGTAGACATTTTAAAGTTTCACATGGTTTCCCCATGTTTATGCAGGTTTCCTAGAGGATCCCTGTTTTTCTCCAGCCTTCCAAAAACATGCCTGAAAATGGACTGGCTATGCTAAGTTGCCTCGATGTGTGTTTGAAGGTGTGTGCATGGTGTGTTCACCCATCGTGCCCAGGGTTCCTGCGGTAGGCTCCAAATCCACAATGATCCCGACTAGCATAATGTAGTTGCTGATGATGAATGGATGAATATGTAATAGTGCACTACATTAATGCATCCAAGTGAAAGATACATATTAATGTTCGAAAAGAACCTTCATGGTAAAATGAACTCGAATCTACAATGTGTTATGAAATAAATTTAACTGTACTCTAATAATATGGCACCAAAACAACATTGACTGCAATCATAATAAATGACATATTAATGGCCAACTGCCTACTAATAGACCTAATTTTACAAGTAGGTACCTTTTTTGAGTTTTTTTTTTAATTTTTTGTTTCACTGACCATATGAATGTTGTTATTTCTAAGCTTTAATAGTAAAACCATGTGATCAAAATCAGACAACGAATATACTGTATGTGGTTGTCACAAAGGACCAGAAGATGTAAATATAATGTTCTTGCTAGTTCAAAAGCAAGTTATTTATAACATGTATAAAATATAAATGTTAAAGTATAAACCTGGCAAACTCATATGTGCTTTACATTTGATATATTATTCAAATATTATTAAAATATCACAATGTATTGAACAGCTGTTTTGCTGCAAGCAGGTCATTCGAGTTCATTACAAAGATTTTGGATAAGGTTGAGATTTGGGGACAGAGCAGGCCAGTGAGGCAAGGCAAACTTGCTGGAATGCTCCTGGAAGCATTCAGTAATGATACGTGCCTTGTGTCTTTGTGTATTCTCATGCTGAAAGACATGACTATCCAGGTGTGGATAAAGTGAAGCCATGGAGAAGTAAACTTGGTTAACACTGTGCTATTTGAACATTCTGTAGTGGATACCAAGAAATGTAAAGAAAAAAATACATTTAGCAGCTGTAGAACTGCCACAAAATTTATAAAATATAAAATCATTACTTAATATGTGATATGTACTGAGATTCTTAAAAACCTGTAATTCTTTTTTTCACAAAACAACACATGGGAAACAATTTAACAAATTATTGACAATTGTGTATAATAAATATAAATAGAATAATTAACAAATGAAACATGTTTATTAAAAACAAAACAAAAAAATTGTTCAATTAAAAGTCCAAATTCTGCAAACTTTAATCTAACACCTTGTCTAACTAATTTTTTGCAATGTTAACAAAAAAATTAATTAAGCTGAATCATTATAGAATATGGGTATACAGGTGCCATGCCATGATACCATGCCAGAATACCAGAGAAAAAATTAATAAAATGTTATCATATAAGTCATATAAATTTTCTAATTTAAATATGAAGCTACTTAGCATTAAATAATACGTTATAACATACCAGCAGTTACTTTCTTTTACTTTTTCTCATATAATGCAGGCTGTGGCACTGAACTGTATGACACATTTAAATTTGTATACTGATTTGATGGAAGTATTTTTTTTTTTTTTTTTTAAGGAGAAATCATTCCTTTAAAATATTGCTCGGCCACAACTTTAAAAAGCAAAGTGAATTGAATGTCACTGATTATCCTTTACATACTAGTAAACTGGAGACAGGATCATGGGCACCCAAGGCCCATTTACACCTGTGGGGAGCGAAGTCTAGCCTGTCTGGTTCAATCCCATAGAAAAGCCTATGAAGCACAAATTGCTGAAAAAACAAGTCAATGCTGGCAAAGAGTTCAAGGTTGTTGATTCCGCCTCCAAATTCCCCGAATCTCTAAATGTTTATAGCTGATCGGTGTACGTGCCAGGATGAACACCAACTTCAAGTGATAGTGTTGATGCTCCTGATAACATTCTCACCTGACATGAACTTTTTCAGCTGTTATTTGAATCTGATAACTTAGTTATGACATTCTACAGACCCAATTTAGAAGAAATTTTAGAGAACTTTTAGTTATGTCTTTTGGCAATAAGTGCAACAACATTTAATTTCCATAAAAATGTAGGTAACTTTTACTAATACAGTGAAAGATGTACACACATATGATTTTTTTTGTAAGTGTAAATACTATTACTTATGTATTTACAACAATAAAAATTATTATAATACAAGAAGGGAAAGATTGCATTTTTAAATTTTTTATTTTTATTTTATAAAATTGTTCCTTTATGTCTGAATCTTTAATAACCTGTATGGCATTTTACTACTGTAGATTTCAAAGTGACTTGAGATGGAGTATATTATGAAGTTACAGTGCCCTCTATAGGCCACTAACTATGTGGGTAAAGTGGTAATCTGACAGATGGTCACAATTTGGTTCATACCTCATCTTTAAAAAATTAAGGGGAAAAAATTCTAGTTATTTAAATCCAAATTTTAAAGAATAATAGGTCAGTTTGTGATAAATATCTGTATAGTTTGTGTAAAACAGCTGATAAAAGATCTGCAATACACACAGTTTTCCATAAGGGGGGAGTCTTTCCTGATAATACAGAAGTTCCATATGAATTCCCAAGATCAGGTCAGTGAAATCTATTTCAGTGTTTGTTTTCTTTTATATCTGGACACTTGTACAAACCAGCTTGTGTGACAAAGCTACAAAAGCCCACAGATGAAGTGGGGTCAGCACAGCTTATGCGCTCTAACGGCTTCACCCCAATCATCACCCGACGTCTTCATTACACCCCGGTCTCGTAAAGAAAGCAAACTGATTAACTCAATGGTGGTTAATTCAAATGGCCCATCATGTTTGTGTATCCCTTGAGGGCTGAAGAAAGGAAATGTCATAGGTTATGAACTAAGTATGACCCCAACCTCTTTTAATACCCAGTCATAAATTACATGCATGCAAGCGGAGGGGGGTGTAGAAAGTGGTGCATGCTAGGTCTCTAAAGAAGGGGCATGGACTCCACAAAATCACTGACACAGCTTCACCCCGATTTAATCCCTGGCAATAAATAACACGTCAGGGGGTCCCTGAGAAACAGGATAAAGTCTGTTTACCAAACAGCACTGACCTAAATATACTAATCTGATAGAAAATATAAAGTTTGCATACATTTCTCATTTACTTCACTGTTACGAATCTGCATCTTGAAGTTGAACAGGCATTCCTATCAAATTTAAATAATAACAGTTTATTTATTTATTTATTAATTAAAATCTTTTATTTCCACAGGCAAAAAATATCTAATCTGAAATCAGCATTATAAGGTCACCGGGGCTATTCGGGCAGACTGAAATGTAGATAGGTAGGTCCATAAACTTCTCCAAAGATCTCAAAAGATAAAATACTTTACATTCCATTTTAATAGTCCCCTAGGCTTAACTAACATTGTTTTTGCATTTTTTTCTTTTCTCAAGCATTGGCTCTAAATAGAAAGGATAACTACAATGCACCAAGGAGGTAAGGCCTTACAGAATTTTGCATATACTGTATAGATTTTTTCCAATAAAATCTGTGGGAGGTAAATCAATCAGCCACAACAGTAAGACCCTACAGTATGATATAAACACAACCTTTATTTAATCAGATGCTTTCATTACTGAAGAAGTATACAAGTAGTAGCCTACTGTGTCTGTGAGGGGAAACACAATTGTGAAAAACTCAAATACGATCTCAGTATTATTAATTTCGCAAGCGCAGTTGAAGAACATTATTTTCCCCCTGTCCATCAAGTTAAAAAGAACCACTAAAGAAAGACCACTGACCGGATATTATTTGGGTGGCAGTTGATTCTCAGCATAGCATCTATGTCTCAATATCATTAATTTAAAAATATCCAGCTAAGAGAGCCAACACCAGCTCAGCACTTGACTCTCATGATGAGCTCAGGGGTAACTGTGAAGCTACAAGGTGAAGTAACAAGGTGAGAGTCCTAGGTGTCGTTTAAAAACTTCAGCAACACTGATGTATCTGATAAACCTATATATTTGCACCAGCATCATACATAATGTCAGGTCAATGAGCTACCATTCAAATAGCAGGCCATTTCCTGCTCCTGATGATCTTCAGGAATTTATCAAGCAGGCACGGATTGAACGAGAGACACCAGAGTACTGCAGATGTCTTTTAGATTCTATGTCAAGTCAGATACAGGAGGTTTTAAAGAATAATAAACGTCATACTAAATATTGCACAAAATAACACAGTATTCTTATTACCTTGATTTGCATGATTTAAAAAATGTATGAAAGTCAGTAAAGCATTGAATTTCACATTTGTTTCAACATTTGAAATAAAAAAGATATTCACTAGATGGACCTAAGAAAATGCAAGTGAAAAAAAAAAAATTAACATTGATGTCAAGCTTTTTCTTTACAAACATTTAAACCCCACTAACTTAAGTGGAAAATGTAAATTTTCTCATAATGTATATAATTTTCTGTATTTTGATGACCTGCATTCACGAAACTTTACATGGCCGTTCCAATTCCTGTGTAAAGAGGAATTTCCCAAAGTTTTAATAACAGTTAGATTTGTGTTAGATTTTATACCAAAAAAAAGTGCAGCTGCTTATTTTTTGAACAGTGTATGAAATTTTCTCATTCAAACTTTTTTGTGCAAGTCTTTCTCTTGAGAGTAACTTTGATAGATCCTGGTTTAAGTCTGAGAGGATCTGGAATCTTGGGAATGCTGGCTGTGAGGCAAAAATACACCCAGAATAGGATGCCAGTCCATCAACACCTACAGACAATTTGGTATACATCTACTGACATGTTACTGTTAAAAAAATGGACTGCATTGAATTGTAAGAATGGCATTGAAACTACAAATAATTTAAAGACAGTTCTGAGAATTGGTGGGAGAAATGGATAGAACAAGTCAGAATCCACACATGGTCCAGAAACTAAAATGCAGCAGGTAAAGTACCTGGCCTAAGAGTATTGGGAGTTTCCAAGGAATCTGATGACGAGTTGGCTATCACAAACACTGATTTGGAGATTTTAGGAATCATCTACTTAATAGCGGTGTACAATGCAGTTAGTTTAGGAGTCTGACATCTGAACCAACCCAAGTCTGACCACCACACCCAATAGCTGTGCCCCTCTTTGTATCAGACCAACTCCAAGCTGCAATTCTTACCTCAGGGTTGTACTGAAAACTCAGTTCTAAATCACGTCTTGTCCAATCAAAGAAGAAGCCTAAATCGAAGTTCTAGAATGGCAGAAGCTGAGAGAGAACATGCACATCAAAAGACTAGTTTTGGATTTATTAAGGATGCAAATGCATGCATATTAGACTCATTTACATCAACACAAAAAAAAAAAACAGGTTTAAAAAGAAACTTCAACACACAAATATATACAGTACAAGTCAAAAGTTTGGACACCCCTTCTAATTTGTGAGAACAACACTGAACAATGAAGCACCATGATGAAGACCATTCCAGGAAATCAAGACCAAAACTTACTTCTGCTGCAGAGGAGAAGTTCATTTGGAGTTACCAGCCACAAAAAAATCACCAATAAACATAATGTAGAAAGAAATAAAAATCAGGAAACACTATGGAATTAGAAGGTTAGAAGGTGTGTCCACATTTTTGACTGGTATTGTGTAACAGTATATATATGCACACAGTGCCGTGAAAAAGTATTTGCCCCTTCCTGATGTATTTAATTTTTGCTATTTGACCAACATATTTGATACTTAGAATACAAAGTGCATTAAAATATATATAATACTCTAATGTATTAAGGTAAAAAAGCGGTCCAAACATACTTGGCCCTATGTGAAAAAGTAATTGTCCCCCTTGCTAAATCATGAATGAACTGTGATTTTTTTTTTTTTTTTTTTTGGAAAGCTGAGTTAAATTTCACTTGCACCACCCAGGCCTGATTAATGCCAGAATGAAGAAGTTGAATGAAGTTGAACGAAGAAGTAACTTAAATCGATCCCTAAATAGTAGGGTGAAAAAGGTTTGTTCAGCTTTTTATCCCTTAGTACATTCAATAATTTTTTAAAAACTGCATTATGTATTCAGGCGGGTTATCATTGTGCAGTATTGAATTTTTTTTCATGATCTGAATCATTTACGTGTAACAAATTTGCCACATGTATGACATTAAAAATCAGACATATATATACATATATATATAGGCAGAATATCAGCAATCAACTGGCTTAGATTGACTGTAAAAGGTACTGTTTAGAAACACGTATAAATCTGCTTTGAGAAACTGAGAAAACCGCCACTTGTAGAATTCTGTACATGAGACTCAGCGTTATGAAGCGTTATAACGCTGTAGTGAATAGGTGTTGTGCCCCTGGTTCCCCTAGTGCGTCACCGCCGTATTACACCTTCCTCTCTCTCTCTCTCTCTCTCTGTCTCTCAGCTGCACACGGAAACACTGCCCCCGCTGTTTAGTCCTGATGTGGATAGCCCGTTCCGGCGCTGGGGTTTCCCAACCGGGCTCGGTTCGGTGCCAGATTTACCCAGGGATTTACCTCCAGCGGTGTCCGGATCTCTGCGGGTTTACACTGCGTGCTGTATGGGAATGCCACGCTGCGGTGAAGGTGAGTGACTCGGGGGTTGTTCACTGGATCTTTCCCTGTGCTGTACGGAGCGCGTTCACACACACACTCACACACACACGCCCGGTAACGCAGCAACTGGCGGTGAGGTCGGTTAGCAAAGCGTTGCGTCTGGGTTGTGTTTGATAAAAGACGAATCACATGATTTAACACCTTATTCTCATTGCGGTGTGTCTTTGTTTTATCATTACTATCATTACACACATACACACTTTAGATAAAATTTGATCCCGGTGGTTTGTTCCCCCCCCCCCCCCCCAAAAAAAAAGCACCAGCTAGCAAACCTGTAACGTTAAACAGGACAGTGTTTATTATTGCTATATCTGTGTTTGTTTAAAATTAAATAGACCTGATATGGACGACTTGGTGCAGAAGGAGAAAAACATTAATTACTTTATTTCTGTAAAAGGAAAGAAAAAAAACACAGCGACTTAAGAGCAAGTTTACAAAGTGTCATTGACTTACAAGACATCGTGGCTGCCTGAATTTAAAGCCTAACATTAATAGTTTATACACGGTTTATTGATATATTTGTAAAAAAACTAAACTGTTGCTATGGGAGAGCGGTCGGTGTTAGCGCGACACTGTTGCTGCACCGCCGCCGTCTTGCTCGTGTTGTCCCCCGGGTGTCCTCCGGCGCTTGGACAGGGTTTTTATACTTCAGTATTCCTGGCTGTAACTCCACTGTTTTTTCTTTTTGTACTTCAGAGGTGTGTGAGTGTATGTGTGTGTGTTTCTGTGTCGGTTTCTGGAGGCCTTAAGGAGACCGCGGAGTTTCCTGCTGCGACCGCCATTGATTTTTTTTTTTTTTTTTTTAGTTGGTGTAACACCCTTCTGTAGTGCTACAAGTATAACAATACAAAAAACACACACCTGTACAAAACGCCATATTTATATATTACAATATTACAATATTTTAAGGTATACAAAGCTGTGAAAATGCCCCAAAGTCAATAAGGAGAGGTGGCAGTTTGTGGAGTTCTGAGGTGACTTTGGTGTATCTTGTAGCACAGAGTATTTTTACCTTCTTGGTAAAGTGGGACATACAGTATTATGGTAGTGCAGTGGTGTAGTGGTTAACATCTTCAAGGTGCAGGTTTAATTCCCGCCTGTGCATGGAGTTTGCATGTTCTACCTAGGATTTCTTCATGTGCCCCGGTTTCCTCCCACAGTCCAAAGACATGCAGATTAGGCTAATTGGTGTCCTCAAATTGCCCGTAATTAGCGAATGTGCGTATGAATGTTGACAGGAGGTCCTATCACGGTCCAAACAAACACAACTATACAAAAACAAGGCACATTTAATTGACAATATTTTAACTTAAAGAAAGCTGTCAAAATGCCCCAAAGTCAATAAGGCGAGATGGCAGTTTGTGGAGTTCTGAGGTGACTTTGGTGTATCATGTAGCACAGAGTAGGTAGGGTAAGTATTGGTAAAGTGGGACATGTAATGGTCACAGAGTAGCGTAGTATTTAGCACTGTCAGCTTGCACCTCCAGGGTGTGGGTTTAATTCCCGCCTGTGCATGGAGTTTGCATGTTCTCCCTAGGTTTTCTTCATCTACCCCGGTTTTCTCCCACAGTCCAAAGGCATGCAGATTAGGCCGTGCCCATAAGTGCGTGAATGCACGTTTACTACGGTTGTAAAAATGGTAATAAATACAGTGTTCATCACTGTTGGCCTCCATGGCCTAGTTGGACTACAGAAGTTCCTAGATAGATGGATGTGACACTTAATATCAATCCTCTGTATCTTTAGTTGTATAAGTAAATTCTACATTATTTTGCATTTTAACATTTTAAAAGAGATCTTGGTGGTTTAGTGATTAGCATTGTTGCCTCTCTGGTTTTCTCTGACAGTCCAAAGACATGCAGAGTAGTCTAAATGGCGTTTCCAGATTGCTCGTAGTGTGTGAATGTTGACCGGAGGTTCTACCACAGTCATAAAATGGGAATAGATAGAGCAGTAACCACCATTGGCCTTCATAGTCCCTACTAAGATTACAGAGGTTCCTGGATGTATGTATGTATGGGACGTACGTCTATTTTTACTTGTTTAGTCATCTGTAAATTGTTCATTTATTGTATTTGAACCTTTTAAAAGAAATCCTAAACTTTTTTATACTATAAAAGTGTCTCGTGAAGTGACAAAAACATGTCCCACTTTAGTAGTGTTCACTCTGTTTGATTTTAGTAGTGCCAAACTTGTTTAGACATGTTTATAACTATTTAGATGCAACGTAATACTATTTATTTCCTTTATCCCTTATAAGAAGCTGGAGAACTGTGGAAAGGGACTTAACCTCACATGCTCATCAAGGCTATGCAACAAGCATCAAACGATTCCCAGTAGCAACATTCTGGTGTTTTTATATATATATATTTTTAGGTTTTATAGTATCAGTAAATAATTTGGACGCAAGTTTCGATTTATGTTCTACATTCTCGAATAATACTGAGGATTTCGAAACGATGAAATAACACATATGGAATTATGCAATTAAGAAACAATACCAAAAAAGAATAACATTCAGTTGTTATTTTAAGACATGAATGTCAGCTGTTCTGGAATAGTTCTGTCAAGTGCATTTGCAAAAACCACCACCAATCAAGCACCATGATGAAATCAACCCATCAAGCCCTCATGAAGACAATCCCAGGAAAGCAAGACCAAAACTTACCTCTTTGCAGAGGGGAAGTTCATTTAAAGTTACCAGCCTGAGAAATCACTAATTAACAGCACCTCAAAGAGTTGTTATGAAGGCTTTACAGAGCATATTCAGCAGACACATCACAATATCAACTGTTCCAAGAAGATTTTTGCATAACTTGGATGCCTGTAGCATTGCGCAATGTAAAAAGAAATAAAAATCAATAAAATAGAACGTTTGTATAAACTTTTGACTGGTAGAGTATCGGTGAGAACCTTCAACCATCCTAAGAACCCTTGAGGAACCCTTTTCTAACCTTACATTCATACCAGCAGTCAACAAGTTGCTCCAGTCACTTGTAGTTTGTCTCTTGTGGAAGATTAGACACTGATTAAAGAATGACATTTAATGTATAATAATTTTAACAGCTGATTAAACAATTATTAAAATGAAACAATCTGTATCACATAACAGATCCATCTGAAACAAATGCGGCAAAAATTGTCTTTTTTAACATGCAAACGTTTCTGTAAGGCATGCTTTATTTGAGGAACAAATATGGGCGAAAAACGAGATGCAAGTAAACATACATATTTCGTCAGATCAGAAGATTAAGCATCTTGTTTCAAATACGCAATTCTTCCAGTGGTAACTAATTGCATGGAAGTCGTGAGTGGGGAACTGAAGGGCCCATGTGCCTCATGGGATTGATTCAAGAAATCACCAGTTATTTTAATGAATGTTTTTCTATTTTGTATCAAATTTGCATAGAGTTGAGAACATCCTGATTCAAATGCTAGTTCTTATTAAAAATACATTGTGCAGAAAAGAAGTCACCTGTTACTTCGTTGCTTGTTAGGGAGGAAATATACTTGCTTTTAACTACGTGTACGTGCATGCAGAAATTAATGTGTCGCGCCCATATGTGCCCACAAGATGCAATATGAACGTACTGTAAATTGTACGGGCAGTGTAATCAGCCAGCATGTCAAAAATGGTGGAAAGTTCAAAGGAAAGGAAAGTTGTGAGACCAGCACCTGCATGAAATACCTTTATCGCTGCACTGTGACAAATATGCATGTCAAAACAGCTGGTGGGAGATAAGTTCCATCTTAAATGTCGACATAGCAACTAGAGATCTGAAAATTGAACTAGTGAATCACCAAGGACCATCCGATACAACGTTATCACAATACCTACTGTAGGTGCCGATTCAGTTTGTATTGCGATTCTGTTAGTATCATGATTACATAAATACTCTGATATTTTTTTTTTTAACATATTGTTACAATTCTAAACAAACATGGCAAATAATTTGCTCCTATCACACAGAACGCTGTGCTGCTTGCCAAAGAAGGAATAGTTTAGAGTGTACCACCTGGAGGAATTGCACCATATCACTACCTCAAATATATACAGTACTGTATATGAAAAAATAAATCAAAAGAAGCTTGTATTGTGATATAAAACTGAACAATTTTTGCCCATCTAGTGAAAACTAAGCCTCTTGAGAGTCTTTTTCTCAGACAGTTTGTTTGCTCCATTGGTCCTCCGTACTGGACTTGTAACAAGTATAGCATGTAAACAGGCAAGTATGTGAACAAAGTGAACCATTGACTATGTGAACACAAAATCGCTTATTATTTCCCTTTAACCTTAACATATTAATTGGTGGCTTAGTGGCAGCTTTCTCGCCTGCCATGCAGAAGACCCGACTTCAATCCTCCCAAGCCAGAATAAAATGAGAGGGTTGTGTCAGGAAGGGTATCCAGCGTAAAACCTGTGCAAGGTTGTGTGCGGATTGGATGGTCCGTCGTGGCGACTCCTCAACGGGATCGGCCGAAAGACTTTCTTCTCTTTACCCTTATCGATGTTATCTCCTGCCTAAAACAGGGTTTACAATATTATCGTGATAATGCGGCCTATTTTTATCAACACACATCTGGTTGTCCAATCCTCGTGTCTTAAAATAACTTTTAATTTATTTTCTATTTTCTTAACATGAACAAGCAGGAATACCAATTTCGCTATATATAAATCACAGCTGTCTTCATTTATTTTGTAAAAAGAAACAAGCCATATGGTGTACTGGGATGTGACTGATTCCCATGGTACTCCCTCCATGTGTGTACAGCTAAGCACCGATCGAGTCTCTCAGGGCATTTAGACTGTGATGCCTTCCAGCGGTGTTTCAGTCTCAGGCATGCTTGAATGAATAAACATGAATCTTCACACTTGTGGTATTTATCCCCCAGCCAATCTTGCATTTATCTCTTTTTCTCTTTAAAGACCACCTTGTTCATTGTAGCAGACAGCTCATCTCTTTCTGCCACTCTGAAAAGGAGCCGTTCTGTTGAGAGAACACTGAACACAGATATTCGCTTTTGTGATAAAACACACCCTGGCACCGTAAATCGAGAGAGAGAGAGAAAGAAAGATAAAACGCTTCTCTCTTCTGTAGAGGACGGTTTTCTCCCCTGCTATTCAATGAATAATGCAACACTGTCAATTATGGAGGGTTTTCTTCCTTTTTTTTCCCTCTCTGAGCCTTGAACCTGACAACAACGAAAGCATGCGATTATTACAGCTCGTGTTCACACGGGATTTGAAAGCACCCTTTCCCGCCCTCCCACAAGAAAACCTATGTATGGATCTCACCTGTCTTACATTGCTTTGAGCTGAACCGGTCTAATCCCTTTCCTTTAAAGACGTCAAAAATACTAATTCTCATTTTCAACTATAACAAGTTCTCCAAGGAATTTTATGCTTTATAATGCCGGTCTAGCTTTTCCCACGTTTGTCCAGGTTTTCCCCAAAAGCTATGATGTAATACTTGGCACACTGTTGCTAGTTAGCCCGTTGTACCGTGACACTGCAAGTTCTCACTTCAGCCCTTGTGACTCTTAAGTCTTTGTATTCTTTTTAAAATGTAATACATTTGCTTCTGGACATTTGGATGAAACTCTACTTCTGACAAAGGAATCGTGTGTATGTAAAAATTAGCGGTATACTCACAGAAATAGGTCGCATCTATTAGTATATTTAAGACATTTGTCTCCGTATTTTCTCACACAGGTCAGTGTGCATGGAGTTTGCATGTTCTCCCTGTGCTTGGTGGGTTTCCTCCGGGTACAATGGTTTCCTCCAACAGTCGAAATACATGCAGATTAGGTTAATTTTTAGTTTCCAAATGGATGTTCCCTGTCACAAGCACAGTACCCTTGTCTGAAAACATGCTCCAGCGGCCAAAGCGTACAGCGACACCATTGCCATTTCATAACATCGCTGAGGCCTGTACGCCCGTGTACTCTACTGTTTTTAATTCATTTTAGATTATAGATTGTATTTGCTTTGTGGAAAGTGTAGTCTCCAGGAAAGCTTGGGTATATAAAGTGTGTACAATGGTGTCTCAGAAAATGGAGCCTATTCCCTCTCCCTATTGCCTATTGCTCACGCTTTCTGTCTCTCGTTTTCTCTCTCTCTCTTTTTTTTCTTCTTTTTTTTTTTTGTTAGTTTATGGGTTTAGTCTCATGGACATGCTGGAGCCGAGGATGGTGTAAGTCGGCATTGGAGGCGAGCCAGCACCTTTTCTTTTGTGTCCTATAGTAATTTGTCTCTTCTCTTTTCGCTTTCACTCGCACTCCTTCCCGCCGCCCCTCTGGCTGAGGTCTTGATTTCACACATCCATTCCAGCAGCAGCCAGAACCCTCACCAAAATCAATGAAGCTTCCTCGTGCTCATCACTGCAAAATCCAGACCTATAGGAAGTTCATTAACATGTCCGTCACAGAGGGGATTTTAATAGATGACTTTTTAAAATTTTTCATTTTCATCCCATTGTTTGCTGATACGATGACACTAAGATTAAACTCAAGATTAGCTGTTTTAATGCGGCCAGCTGTAAATGGATTCTCATAGCCTCAGCACAGCACAATTTCCCATGATGGCGAGCACGGTGAATCGATTGCCTCCTCCGCCTTAGTGCATTCTATCTTCCCTATCACTCGACTAGTCTCTTTTGTAGTCCTTTTATTACCAGGCGTTCCGCTCCAGGCAGGGAAATGGCTGCTTGTTTTGTCTACTTGTTTACGGAGATGCTTTGCATATGCTTGATGATGTGTCACTAATGACCATGACGCAGGCGATTTTCACATCTTACATTACCGTTAGCGGATTTGTTCGCTTACGTTTTTTTTCCTCACACGCTGCCTTACTCACGCTCGATTTCAGCAGCTAAGTGACAGGAGGTAAATGTAAAATGACTACCCCTGGCAGCTATATTGAGTAAATGTCACCCAGGTCAGGGGTTAAATGCAGAGATAGCTGAATGTTTTGGATCAGATAAGATCTCGCTCGTATGCTCGGCTCCCCAGTAAACATTGCCAAGGCTTTCGATTCCGTACGAAGGTGTTCCCCTGGAGTTTTGGAATGTTTTCATAAAAGGTGTGGCAGGTGATTACGGTAGGATGTTTATGCAGGGGGGAAAAGGAAGTAGCAGAACGGATATAAGAAAATAAACGTGGGATTTGGTGAAGCCTGGCAGGTTTCCAACAACATCATAGTGATGGATTGCATCTGAACGAAGCATTGACTTGAATGGAATATTTTTCAAGGACTTTTTCTACAGCGTTCTTCCAAGAGCAAGCACCAGGTCACTTGTGTCACTTGTAGTTTCCCTCTTGTGAGCATGAGCATGACCATGCTGTCTATTGCATAAAACAGTAACAGCTAGTTTTTTTTTTTTGCATAAAAAAATAACTGGTAATTACTGGTAGGGGCTAAAGGGACCAAGAAATAAATGACCGACCACACCCAAACATGTAGGATTGGTCAGACAAATAAAAAATTATGAGTATACCCATTAATTACAGCAATATTTACAATCCACAATATGCATCATGGCATATATGTTTTTACATTTTTAAGGCCATTGGCGGTCGTTTAAGCATTTCACTGCATGTCGTACTGTGTATGACTGTGTATGTGACAAATAAAATTTTTATTTTTTGAATATAGCTATGGAAACCAATAGAGCTGTGATTAAATCCATTAAACAATGTGTTGGTTTTGATGTAGAATCGATTAACTGTTTTAAGAAATTATTCATGTAAACTTACAAATGTTAAATTGTCTAACATTAACAAATCTCTTGAAAATATAGTACAGCTTTTAAAGAAAATACTTTTGTTTTGCAAGAATATTGCTTCTTCCTGGTCTTGTTCATCTTCTTTGTTCAAGTTTATGAGTGTTTAGTGTGTTACTGCCACCTACTGGACTGGAGTGTGGAACGGAAGATGAACCTTCTGGAAAAATGTCAGGAAAAGAAAGATTATCACTTTAAACAATAAATAATGCAAGTTACACAGCATTTTAGTGTTTATTGCATACTTTCAGTAGGTTTTGTATCATCTGCCTGCAAAACACAGGGATTTTCACTATCTGTCATCTCGTTCCGGCCTGTTTTGGTCACACGGTTTCACCACTGAATTATACATGAGTAATTAAATGTAGTCAATCAAAATTTTAATACAAAGCTACATTTTGTACTGAGCAGCACGTCATTCACCATAACTGTGATTTCTAAACAAACCTAGCAAATAATTCACTTCTACCACACAGGATGCCAATGTGTGAATAGTTTAGAGCGTACTGTACCACCTGTAGGATTGTGAAGAAGCAATGACGTTTTACTGCCTCAAATGCCTCCAAAGTCTCAAAACTCAGCTTGACAATGAACATGGGTTGACATGCGAGCAACGTTTGTGGCTAATTTGATATATGAATAATGGCATAAGGTTGCACTTCCTTTTTGTTGAATGTGTGTTCAGGAGAAGAAGTACTGCTACGGTGCTGTTCTGATTAGCTACCTCGCTGAACTTATTCTCCTCAGTAACAAGCGGTGCAGGGAATGAATAGCTTTATACTGCAGTTCATATACTATGTCATGGAAAGCTGGCTTACGCCAACAATATTTCTTCTTCTTCTTCTTGGTGTTTACTGGCAGTTGGCGTCCACTTACATTACTGCCACCTTCTGGGCTTGATCTCCCTCACCTTCCTTTCAGTTTAAATCCTCTTTTCTAGTCCCATGTTTAATACTGTCAGAGTAAATCTACTGTGTGGAATTCCCCATCCAGATATGTTTTTAGACTCTCTAAGCCAACTTGCCATCTTGGAGCCAATGATACCATACAAACATCGGCTCACCACAATACAGTTGGAATGACGTTCCATATTCGAGTTTCTTACCTCGGTACGAATCAATCAAACAGGAAAATGACCTGACAATCCTCATTCATTTTATATATGTAATGTGAAAATGTAATATGAATATATGTTTTGAGAAGGACAGAGAAAAGTACAGGAATCCTTCTTGTGTCACCTGCCTGTGAAGCATTAGCACTATCTGTCATCTCGTGTCGGCGTCATCGGCGTCCGTCGTCCGTCATCATCACACTTTTCCTCTATCCGCAACTCCATCTAAACCATTCATCGGAATGAAACCTTCACAGAGCCTTTATCAAGAAGCATAGATGTGCACTAGCTATTTCATTTATAGAAGTAACATGTCAAGTGGGCAGGAGACACATTTTGCCTGGACCCGTAAAATTGTGATACAAATGAGAAAAACAAATCAACAATCTACCTTGAAGTCAATTATAGAAACCAGCTACCCTTTAAAAATTAGGAAAATGTCAACAAAAATAAATTAGTTTTAGTTAATAATTTGAATACATTCTAACACCAACAAAAAACATTATTATACTTTTTAAAAATTCAATAAAATTATTGTACATATTCTCATCTTCTTCAGCCCTAACATGAGCATCGTCTTCTGTCGCTTTAATGTTTCATTCCTAATTTGGATAACGTGTAGAAATCCCCAATTTAGATTCAATTTATGGTATGCACTTGTGTACGGTTTCAGTTTAATGTTGGTAATTACACATAAATACTCTATAAGTAAAGCAGTAAGTAGTGGAGTGGAGTAGCACAGGCTGGCGCAGTTTAAACTTTAACTTTAAAGCCCAATATGTCATTCACAGACAACCTGTAACCTCACGCCCCCTCCGCGGGCTGTCTAACCGTATAACTCTCAGCTAGGCTCCATCACCATTTGTCAGCGGTAAGAGGATTATTTTTGAGTGATGATGATGGCACTTGAACAGACAGCTCCATATTCCTTACAAGAAAAGTTAGTACTTCTCGACCCCTTCCCTCCCTCCCGAGCAGCTCAGGTTAATGAGTAGAGGTGTAGCTTAAGGGCAACGTATGATGGTTAGATGATGTTGATGTGACGTTGACGGTCAAGTTAATTTCAGGTTTCCGATGTTTGTCTCGTCAATTTGTAAAAGTTGACTCGGGCACTTAGATGAGGATTACCGAATTAGCTCTGTGACGTTTTTAAGCGCCGGAGGTTTGGTTTCATATAGAAATGTGGTTTGCTGAGGCCTGCCTCTAACCGACTAGTGGTTTTTAAATCACGTGTGGGCTCTGAGGCTGCCTGTAATTGCACATTTATTAGGTATGAATGACAGCTAACTGGCTATCAGTTGTAGTACGATGGAGAAGGCAGGACTTCTATAATATTTAAGCCACAGACGCCAGTCTGCGCTGGGACAGAATTCATATTGTAAGAGATATTTTTACAAACTGAAGAACAAATAAAAGTCATATCAGTTCATGACCCAAATATTTTCTCTAACTAGTTTTGCCATAATATAAGTTGCTATTGCTAACAGTCATACATGGATCTGTCATTTATTATTATTAAATATTGCATTAGTTGGCCTAATACTCTTATTTGTATTTGTAAGTTACCAAAAACTGAGTTCTATTTAGCTAGCTAATGTAACATAACCAGATACAGTGTTCCCTCACCATGCAAATTTAATCTGTTCCGGAGGCAAGTTTGTAACTCAAAATTTTGTATAGCAAAGCGCATTTTCCCATAGAAAATCTAATGTAATGTAAACGCGGATAATATATTCCAGTCACCCAAAAATATTTTCGAACATTCCTAATTTCCAACGCTTTAATCAGTTTTTGCATATTCAAACAATTAAAACATTTAGAAAAGACATATTAATTATGTAAAATACAAAATAAACAGACAATAAACCTCATTTAACCTTTAATTATGATTTCGGTTTTTTTTTTCATTAAAAGTGTGACAAGTTCAGGAGATGTGCGAAACCAGAAGTGTATGAAACCAGAAGTGTGCGCGACCGGCTTGAACGTTTGTATGCTGAATCTGCTTTGCAAGCCAAAGCAAAATTCAGCCCAAATATTGGTTCAGAATATAGTCGGAAATTTGCTAGCCAGAGTGTTATCATGGCGAGGGGTGCGCTGTCTTGTAGAACCTGTAAACTAGGGATGGGAATCACCAGGGAGCACTTTTTGGCTTTTGAGGTAATAGGCAGATTAGCATTTTTGTTTATTACAATGTGATCATTAGGACATGAAATGACATTTAAGGAGTAAAATAGACATACAGCATACTTTTTACCCAATCGAAATATGTCTCCTTTTGTAGAGGGTTTTTGGTGAGGATTTTACCAAAGGCTAAGCTACAACCATAACACAGTTAGCCAAGTCACGAAATTAGCTAACAAGTAACAATTGAAGTTATTTTGGTTATTAAGAATCCCAAATATGAATTTCTAAAAAGGAGTCTAAAAATGGGTGTTTGACTAAATGAATGTTTTTGAATTAGCAAACTTGAACTGTTACCCAACAGATTACATAAATTGTCTGAATAACGGATTACATTTTTGAAAATATAACGAAATAACTGAGTACTTAAATGGCGGACCTAACGCGTTAGATTACTCGTTACATCAAAAAACTAATCCAGGTACTTTGTAACGCGTTACACCCAACACTGTTCGTTACACTAACTGTCGGACGCTAGCTCCATCATTTGCAGTTAGTTAGTTCCGCCAGTTGTGGAAGGATCAACATAACTATTTAAATAAACAAAAAATGGTGTTACCTCTGATACTCTCAGAAACAGAAGATATAAAGATAAAAAACACACCACATTGCAAACTTTTATTGAAGAAGATTTTTTTGGTGGGTCCTCATGGTCTAGTGCAGGGGTACTCAAATATAAATTTGAAAAGGTCCAAAT
>JAQMYG010000010.1:13219659-13230491 GCA_030014215.1 Clariallabes teugelsi
TTTGGCGTCGGTCCAGATTTAACCGTATTTGGGTCCGGATGCGGACCGGAGTCCGCCTATTGAGTACCCCGGGTCTAGTGCAATGAATCATTGTGCTGAAAAAGTCGGACAAGGCGGAAAATTACATTTCAAGCTTTGGGACTTTTTTTTCTATATAAAGTCACCAAGTTCTCCTGAGGGCGAAAAAATTACACGTGACACCTTCTGCGTGCTCCCATCCGTCAAAACAAAATGGGCTATAACTGCCTTAAGATGATCTTTCACAGTGTCACGTCCCTTACAAAGACCAATTCTCTTTCAAACCTGAGTATAACTAGTGGTCAAAGTGAAAGCATAATGTTTTAATCAAAATGCCTTTCCGTTTCACTCGTGAGTGTTATAGAGACAAAATCTCTCGCACACAAAATCTCAGTCGCACAAAAACGCATGCCAAGTTAAAGAACTTCCTACACCAAAAGACTTTTTTCTTTGTTGCTTTTTCTTCTTCTTCTGTTTAATCAGTTGGAATGCTCTTTCTGGGAAGGTCCGGGAATAAACGAGCCATAAAAGTTTAAAACAAAGAGAGTGTGCCATGTACTGTAAGTACATGTGTTTTTGTATTCGGTCGCCGAGACCTGTGGAAATGAAACTCCACTCTGATTAATAGAGTGTGGTTGAGCACAGAGGTGAGATTTGATACGGCTGTTTGGCTGCTTCGGTATGAGAGGCACTCAACTCCATCATCGCACACTTCATCTTGGCATGTATGGAGGTCACTGCAAAAGAAAAAATAAGACAAGGGTGCTTTGTAGGGCTGCAGGATTTGTTTTAAAAAATCACATTGTGATTATTTTGACAAGTTTAATATGCAACTTTCGAATGTACAAATACTTTAATTATTGATTACATGAACTCTTGACTGTGTGTGTTTTAAGTGTAATAAATTGCAGCCTTTTGTTTTTCACTAATTGCATTGTTTTAATGTTTATGTGATTAATTGGGCAGCACTAGTGCCATTTTGAAGAAGCTTGGGGGTCACATGGTTTAGTCTGAAGCACAAGACCATTCTTGGCTTTTACAGTACATAAATAAATAAATCTCTCTCTCTCACGTGCCTTCCCACTTTCTCAACTATGGCTGAGGGTGAGATTGGTGCATGCTGCTCGCAGACATAGATTTTGGATGCGACACATGACTTGTATTGACTTGTACAGTGTATTCTAAACAGTGTCCACTACCATGTTCAGGTATCACTGGCATCAATATTTCATTCGAGTTGTGCCATGCTCAAGACCTCCTCGAACTTGAGCTTGATCTGTGCCCCGGCACACTGTGTTCATGCATACAGTATACAGTATGTCTGTCCCTCAGCTAGGAATGTGAGAGCATCCTAAAATGCTTCCATCTTCAGCAAGTATCCAACTTTTTCTTCTCCTTCCATCCTAACCATCATGCTCAATGCATACATGCTTGTATTCCATCTCCAGTTGTATTAAATTGAATGTTTAAATGCACTTTGTAGTATTTATTTGATATTTATCTAGGCTCACAGCCTGACTATTAATTAATACTTATTATTTGTTATTTAGCATCTCAAGAGTTATAAAAAGAAAAAAAAGAGAAAAAGAAATACTTAAATTATTGAAAAACTTGCATATTATGTGATAATATGTATATATTATCTGTAATAAATTATAGCCTTTAGTGATTAAATATTTTTATGCTACTTATGCTAATTTTATGCTAATTATTACAGATAATTTTATGCGAATAATAGATAATTTTATGCTAATAATTATCTCTATAGTCATCTATCTTCATTATACATTATCCACGTTGTGCAATGCATCAGATCCTTTCAGAGAAAAACAACACCAATGCCTGACGCTACCACCACCATGCTTCACAACTGCTATAGTGTTCATGAGGTTGAATACTTTACTTCTCCAGTAAAGTAGCCATTTGTCTCAGTCCATGTGATCCTGTGTAGCCAAGCTTGAAGGTGTTGATTTTTGTCCGGCAGCTTTTCAGCCAATAGTGATATGAACTCACTTGACTGTAGACAGGGACACTGGTGTTTAAATTCCTAGGTTGCTCCCGACTACCTGAATTAGTTTCCAGCTCATGGTGAGTGAAATTTTGGGTCTTCTTGGGTGGACTGATCAGACAGACTAGTCATTCTTTCTAGGCGATTAAAAAAAGTACTCCTGATTTCTGATTTGCGCTTTTTAATTATCACAAAAAGTATGCGCTTTGTAGTTGTACTAATATGAATGTATGTGATGTGATAAGGGTGGACACAGATTGCTTACATCTTTAATGATGCCGTCTCCAGCTGAGCTAGTTCTGAGAAAGAGACGCTTAGAGAAGCATCATCCAGCTGTGTCAACTCACACGCTAAGGCGAACAGCCAACTCTGACTAGCTTTGCTTCAGGACTGATGGAGTGTAAAAGTCAGTGTATTTGTTGTCCTTCATTAAATGGACTCTGCTACAGATACACACTTCTCATTTCAGCTTCATATAATGAATTGGGTTGTGTTTCAAAATACTCTGCAGCACAGCAGCATGAGATGGGGAAGATATAAGACGTGGAGGACGATGTACTTTAAATGTTATTCTTGTGCTGACACTGGAGACTCCTTCCGTAAATGCTAAATAAAAAATTCCTTAGTTACAATGATGGTAACGCACTTTCTAAAATGTATTTATTTGTAGTGTATGTGGTAGAAGTCCGCGTGTAGGCTGATACTTTAGAAACCATAAATTTATCAATGGGACGATCATTGATCAGGTGATTGCTTGTGCATTTCAAGCAGCTATCGATTTTAATCGTTTGCAGAATAGCATGTTGCATATTTTTTTCTGCACATCCAGGCAACTGCTTTGTAGCGGAAACGTGCACGCTGATAACTGTGCATGCTCCCAACATAGTTGTGTTTGGATAACCAGAACTAGCACTATACAGTAGCTATATGTTTAACTGACTTAGCTGAACTTTGGAATGCATTATTGCACAGAATGAGGGTTGTGGAATTTGGCACTGATTTCTTACATTGCACTCACATTCTCTGGGTGGAAAACGTCACGGGCGCAGTGCAAAGCAGGAAAATTTATAATGACCAACAACTATGGTAATGTACTTATATACACCTCAATTTTTCATTTGTTTTGATTGACAGGCTTAAAAAAAATCCGAACTATAATAGAGGCATTATACTGTATTATTATTATTATTTGATCATCGGTTGGTTTATGCAAACCGATGATCAATTTTAGAATGACTATGACTCCCATCACTGCATAGAGTATTGAAAAAGAGTGCAATAAAATATAAATGTGGAGCTGTCAGTACAGTCAGCTCCAGTTGTATTAAACTGCTCTAAGAATTTTTTTTTGTCGTCCTAGTGACATTTTCAGCTCCAGTGACTTTCATCAGTGCTGGTTACATTAAACACTATACTGGCTGTTTATGAGTCACAGTGTAGTGTCAGATGTTTACATACACTCATCAGGAACATGAATGGCCTGGCAATATTGATTTTTTTTTTTTTTTTATGACGTGAATGACCCGATCGACAACATAAATCTAAAACTTTCTTGGAAGAAAATTCCAAGAATTTAAAGCAGCACAAGTATTAGTTTATAGTATTTAGTTTAGAATGCAATAATACAGTTAAAAATAACAATTGTCCAAGTTTCAACTGATTTGAGGTCACATTGAAGAATTATTTGGTATTTCTCTAGGGTTTCATGACTTGATAAAAATATATATTTTTTAATTACATTGCGATTATTTAGAAACATTGCGATTGCAATTTAAACCCCAACATGTACCTATTAAATGCACATTTTAGTATTTATTTGATATTTATCTAGGCTCACAGCCTGACTGTTAATTAATACTTATTATTTGTTATTTGGCACCTCAAGAGTTATAGAAATATAGAAATACTTTAAATGATTGAAAAACTTGTATATCATGTGATAGTATGTGTATATTATCTGTAATAAATTATAGCCGTTAGTGATTAAATATTTTCATGCTACTTATGCTAATTTTATGCTAATTATTACAGATAATTTTATGCGAATAATAGATAATTTTATGTGAATAATTAGCTCAATATTCATCTGTCTTCATTATACATTATCCACTCTGATGCATTGTTGTGCAATGCATCAGATCCTTTGATAGAAAAACAACGCCAATGCATGACGCAACCACCACCGTGCTTAACAACTGCTATAATGTTCATGTTACTTCTCCAGTAAAGTAGCCATTTGTCTCATATGATCAGCTTCACACTGTGTAGCCAAGCTTGAAGATGTTGATTTTTGGACCAGAGGTTTCTTTTATGGACGCCAGCTTTTCCGCCGATAGTGATATGAACTCACTTGACTGTAGACAGGGACACTGGTGTTTCAGTTCCTAGGTTGCTCCTGACTACCTGAATCAGTTTCCAGCACATGGTGAGTGGCATTTTGGGTCTTCTTGGGTGGACTGATCAGACAAACTAGTCATTCTTTTTAGTCGATTAAAAAAAGTACTCCTAATTTGTGCTTTTTAATTATCACAAAAAGTATGCGCTTTGTAGTTGTACTAATAAGAATGTGTGTGATGTGATAAGGGTGGACAGAGATTGTGCAGGTGCCGTATTAGAGCAATAATTAAAACATCATGACCAATCAGAATGAAGAATTTAGTGCAATCGTATAAGGTAGAATAAAAGAAGGCTTTAAGCAAGCATTTTGTTAATTATCAATAAATTATTGAAAAACCTGTATATTATGTGATATTGCAGCATTTTGTGATTAAATATTTTCAACGCCAATGCATGACGCTACCGCCACCATGCCTACCACTTGAGATCCGTGCTAAGCTCTGCTTCTTCCTCACTCAATCACAGATTAACAGCATTTGGAAGACACGCTTCATATCATATCATTTTTAATCTTATCAGTTAAGTATTAAGGGCCCAACAGTGACAACCTGGTGGTGGTGGGGTTTAAACCTGGAACCTTCCCAGCAATAGTCCAGTGCATTTTCTACTGAGCTAACCTTACTCCAGGGAGAAGAGAATGATTGCATGGTTCTGGCTTGACAGTGCCAGGAAATGAAGATTGTTTTACGAAGGCTATCAAGTGGTAGATTTAAGACATCCACAGTCCCAGGGTACGATACATGTTTCCTTGCAGCCTGTTTTTTTCTGTATGGACTTTAATCGTGTATTTTATTGGTGAATTTGAACTGTAGAGCGAAGCAGCAAAACATGTTTCTCCAAAGCATCTTAGCTTCGCTCACAAAATATGAACGAATAGAGAAAACAAAACAGTCTGTTGTTCATCATGGTTACTTTGCTATACAGGAATTCGTGCTCTCCAGTGCTGTTACTTTATTTTTATAAAGAGCTTTGTCACAGTTGATAATGTTCAATTCTTATTGAAGAACCAGAGCAATGATGTGTTACACACAATCCGCCCTTAACTACTGTATAAACATCCGCTCATCCTGGAAAGCACTTTAACTAAAAGAACGCAAGACGTAAGTGCCAGCCCTGTAAACGCACCACAACGTCGAGCCGGTAATGTGGAAGCTTTTGAAACACAGCATCTGATTTCATCTTTTAACCTGCTCTGCAAATCGTAAACCTCCTGCTGCAGTTTAATTAACTGAAGCAAACCTGTGAAACACACATACTGTACTGCAGCAGTGCTTCGATTTATAACACCGCCAGTCTTTCTCATTACTGAGCATCGTTCTGTAACGCTGTCACGTCACCACATCCGGAGTCATTTTTCAGTTTTTTTTTTTAGATTTGACTATTGGGACTTTGGAGACTCTTTTTTTAAGCTTTCATGGTGCTAGCTGTTATTAGTGAGTAGTCATGATATTTGCATAATCCCTGGTCGTGTTGGAATATAGGGATGAATGTACGGAGCTGGGATTCAGTCCTCGATTCGGCTTCTGATCCTGTCCTGAGGGATCGAGGAGGAATTTCTGTTTTAAATTTTATCTCCGGAAACTTTGTGACATTTTTTATTTATTTATTTATTTTTAAATGCCATAGGACACAGTAATCCGAGCCAAACTACAAACCGACTATGGATTATTATTTATTTTACATTTTCCCCTATCTTGACATGACACAGGAAATACGTATACTGTAGAATAGTATCATGATCATCATCCACATTTTTTCCCCAGCTTTGTGGCAAGTTGTCGATACACTCCAGTTCCTCTGTGTCGTATTTACATTCATGACTCAACGCGTCTGTAAAGAAGCGCCTATCTGAGAGATTATATAAACAGAGATGCTGAGATCAACACAGACAATACCAAGAAAGCTTATCATGTTTTCTGCGCGTATGTCCGCGAAGCCTGTGCATAGCGTTCCCCGTAACACGACTTGTCGGATTTGACACTGCCGTGTATGATGTGTCTAAGATTGATCTGTAGCTTACTTCTGCAACTCCGCCCACCCTGCCTCAGCGAGTCTGTCTGACAGATGCTATCAATTTCCATTACGCTAATCCAATGTGCACGCTAAGGTATCACGAACACGTGGAGCTCAGTGAATTTTTTATTTATTATTTTCCCCCTAATGCTCACCTTCAGACTCCAGTGCCTTCTCGCTTACTTCTCACTGAGGAGATTAGGGCGGGCGAGATCTAAAAATAATTCTAGGTTTTTTTAATGGGAAAATAATTATGAGAACTTGTTACATCACATCGCTCCCACGTACCTCACCTCATTACTGTATTAGAATGTTTACAGAATGGTTGTCACAGTAACCTGTGTCTCATTGATCACACAGGTTTGTTTTTGTTTTTTTTCCATAGCTTGCACCAAATCTAGTTTCATAATTGTGGGAAACTTTTGTCAGGTGTTTCATCAGTCTTATTTGAGGTGTGTTCAAGTCAAACCGGGACTTTTGATTGTACAGAACACAATTATGAGAGTAAAAACTCCTTTTATTTCTCAACTAATGCACTTATCCCATCACTAGTGCTTGTATACCATCATGTAGGAAGTTTTCTTATTATACCGAAGCCGTAATTTGCTTCATGTCTGAAACACTGGCTTTCCAGGAACTCCTTTAATGGGCCAAACATGTGGAAATGGCTTGGAGAGAGGTCAGGACTGAGTTATTAGTCGTAATGTGCAAGTGGTGTTGGTGAATCATTACGTATACAGTTCAGACAGACAGATGCGATGCTTCCACTAGTTGCTGACAAGTTATCCGTCGATTTTCAAGGATCAGGTGTTCCACCTTCTGAATGTTCACAGGAACTATTGCAGTGGGCGCTAAAACCTGGAGTGTCATTGACAGATGTTCGGCCTTCTTTAAAACATGTACACCATCCAGATGTTTTATGTTTTAGGATTCCAGTCCTTTTCCAGCGTCACTTCATGCTGTTTTATAATGACCCGGATGACCCCATTCCCTCTCTTTCACTCTACCTACTGTTTGCTCCTCTTTCTTTTCCTTTTTCTTTTTCTTCCTGCTCAGTCAAAAAACACGGAAATTCACAAGGCATTTCTGTTGCAATAATCCAAACCTGCCTCGATTCTGGCCTTTGTCTCTGGATCACAGGTATCATCTTACCAAATTTTTGTTCTGTGACTAAGGAGTAAAAAAAAATGGTAGCAATCGTCATAGCAAAGGTAATAAGAAACAAGAACTAGACTAATTATATTGACAATTATCAAAGGTCGGCGCAACTGCTATTTTCTTGTCAGTGGTGTCAAATTCTGCTGGTACAATATTCAATATTTTAACAGTGCTCGTTGTCGCAAAGCAGCTTTACAGAATCAAAAAAGAAAATACGAGGAAGCAGGTTGTACTGTAGTCGGAGTAGTAACACACTTTCCGTTTTGTGAGCACAATGTTATCAGATTAAGCAGCTGTTATTTATAGCCTGAGGAGAGAATAGAAATGGTGACAGATGAAATTTTGTTATTTTCTGAACTCTGTGTCAGGAGCTACATTATTGGGCTAAAAGAGCCACAAAAAGGTCACCATGTTGTACCAAGTGATTTTAATGAGGACCATTTGAGACCTTTTTAAATGTGTTCACCAGAGATTTCATTCAGAACAGTAAATGTTGATGGATAATTCATGCTCCTGCAAAAAAAAAACATGCTGTTTTTTTAAGTTAATCTGCATTGGAATTATGATGGAATCTAAGAGGAAGGTACTTGATGCTTATGGACAGAATACGGACAGGGGAAGTAACTGCACTTGTCAAGTCACAGCCAGAGCTGTAAATAAAAATATATAGTTGAAAAGTACTGCATATAAGTAATTCCAGAGCTTAACATTTCATAAAGTCTATAATTCAATACAGTGCTAAAAATCTGTTATTAAATGCAGTGCCAAAATTCTATGTTAAAAAAAAATCTGTAATGAAAATCGAAATCCAGTGCTAAAAGTCTATTAATAAATCCAGTGTTGGAAATCTATAATTAAATCCAGTTGTAAAAATCTATAATTAAATCCAGTTGTAAAAATCTATAATTAAATCCAGTGCTGAAAAAAGTGGTAATTAATTCCACTGCAAAATATCTGTAATAAAATCCAGCGCTAAAAATGTATAAATAAATCCAGTGCTGAAAATCTATAATTAAATCCAGTGCTGAAAATCTATAATTAAATCCAGTGCTGAAAATTTGTTATTAAATCCATGAATCTGTGTAATGAAATCCAGGGCTAAAAATATATATATAAATCCAGTTGTACAAATCTACAATTAATTCCACTGCAAAAAAATCTGTAATTAAATCCAGTGCTGAAAATCTGTAATTAAATCCAGTGCTGAACGTCTGTAATTAAATCCAGTGCTGAACGTCTGTAATTAAATCCAGTGCTGAAAGTCTGTAATTAAATCCAGTGCTGAAAATCTATAATTAAATCCAGTGCTGAAAATCTATAATTAAATCCAGTGCTGAAAATCTGTAATTAAATCCAGTGCTGAAAATCTGTAATTAAATCCAGTGGCAAAAATCTATAATTAAATCCAGTGCTGAAAATCTATAATTAAATCCAGTGCTGAAAATCTGTAATTAAATCCAGTGCTGAAAATCTGTAATTAAATCCAGTGGCAAAAATCTATAATTAAATCCAGTGCTGAAAATCTATAATTAAATCCAGTGCTGAAAATCTGTAATTAATTCCAGTGCTGAAAATCTATAATTAAATCCAGTGCTGAAAATCTATAATTAAATCCAGTGCTAAAAAATTGGTAATTAATTCCAGTGCTGAAAATCTGTAATGAAATCCAGTGGCAAAAATCTATAAATAAATCCAGTGCTGAAAATTTTATGGAATTTATGGATCCTTTCCAAGTTTTGGTGCCTCTAAACAACAAATGTACGTACCTCTCATTTACTAAGCTTTGTGTTAGCTTTGTTGGACGACAGGTGAGTTAACCAAGCTAAGGTTACTAAAGTATTTTGTTGCACTAAACAATCTCTGTGAATTCCTCCCAAGCTGATTCCTAGTCCTGCCTTTCTACAAGTTTAGCGAGAGCTTGTGCACAAAGTCCCTGCGATGGATTGGCCCCCTGTCCAGGGTGTACCCCGCCTCGTGCTCTAAGTCTCCTGGGATAGACCCTGAATACGGGATAAAGCGGTATAGACGATGAGTGAGTGAGTTGTGCACAAAGTAGAGAGATGCTGGAGAAAAAAAAAAACTTTATTCCATTCGTGGAGATACGACCGAACATTATACTCTGTGTTACTACAAAACATTTCTGTTTAAGAGATTCTGTCTTTGCAATTAATAAAACATTAGAAACATAATACGTTTTTTTTTTTTTTACCGTCAATCATTATGAAGGTATGCTTAAAAATAAGGATGTAAAAATGCTAGAAATCTGATTTTGTGTGGAATTTCCTCTGTAGTTTGTCTTCCCGCTCTTCAGGAATGCAGCTATTTTCAGTGTGTGATTCAGTTTTGACTTGATGTCTAGTAGACAGCTCTCTCTCTCTCTCTCTCTCTCTCTCTCTCTCTCTAAATCTTGCAACACACACGTTCACACTGCAGCTTTCGGGCAAGGCTCAGCTTGTCAGTTCCTGCCCAAACCCTTAATATTCAGCTGTAGATCTACACACAGAAGTTGAGTATAGCTGGTAGCATGTACCGAGCCTGGCGCTCTCTATTCCTCTTGTCTCTTTTTTTTAAACAGAGACTCATTAAAGTCCTTTAAAATCACAGCTGAGCATCTTGAAAAACACCAGAGGGCCTGCTCGATGTCGAATCTCTCCGAGCATCGTTAAATTGGCTCTTCTGTGGGTTTCCTTGTGAAAAGAGTACGATCTTAATGATCATAAAACACACCATGGAAAAGTGTTTTTTTTCTTTTTCTTTTTAGTGTCCATCCTCATAATACTTAGGCACTTACACCCTTAGAGAAGCACACACACAGACAATCGGGCACCTGTGCCACTGATCGTTAGTCAGAATTCAGCAGAAATGATGAAACCTCTAGCGAGCAATTATAACTAGTGCTATTCAGGTCGAGCCTGGTTAAGCAAATGAAGCAAAAGAAAATGATGAAATTGTTGCACAGTTATGAAGAAGATTGACAATGGTCTTAGCAGATGAGTGACAGTCATCCTGTGAATACCGCCTGATTAGGACGACTCTAATCTTAACATGGAAGACATTTTTAACTGAAGTATCCGTGATAAAGTGTGTGGAACAGAAAGGTCTGTCTTTTCACCTTATTTAAAAATACAAGGTTTCCCGGATAGATCTCATCCTCTGAAATCTGTGTGTGTGTGTGTGTGTGTGTGTGTGTGTGTGTTTCTGTGTGTGTTGGCAGACATCAGAAAGTCACTCAGTACCT
>JAQMYG010000010.1:13241429-13255408 GCA_030014215.1 Clariallabes teugelsi
TCAGTACATCACAGAAACAACTGAAACAAAGATCTAAAAGCAGTTTAGCAGCAAACTTTGTGAAAACTAATATTTGTATCATTCTCAAAACTTTTGGCCACGACTGTACAATCAGCAGACGTTGTAAAAGACATTACTTGTGGTTCTGTTACACAAGAAAGAAAAAGGAACTACTAGGTGAGAGGCTACTTTATTGAGTTTTGTAACTTGGCCACTAGGAAAGCTGAAATGCTAAGGAAAGCTTAGCATGCCTTCATGACTGAGCTTTTGCGTTTCCCGTTAACAAGTGTAAAAACAGACACGGACACATAGAAAGCACGTGCTTTCTATGTGTCCGTGTCTGTTTTTGCACTGATGCAGTGAATAAATAAATAATTCAATAAATAAAGTCAAGGAAAAGTCAAGCACAAAAGGATTGTAGTTGCTTTGGCTGCTGCATAGTTTGCATTCTAGTCAATCTTGGCTAAACTACGCCGTGTGTGTGTGCGTGAATGAAAAACGGTTTTGCACAGAAAAGCAATGACAAAGAACCCAATGAAAACCAGACGACTAAAAATGCTGCTTCAGCCCTTTAACCAGACACTGTTACAGTTGCCTTTCACAATGGCAGCTATTCTTTTGTCCAGCGTGATTTCCTTCCAGCACCAGCGCCTACACTAATTGAACAATTGCATTAAAGATGTTAACATTCCTTACAACAAATGATTTTTTTTTTTGCCACAGTTTGGCATTATGTAATCACATGCAATTGTATTCAGTGTGACGGATATTGCAGCAAGCAATGAATGATTACCGAGTAATCATAGTGTTGTGGATACATCAAAATGAAACGAAAATCAATTGTACTCAATGTGGATTTAATAATGTGCAACATCAGCAGGAAACAAATCAAAGCTAGAAAGTCATTTAATAGGATGTATAAAGACTTGGATTTAGGCACATTTACATTTATGTCTAGTGTTGGGAATCACCAGGGACTTGCCGATACGATACTATCACGATACTCAGGTGCCGATTTGATTTGTATTACGATTCTTTTAGTATCCCAATTTCTTTTTGACGTTATTACAATTCTAAACGAACTTGGCACATAATTTGCTCCTACCACACAGGATGCTGTACTGCCTGCCACCTGTAGGATTATAGTGGAACTGCAACATTTAACCACCTCAAATTCATATATAAATAAAAAACCATTTTTTTGTCAATGTGGTGATACATGAATTGTCACACAAAAGAATCACGATGCATAACTGAATCGTTTTCCCCCCCCATCTCTATTTATGTGCCACATTCACATCAAAACCATTTGTTCTTTTTCAGAGAGCGGAGCAGAGATCGACACAAGTCCCGCAGTAAAGACAGCAGTCGTTCGGAGAAGTCTGTTACCATCAACGCTCCCCCTGCGGAGCCCCTGTTAGGAGACCAGTCCATGCGCGAAGACGAAACACAGGTGAGATGTACTGTAGTGACTGAGCATTTCACTCAGCTGTTTCTTTGACCTGCACAGCTACAGAATATTTCTCAATTTGAGAGTTTGTTTGGATGGTTCAAAAAAACTGCAGAGTGGCGCAGCGGGGGTAAAGCGCTCGCTGATGTGGGAGTGCGGGTAGGAACTGGTTACGACTAAATTAGGGAGAAAATTGCAGTGCAGTCTCCTAAAGGGGTAGAACCTTTAAGAGTTGTGTGGGGAAAATGCTGGACATGTCTGCAACCCGTCTGTTATCAAAAATAAGATTGAACCAAACTGGATTTCTATTTAATTCATAGATAAGGACAAAAGGACAAAAAAGGGTACAAAAGCAGTGTTGAGGACGCCAAATGCACAATTTTTCTTCTATTAGCATTAGAGCTGTGGGGAATAAATCGATTGCAAGATTTTTGCTCCTGCTTCTTCTTCTTTTGAGCTTATGGTCGTTTGGTGCCATACCGCCACCTGCTGGACTGGAGTGTGGTGCAGAAGATGAGACGTGACGTTTAAACAGGCAACAACACAAGTTACAGATATTAGTTACAGATATTAGTCACAACAACACAAGTTACAGAAATTAGTTACGTAGTTTTTATTATTTAAAAGCCTGTAAAAATTGTAGCATCTTAAGACAAATCGAACAATAAACATTACTGCAATTCAATCGAATGGAATCAAATCGACAGTCTCGATAAGATTCACTGCTCTGGTCAGGTATTAAACTGTTGTTGGTTTTTGGACTTGTGCATGACGACAGGCTGAGTCAGATTCAGGAATGGCATGAAGGAAGTGAGGTATCTGGCCTGCAGTTAGAGAGCTGTGGATCATTACAGTTTCGTCTCCACAAACCGGTGAACAGATCTTCAGAGGAGAGCCAAGTGTTCCTTTTCTCTTTTTCAACCTCAAACTGCTTATATAATTAGCACAGCTTATTTAATTATAATTAGAACCATTACAGGAACAGAGCTTTCAGACGTCATGTTATTAACCCTCAACTTTTTCTGATTATCTTTCTCACCCTATGCCTTCATTTCTGATCTGTATATCTGTCTTTTGCTCTGTCCATCTTTCCTCTCTCTCTCTCTCTCTCTCTCTCTCTGTTTTCATGTCCTTATATCTGTCTTTCTCCCTGTATTTCTCCCCCGCTGTCTCTCTGTCTCAGTCTTTATCTGTATCTCTCTCCCATTCTCTTATCCTCCCTCTGTCTCTATGTCTCTATGTCTCTCTCTCTATGACCTACTTTGCCATCATGGACTCTGCTTGAGTGTGTAAAGTAGTGAGTAGACATGAGGAATAACATTGATGTGCGTCACATCAGCTCTGTGTTCGGCTTTAATATTTATCATCGGCGACCCGGTTCGAAGCTCACCGTAAAAGACGATAAGTGATGGAGTTGACGTCTAATCGGATCGATTCTTTATTTACTTATGTTTTGTTGTTTTGTTTGTGTCTTTAACGTCCATTCAGCCGCTTATTACTGTATATAATAAGAAGATGACGGGTCAGAAATGTGTGCTGTGATGTGTGTGTCGAAGGGAGACAGAGGGAGAGAGAGAGACAGAAGGGCACAGTTGTACACGCTTCAGACTGGGACTTGCTCCAAATCTCAAGACAAATGCTAACACACAATCTTTCTCTCATAAGAAATATATGACACTTGACATATCTTTGCTCTGTATGATTATAGAATTATAAAATTATACCGCTTTTTTCCAAGACAATTAAGGAAATGTTTTGTAAATATTAGTGGGGTTGTGACAATGTGGCAATTTTTGATTCACTAAGATTGAATCAAAAATCTAGATAGTAAATCTCTAGATAATAAAATATTAAGGTTCAGATTGATGATTTTTTTATCCATCCTCGTTCTTGAAACTTCAGCCCGGTATACATACAGTATCTATAAAAATGAACCATCTTATATATGAGGACATTCAAGTCAAACCGGGACGTGTGATGAAGGCATGAAACTGTCCACAGTTCAGTGATGAGACTCTTAGCTGAAGTAAAACATTCGAACAGTGCAAACTTTTTAAAGAAGGTTGTATTTCCGTGTAAATGACGAACCCAGGTGAGGTGACTCGGAGACTACTGCAGTCGTTCCCGTAAAGCATGCAGCGAGTGGAATGTCTGATTCTGGAAAACGGATGGATAACTTGCAGATCAGCACACAATCATTCACGACCACATTTGCACGTTACAGGATCTCTGTAATACAGGACGATCTTATGTGGCAATAGGAGTTATTGCCACATAAGACTCCTCGTTGCAATCCTTGATTTAAGACAAATAGGTTTTGTGTGTGTGTGTGTGTGTGTGTGTGTGTTTATATATTGGTGTTCCAGTCAGCCAGTAGGTCACCAGACTTGTGTTGTTGACTTAATAAGGATGTCTGCAGACGTGAGTCATTCTAGGATGATCTTCTATGAGCAGCAGCTGTTTGTACTGCCATGGAAAATCTCCTGGCAAATTAGTTAATAAGAGTAGGAGATCTCGTCAATCATATACGCGTTCGTCTACTGTGCATGAAATCGCTGGTTCACATTTGTTTAGTTCAAATAAGTCATCAAAGTGGGGAAAACGATTTCACTGGTGCCATTTTGAATATTTCGGAAACATCAGCGATTTCAATGCACAACTGTTTCTAGAGTTGATACGAAAAAGGAGGACCATCTAGCGAGCAACGGTTATGCTCCTTATTGATGAGACAGGTAGAAGAAGAATGATCGGACAGGTTCTGGCTGACCAGAAGCCTACAGTGACTCAAATAAACACTCTTTACAATGGGGGAGAAAAGCATCTCCGTACAGTATGTACAAGACCTTGATCCTCAAGGTGGATGAACACACAGGTGGTGCACTCTAAACTATTCAAACACTGGCAGGCTGTGTGGTGGGAGCAAATAATTTGCAAAATATGTTTAGAATTGTAAGAAAATCAATAAAATCATGATACTTACATAATACAAATCTAATCGGCACCTAGGTATTATCGGGCTACTGAATAGTTTATGACCAATGTGTCCTAGATTCCAAGATTTATATGTTTTTTATTAAGTTTCACATAAAGGTGTGGAAAGCAACCTTATACAAAGAGCAAGATCAATTCTAAAGATTTGATTTTGCTATAATATAATATAATATAATATAATATAATATAATATAATATAATATAATATAATATAATATAATATATCTCAGGCACAGGACAGGTAATTGGTTGATGATGATGTTACGCATCTCTCTAAGGAGAAAGGGTGATTTGTAGGATGGATACACACTCTCACTCACTTTCTTTTCCACTCAGTGCGTCCCATGTGACCCGTCCACTGAAAGCCCTCGCAGTACTGCACTGCACTCCTGGCGGCATAATACGATGGGAGATTTATTTTTTTTATTCTTGCTCTAAAAACAGTAACAGTAAAGTCAGCACTCGCTTCAGAAAACGAGCTTGTCCGCTTGTCATAAAGGCCACCTCTCGCAGCGCCGAAACACACACGAACACACTCCGGGCTTCAGACAGAGATGGAAGTGCTGGTGTTAGAAAGCGAACCTGCAACGCAGGAGCTGAGCTCACCACCATCCGAGCCTCAGGAGGTAGGACCCACACACACAAACACACTCATGCACACGCGGCGGTATGCACCGGTGCTAGATAGTATCTCAGATGCCGGATCTCTCTGAGGCACATTGGCTCCATGAGAAGTCTGACCTCAAACAAGAACACTATGGCCGTTTTTTATGATATGGAAGTGATTTCCTGTGGCTGCTCAGAGCCAGACGGACAGACTGCAGTAGTGTGTGTGTCGATCAGTTACAGCAGTGTTGCATGGCGAATTATCACATCTTCGTGTTGTAAAACTATCCATGGGGATTTTTTTTAGGATTATTCAGATGCCTGTTGGAAATGGAAATGTGTTTATTTAATACATTCTCAGTTATCTAGGAGGATAAAGACCTGGATGTTTTTTTTTCCTGGTCATGCTCCAAGTCATCTTATTTTAATCACACTTGCTCATATACCGTGACTGTTGATCAAGTTGGAAAAAAACTATTTCACTTTCAATCTTTCTTTTTTTAGACCTCGGTAGAGATTTTTTTTTTTTTGTGACGTAAATTGTTGTTTTCCAGCAGACATAAAAGCAGCCATATTTTCCACTCCACTCTCCATTGTTTGTGCTATATATATTTTATCTCAGTCTGAGTGCACCTGAGAGTACGTCTTTTTGTCTTTCTTTTTCCCCTCTTGTTTACTCCCATGAGTTTGTTGAGTGCCTCTTTTATACTTTCGAGCAAGAATTGTTGCACATAGCATGTGGTCGAGTTTTTGTGTGTTAGGTGCGTTTTGTTTTGGAGATTTAAGGAAATAGGAATGTTCAAGGTACTGATAATGAGAATGTTCAAAGTTTGCGGAACTTGCGGACGCAAATCAAGAACCATACCCACAATCATTCATGAAAACCAATTTTACATTACGGTGTTATTGCCATTCACATTCCATTTGCATTTACGGCATGTGGCAGATGTCGCATCTCATTACACATCTTGAAGGTTCAGGGCCTTGCTCCAGGGCCCAACAGTGACACTTTGGTGGCGCTGGGGCTTGAACCTGCGACCTTCCGATCAGTTGTCCAATACCTTAACCACTGTGCTACGTATAGTAAAGTCCATACAGTCCTGAGCATGCCCCAAGCAATATCCCACATTTTTGGCGAATTAAAGGAGTCAGCGTTACAGACATGAATCAGGCAGTTCGATCATGACTCTGACAGACTGAGAAAATGTTCTACCTTGATGGTATCCAAGCCATAGTGAAACGCTAGTGAAAGTGCAACTTTGTGTAACTGTTTTCTGTTATTCTGCACAATCATAACTCCTCATAACTTATCAGAGAGTTAGAAATAGTGACTTTTTTTTGTAAGAGGTTGTTGATTAATTTTCTATAGTAGCATAGAGCCATATATGAGACAGTAGTTGCATCTGCAAGGCAAACCACAGGTTTATTTTACTGTCCATTATTGTTTCTGCAGTTAGAGCTAACAGGAGGTTTTCCATTAGGAGACATGTGAGGAGTCTCTAGTGTCTGTTTTCTTTACAATGGAGATAAATTTGTAACGTTTGGTTGTTTCTTTAATGTAAGAAATGTAATAAAAAGGTTTGCAGTAGTACAGGAGCTCCTGAGTCATGCAGAAGTGTTTGTTGCTCCCTATAATCCAAAGGCAAGTTTCAGTTTCCCATGATGCCATGGTCATTCATTGCAGGAAATCAGAGAGAGCAAATCTAGCCATGTTCTCTAGGTTTGCAGGGTGAAACACTCAGCACAGAAGCAATAACCAGTGCTGAGTGTGTGTGAGCTCATGTACAGGTTCCTCTTCCACAGTTGGTAGCTGTTGTACGGGGTGAGTTAAAAGTTTTCCCCACTCTGGCTGTAGAATTAATTTTAATTAATTTGTAGAAAAGACAAATACATAATTTTTCAACATAATCTCCCTGCTTTTCAGTACAGTCTGTCCTTCTGTCCACAAGCTTTCGTATTCACTTATTGAAAAATGTTTTAGGCTGAGCTGTGAACCAGGAATGCACCGCTGTCTTCACTTCTTCATCAGAAGTGAATCTTCATCCTCGTTAGGCTGCTTTCAGGGGACCAACCAGGTGAAAGTCTGATAGAGCAAGATCAAGACTATAGCGAGGATGCTTTAACACCTCAAAACAAATTTTTGGATAGCATTCCTCTGTGTTTAATCTGAACTTCAGCTCTTTAATAAGCACTGTTGATTGTTGAACCTTTTTCTTGATTTTCCTGCTCTTGAGAATGCCAGAAAACTGTAAGCCTCAATTTTCCAGCTGATGGTTGACTTTTGAACTTTTAAGGATGTTTCTGTTTCATACTCTCATACTCGCCGTTTACTCTCAGACTCGTAGTAATAAATAGATGTCTCGTCACTAGTAAAGATTCTCTTTAAGAAACTTCCACCTTCCTTGGAGTATTGGTCCAAATTTTGTTTGCAGATATCCAAACTCTTCTGTTTATGCTCTTCCCTGAGTTACTTCAGCACCGGGTGCACCCTTAGACCGCAAGAAAAAAAACTAATCTCTGCGTGCTGCTCTTCTGTCATGCACATCACAAGTGGGGCATCTATTTCTGCCCCACTTATAACTGATGTAACAGGTTTACACCTGAACAGCAGTGACTGGGGGGACAATAGCCTTGAATGGCTGTGATAAGACCAACAGAAGTTTTATTATAGCTTGAGTGCAGATTATTTTTGGCTCACCCTCATATACAGTAATATGTCTGGAATGCTGACTGGATGGTGGAAAATGGTTGCATTCAATAGAAAATATTAAGAGGAACTTCTTGTTTGATGACTGGATTTTTTTCCATAACAACACAAACCTTTGTGTTTTATTTATTGCATAATTCTTGTTATACAAGGGAGCTTTTTTGTCAATGACCTTAAGTCATTCATATCCACAAACACTAAGTTTAGAGCAAGAAAGTGATGGTTACGTTTGTGGATCCAGTTATTCTAGAATGGTGCAAGCACGTATTCGGAAGGAGAATTTCAGCAACTTGTTATTACTCCGTCTGCCCCTAGCAAATTAGCAAGACAAAAAAAATTAAGAAAAGCTTTGTGTCTTGTAGGAAGCAGGTTAGCTGTCATCCTCCCAAACCGGTGGCTGTAAATGCCGTAAACATGTTGCAAATGATCACTATCTGTTCTAGACAGAAGTGTGTTTACAGTCTCTCAGTGTAGTCGAGTGTGGTTTGACCTTTAACATTTCTGTTCCAGCACTCTCCTGGAGTTTCTGGGGCTGTTTGAAAGACCAGGAGATGATTTGCGTACTCTAGTATCTACTGTATGACTACTGTAGTCATTGTCCACGTTTTCAAATTTATTTTAGATGGGATGTTATCTTCTGTGTTTTTCTTAGATTTTCCTGTAGGTGTTAGTTGAGATGAGGTAACGAGAAGGTTCTCACCTGTCACAAAAAAAAAAACAAAAAAAAAAACTCAGTCTCTCCACTCTTTCCTGTTCCACCCTCTATTCTTTTAATTCTCTCTCCGTCTCACAGTTTTCTTTCCCTCTATTGTCAGCCTGCTGCCCTCCGGCTTACTAAAGCGCTCGACCGGCTCGCTTTCACTCTATTTACATCATCTGAGATACAATACACTCACACACCACCATTCTCACTCATTCGGACATGAGTGTTGTTGTAGGACCACACACTTAACGATGACAGGAAATGCATACTGTGAGAAGTGCTATTTCAGAGGCATTATTCTAGCATTCTTTTTGCAGAACTGCTGAGCATATAGTGTCGAGTTCAATTTCAAGCTCTTTAGCAGCTCCATTTGCTGACTAATTATTTAACATCTGGCAGCAAATGGTGCCACTAAAGAGCTTGAGCTTAAATAATGTTTAAATAATAAACATACAAGGTGAAAATGATAATATACATTTACATTTATAATAATCTAATAGCTAATCCCAAGCCATGTAATAAAAAAATACAGTATATTCAATGTTTGTTTTAACTCTTTAATATTTAATATCAGTTTAATTTAAACCTTTTATTTATGCTCAGCTATTTGGCTGCAGTCATACAATATTCTGCAGCTATTTCTCTAAAAAGTACAACAGAGCCAGTGCTGTTGGGTCATTCAAAGTTTCCCAAGTCTTACATTTAGGCTTCTATTGTGATTGTGTTTTGTAGTAAATTTAACTTTGAGGAAGCTTATTACAAACTCACTCACTCACTCACCATCTGTATCGCTTTATCCTTTATTCAGGGTCGCGGGCAGCCAGTAGTCTATCCCAGGAGACTTAGGGCACGGGGCAGGGTACACCCTGAACAGGGTGCCGATCCATCGCCGGGCACACACACACATACTCACACACTCATTCACACACAACGGGCAATTTGGGAACGCCAGTTAACCTAACTTACATGTCTTTGGAATGTGGGAGGAAACCAGAGAACCCGGAGGAAACCCACCAAGCATGGGGAGAACATGCAAACTCCATGTACATAGAGACGGGAATCAAGCCTGGCCGGGAATCGAACCTGAACCATGGAGGGAGGTGCAAGCCAACAGTGCTAACCACTACACCACTGTGCCACCCTTATTATAAACTACCATTCTTTATTTTATATGCAATGTGAGCAGATCAATCTACATAGGGTTCAGGCTATGCATGTTGCTACTGATATTGAATACTTCCCTGTTGCATAACACCTGTGAAAGTACCTCTCTTGATTATGGTGGTGCACTATATCCATCTTACACTGTCATACCATGAGAAAAAAGACCGTCCTTCTATTTGATACCCTTTAACGCTGAAGCTCAAGGAGTTGAGTGTAGGACAAAACAGAATAGAAGTTGAGAGTAAAGAGTGGAAACATGCTCAAAAATGGCAAAACTGTCAAAAATGCAGATGCTACAGTAGATGGTATAACTACGTGGAGTTGATGAGACTCCAGGATCAAAGGGGGATTCGTATATGACACACTATGAGACTAATTACTGTACATTATATAACATAAAATTGAAATCACAAGCATTAAGCCCAATATTGTGTAGGTTTCCCTTACGCCATCAAAACAACTCTGTCCCTTCGATGCATGACTGCACAAGACCTCTGGTGGGTGGAATGTCGTGTTTAACACCAGAAGCTTAGCAGCAGATCCTTTAAGTGCTGTAAGTTGCAAAGTAGGGCCTCCATGGATCAGACTTGTTTGTCCAGCACATCCCATGAATTCTCACTCTGATTGAGGTCTGGAGACTGGATCAACAACCTTGAACCTCGAACTACACATGGCACTCTTGACTTTCCAGTGATCCAGACTCCCTCTGCCAACCGGACCTTTCTGACACATCTAATTGGAGTTCTGAAGTTGCTGAGGATGTGATCTGCATGGGATGCATGTGGTGACTGGGGATGGTTCCACTTGCAAAATATATCAAGCTTTAAAAAATGGAATGTTTATTTTTGACTTGTGACTTTGATGTGCTAAAGGGCGATGTGAGAGAGTTCATTTGTGACTTACTTTTAATTATAGTGAATTTATGCAGGTTAAGAAAGGTTTTAAAAGTTTTTTTAAGGTTTAAACACAAATGTCACAAATATTGAATGTTCAAAATGTATTTGAAGTAAATTTTTGACCCATTTTTACCAATGGGTGCTAATACTTTTGAAGTTCATGATATTGTGAGATTTTGCAGCTTATACTTTTTCACTTAGACTTCAACTTACTTTAAAGCATAAAGTTTGTGAAGCATTTGGTAGTGGGTTAAGTATGATTCACTTTATTTTGTATTTAAATAGCTTAAAAATACACACACACAACACACACACACACACACACACACACACACACACACACATTACAAGCTGCAGTTTTTGTTCACATGTCAAAATCATCAGGAAATTTTATCCTTATGCTTCATTTGGTCCCCACTAAGATATAAAAACAGACCTACTGTAAACACACACACTACATTATTTATGGCATTCCGTGTGAAATCGTTCCCTCTGTAAACAAGCTAATGAGTTGTGTTATTTACCTCAGAACTAGAGTGTTAGCCTAAAGCGCTAACCACTTGCTGTTTTCCCGCCTTTTTCAAGCCTTACTATGGTGGCATGACCTCGGATTTTGTTTATCTTGCACACAGTGGAAAGGAAAAATAAACAAAGATCACAGCCACTTAATTACATATGTTTGCATTTCAATTTCTGTTTGATTTTTGTTTTTTTTCTTCCTACTGGTTTCCTTTTCGACTAGTGTATAAAGTAAACTTGGATTTTTTCCTATAACTTTAAACCACTCATAAATATTATATAGACATATATTTCTGTGTGCTGCTTTAAAGACAAATATAAAGTTTGCCTTGTGAATTGAGAGTTAGTGTTAACGTTACAGTGTACACTATTTAAAAATTCTCACTCATTTCCCACTAGGCATGCCATTTGGATGTAATCTAATCAAGTTTGTGGTTTTTAAACTATTCCTAAATTAATAGATACAATCAATAATTTAGTGCTGTCGTAGCCCATAAAAACCACAGTGACACGGGTGTCACAAGCCTTTTAAATGTTCTGGTCTTTAACTCATGAAGTCCCAGAATGACAGTCAGGTAACAATCTGTGAATTTGCGTACAAATGGTGATGTGCATGGGTAGCACATGTGACAGAATTAGCTCACTGATATAAAACAAATTAAGAAATATTGCTTTTATATATGTCAATAGAGCTTTTAACCTTAAAAAAGGGCAAATGTGACCAATTTCAAGATAAAATGTTTCCTAATACTGTATTCATTCATTCATTCATTCATTCTCTGTACCGCTTTATCCTTAATACTGTATTGTCCAGGGTATTTTATTGGAACATGACAAGTTTTTTTAAACAGAACAAAAGTAGTGCTTATCATTTTATGTGGTTTTTAAGGTCTCTAGAAAGAATTTCATCAAACAAATCGAGAGCTGGGAAACTTTTTTTTCTGGTTATCATTATGTGCTTTTATAGACCAGAAGAATACGGTCTATCCGGGACCTTGGGGATATAGGAACCTAGAACGGGGGAACATAGGGATCTTGGAACATAGGAGCCTTTGTCATGCGCCATGCCCCCCAAAACACCACTACCGCACCAAAAAAAAAAGAAACCACCATGATATATCTGTTGATATGAATGTCACGGGTTAAGGCGAAAGCTAGAGGAAATAAGTTTTCCATGGACTGGATTCAGATGAAATAACTAAACTGCTGCTTTTGTTTGCAGGATGACAACTGGGGTGAAACTACCACTGCAATCACAGGCACTTCAGAGCACTCGATCTCGCAGGAGGACATCGCGCGCATTAGCAAAGACCTGGACGACAGCGTGGGTCTGGACTGTAAACGCTATTTAGTCGTCTCATTCTCCATCATCTTGAGTCTGCTGATGCTCTTGACGCCACTCGCGTTCCTCATCCTGCCACGACTGCTCTGGCCCGAGAAGCTGCAGCCATGTGGCACGGCCTGTGAGGGCCTCTTCATCTCCGTAGCATTCAAGCTGCTTATTTTGTTGCTAGCCATGTGGGCACTGTTTTTCCGGCCATCCAAGGCAACGATGCCACGCATCTTCATTTTCAGATCCCTGCTGGCCATGCTGGCGTTCCTGCTCGTGCTCTCCTACTGGCTGTTCTATGGAGTGCGCATCTTGGACAACCAGGTAACAAGACAAAAACAGCTTAAATGCCAATTTGGAGACATTTTTAACACAGAAAAAGGTCAGGAAGAGATGTGGAGATGTTTCCATGGAGACAGACTCGACGTGATTCCCTAGGATTTTTCCCTTTTTGTTTCTTCTTATGCTTTGTTATTGGTGGAAGTGTTTATCAGGTTTTATATATACCCCAGAAATGGGTTATAATATATTAATATGTTAAGTGTTAATAGCAGTATTTTCTAGTGTTTTTGTACCATTTGCAATATGCAAGTGAATTTTCTGTGGATGTTATAACAATATAAAATAAGCATTTTATTTCAGTCAGTACATTACATGCATGTGTATGCTTCAGTATCTTGCAAGCCAACCTGTAGCCAACAGTATATTTACAGCTTTGCAGTATAATTCATTTTAAAGCTGATCTGAAAGTGTGTCCATGCCTTGGAGGTTTATGGCTCTATATATAGCACACTCCATATATCAGATAGTTATTGCTCTGATATTACTCCACAAATTGTTTTAAAGAGTGACCTGCCATTGCAAGCAAGTGTATCTGGCACAACTTAAGTGTTCCACTACATTTTCCCCCCACATAGAATCTCCACACACAGGAGTTTTATATTTGTTGTCTAACAACCTCTTGGTGTTGTTTCAGGATGACGATTATCAGGGAATCGTGCAGTACGCCGTGTCCCTGGTGGACGCACTGCTGTTCATCCACTATTTGGCTATAGTGCTGCTGGAGCTCAGGCACCTGCAGTCCTGCTTTTCGCTCTGTGTCACGCGCTCCACAGACGGAGAGACACGACATTACAACCTAGGACAGCTCAGGTGAGTGTTGCGTGTGTGCAGGATCAACAAGGATCTAACGAGATTGTGAAGGTGAAAATGTGAACAATAACTATGAATGTGTTAGCTAAGTGAGAGTCAGGTTTATATCTTCAGTGGTGTATCAGTGATGCATCACAGTTCTTTTGATGCATTGACTTTTACTTCAAAGTCAATGCCTCAACTTTGACATTGATTTCAAAGACGATTTTTCTTTTACATTATAATCCTAAAGGTGCATTCTAAACTATTCACACAGCATATCAATTGTTAGCAAATTATTTGTTTAGATGATAGAATTAAAAAAATGTAAAAAAATATATATCAAATTAAGATATTTATAAAATTGTGATGCATACAGAATTGCAGTGCAAATCAATTCTGCACACAGTACAGGCCAAAAGTTTGGACACACCTTCACTCATTCAATGTGTTTTCTTTATTTTCATGACCATTTACATGGT
>JAQMYG010000010.1:13258732-13281409 GCA_030014215.1 Clariallabes teugelsi
AGCTGAAACCGATGCAGAAGAAATGGCCCAAGCTGGGATTGATGCAGAAGAAATGGCCCAAGCTGGGATTGATGCAGAAGAATCAGCCCAGGCTGAGATTGATACAGAAGCATGGCCCCACAGTGGGATAGAATCATGTCTCAAGTCTGATAGTTGTGCAGGAGTATGGCCCAGTTCCTGTATGTATATTGTGTAAGGAGTATGGCTGATGGCTGGCACCTGGACAGGAATCAAACCAAACCAAACTTGCAATTGGTCTTTACATCATTCTAAGGTCTTCTTTCATTCACAATCTTTCCCAGTATATCATGACAGAAGGATGGCAGGTTGTATTTTTAGTCTACAAGGATGTTCCAAGCATAACTAGAGTGAAATAAGAACTGAAAGAGACCATTTGCAGGAAGCTGGTGTAAGGCAGCAGGCTTAATCAGGAAATGCTGAATAATTATTAATGAGTTATGTCAGGGCAAAAATCACTGCATACAGTTTTGCCTGTTTATCATTTGTAGTTCTTTTCTACTTGCTCTTGGCTCAACCTCGATTTGCTGGCATTGCTGTGAGGCCCAATTAGCATTATCCAACCTGAATTCTGCTTGTGTTTGCTCAGCTTTGTTTGGGTGATCTACTTTTTAAATTTTTACTTATTATCTAATCCTTATTTATTGTTCTTTTCTTGTTTCAGCATCCAGAGAGCAGCTGTGGCAATCTTGGAGAACTATTACAGAGATTTCTCTGTGCATAACCCATCACTGCTAACAGCCTCCAAATCACGTGCTGCCAAACACATGGCTGGCCTCAAGGTCTACAATGTGGACGGTGAGTTAACAGCCTTTTAAATGTAACCCTCTGAGCAGATACATTATTATTGTTTATGTTCCTCCTGGTTTAAAATGATCTCCTCAATGTCAGTTTGAATTATGTGCTGACCTCCAGGACACTTATACATTTATGTTTTGTTATTATATAATCAGTTCAGTGTGTTTATTTGAGCTGACTGCTGGAGCCCTCTGTGATATACAGTACTACAATGTAAATGTAGATCTATACTATGTATGTTCATCATAAATAAGTACAGAAAAGAGCATAAAATGGCTTAATTTATTTGAGTTACCTTTTCCAAATTGCATTTGGCAGGTACTTGGCAACCCGGCCTCCATCGGTGAGGTCTCAATTCCTGTCAAATTTACTAGACCCATGTCACAATGTGTTATAGCTCTAAGATTGGAACCAGATGTTGGAGAACATGATCTATACATAGTGGTATTTTCATGCAGTATTGGTGTTCACGCTGTTTACATACTATTTTCTGGTTCATTGTACCCCTGCCTTTAAAGCTAAGTTGAGAGCTTACCTTTTGGATTGTAAGTAAAACTTTACACTATGTTAACACATTCATGATCACTAAACACATTGTTCTTTGTTGAGTCCACTGCACTGCACAGCACAGGTGCATGAACGTTTCAAGGTGCTTACACTTTTATTTTTTATTTTTTGCTAAAGCATGCTGTGCACCTGGCTGGATTTCCCAAAATCTATTGTTAGGCAAACAGTACACAGTACGCTCAACTATACAGTAGATAAGAAACTCAGGGTGCTTTTGCACTAGGAGCTCAGGCACATATACCGATCCGAGTATACTTGACCCCGAAACCTGGTACATTTGCGTAACGTGAACGCTCCTTATCGTTCTTGGACACGAATCAGCGTGCTATGCTCGAGTCCACTTGAAAACGCGCATGGTTCAAAACAAATATGAAAGCCAGCCATACCTAAACATGGACGCAGACCGCTGTTTAGAACACGATGTCATCGGTGCCGCCTGTCTATCTCTGTCTGCTGATCTTATCTTCTGAACTAAACACCCATAGCTGAGTAGGAAGGCACATGAGAGGGTCGCTCTTTATATTTTCTCTGTTGTTTCCAGTATATTTATATTCCAGTTTTATATTTATCACTTTCTCACTGTTCCACCTTATCCTGTATTCAGGGTCGTGGGGGGCCTGAAGCCTATCCCAGGAGACTTAGTGCACAAACCAGGGTACACGCTGGACAGGGTGCCAGTCCATCACAGGGCACACACACACACACACTACGGGCAATTTGGGAACGTCAATTAACCTTACCTACATGTCTTTGGAATGTGGGAGGAAACCGGAGTACCCGGAGGAAACCCACCAAGCACGGGGAGAACGTGCAAACTCCATGCACACAGAGACCGGAATCGAGCCTGGCCGGGAATCGAACCCGGACCCTGGAGGTGCAAGGCGACAGTGTGTGTACAGTATATTTATTTATTTATAATAGAGACAAACCGGTCGATCAGCCAGTGACCAGAATTGGCTGGTTTTCAGTTTGATTGTCTCATTTGGGCAGTCGATCAGCCCCACATCGTTTTTGTTGTACCAAGCGTAGAAGATTCAGCGTGGCGCAACAGAAACTCTTTTTTTAATGGCGTTACATCAAACACACGCATTAAAAGCCTCTGATCTGCCTTTTTCTCTGTGAGTGAATTAGTCTCAAACCCACTCATTACACACGCCCACACAAGTCTCAAAACACAGCGATAGCAAACTAGCCAAAACCTAATGCTTGTAGCCACCCAACCCGCGCACTCACTCTTTTGAATTTTGAAATTTTGAAGGCATTTGAGGTGGTAAACATTGCTGATTATTTATAATCTTATAGGTGGCACTCTAAACTATTTACAAGTGCTGCCCTTGGTTTTTAAATGAGAAAAATAATGTTATGATGAATAGGCTGCATTTAATTAATCATTGGACTTAAAAATGTAATATTGAATTAGGGTATTTATAAAATGGTGATATTTAGTGTATGTAATCACAATTTTAATCAAATCAGCACCTACAGTAGGTATGATGATAATATCCTATCGGGAGGTGACTGGTGGTACTCGTCCGTAGTATACTGAAACATGCTGTATCAGAGTGTGTGAATACACAAGTGTACTCGGGAATGGAACGATAATACTAATGTGAAAGGAGGGGAAATGGGAGAACAATTGCACCCAGGCATGATATGAAGCATTCGTGCCTAGTAAGAAAAAGTACCTTCGGTCTACTCTTATAACTTTGAGTACATTTGAGATAAACATACACTAATGATCATTTTTGGGAAATTTGACCATTGTGAGTTCTATGGAAGAGTGTACCTTTTGAGCAAGTCTTGATATGTCCACATCTTGCATTAATCACAAATTGAATTTGTTGGAAAGGGAAGTCTCATTAGATAGGCATGAACTTATCTTTTGTGTTTAGGCTCTTTCATTCAGAATATACTCAATAAAGTACAGTTAAACCTTGAATTGCGAGCATAATTCGTTCCGAGGCGTGCTTGTATATCAAATCACTCGTATATCAAAGCGAATTTCCCCTATAAGAAATAATGAAGACTCAGTGATTCATTCCCCAACCCAAAAGTATTTATTTAAAAATAATTAATACAAAATGTAAAATAAAAATAAAACAAATTACCTTTGAAAAAAGAATCATGACTGGCGTTAGATGATAGAAGAAGCAGAAACAGGGGGGCTACTGTTTAAGGCAACTTACGCACGCACGCACGCACGCACAAACACACACACACACACACACACACACACACACACTAACAGATGTTTGCATTGCATATCCAAACATCGTTAACAAGGAACCTCTCTAATGATCACCCGCACTGCTACAGGCTTTTTAACCTTTTTCTCAATCACTACATTTGGGGACACACACACAAAAAAAAAAAAAATGCTTTATGCTCACGCACACACGTGGTCACAATGTTATAATAAACATCACATGCGCGCACGGATGTTGGCTATACGAGTGACGCACGTGCACTGAGACTGAGCATGGGAGACGATTACCCACAATCCCACAGCGTGAGAGAGAGAAGAACCATTGGCTCAGTTCTGATCACATGACACTCGGCAGACAAAGCGCATGCATACTCCTATACTATATCAAGCCCTTGCTCATTTATTAAGTTATAATTTATTTCAAAATTTTGCTCATCTTGCAAAACACTCGCAGACCAAGGTTCCACTCTGTCTATCTATATATCTGTCTGTCTGTCTGTCTGTCTGTCTGTCTACTCACATCGAGCTGGTCCTTTTAGCCCAAGCCCTTTTAAATATGTAATCATAAACTATGTTGTTTGTGACTGTATAATTTTTTTGTTACATTTCCGTAATGGTTCATTTTGTTGTTCTTACTTTATTTATTCCTGTATAACGGCGCTATGATAAATGAAGGTTTGCACCTAATTACATTTACTGATCTTTAAATAAACGAAAAGTGAAATCTTGTAGGAACCCTGCTGAATAATATCCACAGTATGAAGAGATGTGAGAGTTGAGGCTGCGTAAGGCAATCAAATATTTGCACTCCATAATTTAGCATTCACGTACTACATGGGTTTCAGTGCCTCATGCTGTGATCTGTGAAGATCATACCGCTCCTCATGCTGTTAAACGCCTCCCCGGAGGAATTCTATCTCTGAAAGCATTTTGAAACCCTTTAATTTGTGCTGCTGTTATGTGTAAACAAGTCATTGACCTTATGCATTGCATTTTCATCTGATAAAATGGCACATTGAGGGAAAAAATTCAATATTAGTGAATCCTGACAGCTTTTGGAACTGAAGCAGAATGCCGAAATTGAACACCAGCTTTGATTTTCACGAGTTCTTTGATGCTCCACCTGATGGCGTTTTATCTGTCTTTCCTTTCATTTCTTTATCTTTCTGAATCTCTCTTTCTCTCCGTCTTTGCCATTCTCTCTGCCTGTCTGAGCAAGACAGCAGTTGTGTTGAATCAATAGTTCTCACATGCTTCAGCTCCAGAGTTGACCCTGGGGAAGCAGAAATCCCTGAACTACACACTCCTGCCTGAGGAGGTGTGTCGTGCTCTTACTCTCTCAACCTCTCCCTCTCTTTTTTTTTCCTCTCTTTTTCTTAAGCGCTCGCTATGCCGGCTTGTTATTCTAGCAGCACATGCAAAGCTTGAAGGCTGAGACTCAAAAGCAAACCTTTAACTAAATCTATACATTCATTCTGAGAGATGCAAGTAATGATACTTTGGTTCTACCTGACATATCAGAAAAACTTACCACGCAGTTTGCTATATAGGTCAGGACTTCTATATAAGCAGTTTTTTTGTTTCATTCGTTTTGCAGTGGGCAGCACAGTGGTGTAGTGGCTAGCATTGTTGCTTTGCACCTCCAGGGTCCAGGTTCGATTCCCAGCCAGGCTCAATGTGCATGGAGTTTGCATGTTCTCCCCGTGATTGGTGGGTTTCCTCCGGGTACTCTGGTTTCCAGTCCAAAGATATGCAGGTTATGCTAATTGGCGTTCCCAAATTGCCCGTAGTGTATGAATGAGTGTGTGTCTGTGTGTGTGCCCTGTGATGGATTGGCACCCTGTCAGGTAGTACACTGGTACCTCGGCATACAAACACTCCTCCTCACGACTTTTTCATGCATTTTCGAACTGAAATTTAAAAAAAAATTCATTTGCTTTGACAAACAAAGTATTTTCGACCAAACTGCGCCAAACCGAATGCCAGATAAGTTGCATGTACGAATAGCACCATGGTTCCAAAGAATGCTGGCAAGCACGACCGCAAAAAGAAAAGGCAGCCGGTGCCAAGATGAATCATAAGGTTTAATGTCTATTAATTTTATATTTTACCTAATTTACCTAAGTGTTGTTTTTTCTAAATGTTTTGATTGTTTTTATATGCAAAAAATATGATTATGGTGTTGGAAATCGGTAATGTTGGTAATATTTTTGGGTGGCTGGAACGAATTATCTGCATTTACTGTAGTTACATTATTTCTTAAGAGAAAATGTGTTTCTCAATAGAACTCGCCTCTGGAACAGATTAAATTCGCAGGCTGAGGTACCACTGTACTTTGTGCAGAAACTTTGGATTAATTGTATATTGAAACGAGATCTCAGGGTAACAGATCAATATCTTCTGAAGCCAAAATTATCTTTTGGTCATAATGAACTGGTTTCCAGTTCCATTCTGGAAACCTTTTACTCTTTTTCCCCTGATTTAACCCATCGAAGTTAAACCATGAAGATATTAGCTGAGAGCTTTAAATCACTTATATTACATTAAGGAGAGATACGCTACTATGGGGGTCCGTGTTGGAAAGCGGTAACATCAAATCCACATGACTCATTAGTCAGCATTTGCATATTCTGCTTTTTTTTTCCAAAGCCAAAGCCATGTCTCCTGCAGTCGAGTAATTAAACGCATCCTGAGCCGCCCCCGACATCACTTATTCATGACGCCCCAGCCCTCTTTTAACCTACATTAACATCTATCTCCAGGAACCCACAGCCCCTGCTGCTGTACCAGCGCTTTAATTAGCATGCACTGAACAATACCTTTGATGTCAGGGAAGAAGTTTATGAAGACGGACACTTGGCACCACCCAGAGAGACCGAGTACCAGGGCGAAGCAGAATAGCTGAATATTAATGAATCTTGTGGTGCAGAAACAGAATTTGGAGAATGTAGATTAGACTTTTAGATTAGATGGCTGTTTCATCGTGAATTTATGGAATGTGAGCACAGGCGTCCTCCATGGAAAAAGTTGCTGTACAGCTGGAATGTCCAAGTCAGTGGATATGGTTCTGCTGGTTTGTTTTTATGCACAAGAGGCACAAGTTGACAGATGCATGTGTCAAAACCACACTTTCAGTACACTGTTGAGCTCACAACCATTTATCTTCTCTTTATACAGTGCTGAATTTACCTCCTCGAACAAGTGAAAAGACTTCCTTTTACTCTTCTATGCTTTTGGGTTTTGTCCCAATATCCAAAAATATTGCATTTATTCTAGTAAATAGTCCCAACCCAATACAAAAGCATTCAGTCCCAGCCCAGGCCACTGCCTCTTGTCACTATGGCGTATTACTAACACTGTAAGAGACTCATACAGTAGCTTTGCTGCTGTGTTTAGGTCCTGGAGGGAATAATGCTGCCGCGACAGGAATCTCTCAGTCCCAGTCTCGCGCCATGATTGTTGCCGCCGCCCGCAGACGAGACTCCAGCCACAACGAGCTGTACTACGAGGAGGCCGAGCACGAGAGGCGTGTCCGTAAACGCAAGGCCAGGTAAGAGATCCAAAATCCAATCCAAGGTCTCCGATTATTATACGATACAGTAGTGGCAGAAAGGTATAGAGGCAAAAGTAAAATTCTGTGTCTTGAAGGCATTCTCAAATTTTTTAAATAATGGCAATCAAGGTAGCAAACAGGTTAAGGCTGTGGGTTACGGCCCAGTGGTAAAGTGCTCGTCCTATCAGAAGGAGATCGCTGGTTCGATCCTCGGGTGATGCTGTAGCCTCTCGCAGCTGAGGACCTAGAGAGAGCAAATTTGGCCAAGCTCTCTCAGCTCTCACATTAATTACAGCTCTACGGCCAGTGAGGGGTGTCTGTGAGCTCACCCAAGCGGAGGGAGCGGGTAGCGCTGTCCTCCGAGTGTGTTACAAATACAGTAAGTCCCCAACAGGGGAGAGCTCGGTCAAGCACTGAATGCTTCACGTCCAATTTGTTCGTAAGTCAACAAACATGTTCTAGGTTCTAGGATACTAACACAATTGGCTGTACACAATACTGTATATTACATAATAGTTGAAAGAACGAATCGTTAAAACAATGAGCAATGTCTGCCATCTTTTCACCTTGCTGTATTCTCTCTTCATTTTTCGCCTTTGTCTCTATCAACTTCTTCGCCGCTGCTTTTACGCTGGCCTCCGAACATCCTGGGATGTACGCCAGACATGTGACCTAACTTCAGCGATTGAACATGTGCAAACGCATGTTCATAACGTGAAAAAGTTTGTAACACGAATGTCCGCGCTGTATGTAGGGGACTGTAATTGAATCTTGATGAAGATGGTTATGTCATGCAGTGAAATTGATTTCAGCAATCAATATTTAGTATGAAGTGCTTCATTTTTTAAAACCTGCTGTATACATTAGTTCTTAATTGCCTCCTGAGGATCATGTACAGACGACAGTTTCTTGACTGCTACTGCATTCTTCACTATTGTCCAACAGTTTTCTATTGGGTTTAGATCTGGAGAAGACCCAGGCCATGGCTTTACACACTGAATAGCTTCGTCACATAGCCAGTTTTTCACTAGTTTTTCAGTTAATTAGCCCAACTCTTCAGCCAGATATGCTCCAATTAATTAGTGACATAGCCTGTTTTGTTCATGGAGAGAAATATAATACGTGACAGTAATTGGGAATTGTTTATTATGTCCGACATAATAAAGCATGAAAGGGTAAAACAAGCCACAGAACGCTGCAACACAAGATGTTATCCAAGGCTGATGTGTTCAAGGCGGCTCCTGGTGGTTTGCTGCATTGATGCAAATATTATCTGCTTTTCGAATTATTATTGTACTACAGTTGACTTAAACTAGACTTTTACACACACACACACACACACACACACACGCTGCCTTGTTTTTCCTCCTCCAGGCTGGTGGTGGCTGTGGAAGAGGCGTTCACACACATCCGGCGCATCCAGGAGGAGGATCAGAAGAAGACTCCAGGAGACGTGATGGACCCGAGCGTGGCGGCGCAGTCCATCTTCCCGTCGATGGCACGGGCGCTGCAGAAATACCTGCGCACAACACGTCAGCAGCACTGCCACAGCATGGAGAGCATCCAGCAGCACCTGGCCTTCTGTATCACACACAACATGACACCAAAGGTGAAGAGAACTACACACACGATACAGTGTGAAATATACTGTACAGTAATGGTTGGTAGAAGAATATAAAGAGTTGTGTAACATTCATACAACTGTTTTGTGGCGGATTAAGATGCAGATTAAGCTAATTGGTGTTCCCAGATTGCTCAGAGTGTGTGTGTGTTTCCTCCAATGGATTGTCCAGGGCGTACCTGCTTTATTGCGCCCAAGTCTCCAGGGATAGGCCGCCCCAACCCTGTACACCGGACAAAAGCGGTATAGAAAACGAATGAACATGAATGTTTGCATTTTAGGTGGTACAATGTTGCAGTTCCTCTATAGCCTTACAGGTGGCGCAATGTTCACATTGGCCGTGGCAGGCAGCAGAGCATCCTGTTTTGTTACAAAATTTTAAAAGTATTAGTATAAATTCGTGATACTTATAGAATCGCAATACAAAATCAAATCAGCACCTTCTGTAGGTATCGTGATAATATCGTATCAGACGTTCGCTGCTGATTCTTATTTTGTATGTTTATTATTAATTAATTTATTTGTCTGTTTAAAATTTTACGCAGGCATTTCTGGAGAGCTACCTGACCCCCGGCCCGACGCTGCAGTACGGGCGCGAGCGCTGGTTCGGCCGCCAGTGGACACTCGTCAGCGAGGCGTCCGTGAACAGCGGCCTGAAGGACGGCACTGTCTTCCTGCTCAAGAGTCTAGACTTTAGTCTGGTGGTCACCGCCAAAAAGATCCCCTACATCAGGCTGTCTGAGGAATTCATCGATCCCAAATCACACAAGTTCGTCCTGCGGTTACAGTCGGAGACCTCAGTGTAGGACAGCGTAGGACACCTTGTGGTATTGTCTCTACTTACGGTCATTCACAAACAGATTTTTTTTTTTTTCAGTTATATGGGGGGGGTTCTGCAGTTTTATTATGTTGTCTTTTTATATATAATATATACATATAAATCTGTATACCACATATTTCAATATATTTCCTTTAATTTTTTTTATTTGCTTTTGTTGGTTGGAGTTTGGTTAAACTGAATGGACACGCTGATGTGAGGTTGTGCACACAGACAAAAAAATTCGATGAGTGATATCATGATACAAGACTCAACGTTCTTTTATTAAAAAAGAGACAATCCAGAGAGAAGAAGAAGAAGAAGAAATACACTCACAAAACACGGACCAATTACAAAACAAGACACATGGTTTCTGCTGTTACTCCACGGCTCTGACAGACACAACACTTTAAATCAGAGCAAACTCCTCTGTTAGCATCAGAGAACTCCCAGAATGCTTCTCTTTCTCATGGAGGTTCAAATGGCAACCTTGTCTTTTCTACTGAAACTGCAGACTGACTCTTGGTGCTCTTTAAAACACATTTGGTTTGTATTTCAGCTGATGATACGCAATCATCACCTTTTCTTTTCCACATATGCACCGTGTACAGATGTGAGGTGTTGGTGTGTGTCTATCGGAGTGTATTCAGATGAGTTCTGTCCTCAAATGGTCAAAAAATTATGATTATAGGTCATCGAATGAAAGCACTGGTTCTGTTCTGTTAACATTATTGAGAGTTTCAGATTCTAAATTCTAAAACTGTCAGTTTTTTTTTTAAATATTCAATATAAAAAACTAAATTCACTACAAAACTGTATAAAAGAGCTGGTGTGACTCCTTATCAGAGCACTGACCAGCATACAGACAGGCATGTAATGATATATTGTTGTGTGTCAGCATGGTTTAAGAGTTTAGATTCGATCCCAGCAGGACTTTTTGATGGTGGCCTTAACCTAGCAACGTTATGGACAATGGCACAACGTTGGTCGTTTTTGAAAGTTAGAATTACTTTGATGAAATGATGTCGGAACAACATCGACTACATGATGACAGGATAACGTTGAACGATTACACAGTGTCACAAAAACAACATGTATATCAAACCAACAGCGCAACAAGAGCACTGAGTACTTAACAATGGACCACTAGGGAATTGGTGTTAAGAAATGCGCAGCACAAAAATAAACCACTTTTTAACAAAGATTTCAATTTGAAATATTACATTTGGAAGCAGGTAAATAAACTCTTAGTGCCTGAGATCGGTTCTGTGAAAAAATGCAGTTTGGACGCTGTAAAAACTCCATATTACAATAGAGTAATTTATGAGCTAAGATGCACCTCAGGGTAATATTTCTGAAAATGAAACAGAGAGGAAACATTACAACACTAAGAAATATGTGAGGTAAGGATTTCACTGCGTATCATACTGTGTATGGTCATGTATATGATAAATAAAATTAGAATTAGAATTTGAGGTGAGATGCACACACTGTGTTCAGGGAAGCTGGTGTATCCGTCCCTATCTCTGTTTTTGGAATTAAATAAATAAGGGTTGTGGTGGGACGTGGTGCGAGTGGATGTTAATCGGCGTGAATGTTCAAAATATTTCATCAAAGTCTTTCAAAGTTTCAAAAACATTGTTGTCCAGACTGCTGGGAGAGTGTCTTAAAGGACAGACATAATATCAAAGATCAAAAACACTAATGTGGCAAATGAAACTAATATGACTTCATGCTAACTTTTTTTTTTTTTTTTTTTTTTTTGTGGAACTGTTCTGTGAATAATCTGAAACATGGACTTTGGGGACATTCTAACTGACGTCAGGCACATTTTAGCAGCAGAGATTTTACCGCATCCTGGTCTCTTTCCACTACCTGTCTACATGAAACATTTGGCCAAAGATGGGGACATTAACCGATTCTTTATTTTATAATATAACTAATAAAGCTTATTATATGGTTATTTAGAAAGCACTTAAATGTATTGTAGAGATTATGACTAAACACTAATCACCATGTGATCTCAAGTCAGGACGATGATTAAGGCTTTGATAAATGTCATTGATAAATGGGGTAAATGTCAAGAATGCCATTTATCGAGTTAATATAAAACAAAATGGATATAACATTTTATTTTTGTCTGATGCAACCTTTTCTGTTTCTTTATTGGTCCCATTCAGGAGTGGAACAGTATGCAAGATTGATGGGTTGATAGTCGTAAAGTAGTTTCTGATTTTAAAATTTTAATATTAAGTTTCTGACAATAAGGTTCCTTAGTAATCCAGTTGCTACAGTACGTTAGAGAATATTATAAACGGATATGGAAACTATTTTAAATTAAGTGTCTAATAAACACGTGTCATTTAATTAAATAAACCTTAAAAGAGGAACCCTGCTATTGCAGAGTTAATTATTTTGTAGTTACAGAACATCCTAAACTATTCTATTCCTCTCATATCACATTGATTTGTCAAATCATTTAAAATGTTTTACTGTAGACTCTTTTTTTTTTTTTTATCAGTTTGTAGTAATATTCATTGTAGTTGAATGTCTGTTACAACTTACATTATAGCAGTTATACATAGTTGTCCCATAAATATCTATTTTTTTGTTTAAAGTATATAAAACAAAAAATAAAGCTTGTCATAAGAAAGCCTTCTATACTGAAAATAACTAAAAGTTACAGCTTCACCATTGAATGTTACAAAGAGACTAAATTATTTCCCATATAAAAAAAAAAACATGCTGGTTATGATACAGATTTTTTTTAGAGATCTCTCCTCTAACAACTGATAGAGACCATCCAGGACAGGCAAGGGCACCTGCTTCCTTCGTGACACTTGATAGCACCTGATTGTATCTTTTCACAAATCTTTTCCTCAAACTATGAGAAAAGTTCTATCAGCTCAAATCCAACTGCGTGAACTCACAGATGACCGAGATTGTCTATTGTTGCTATAATTGATTGTAAGAATGCAACTAAGCCATTTTTGCTCCCTAAAACTCAGACAGCTCTGACATCACCAGGATTTGAATTTGTGATCTCTGGATGAAATGCCATTGTTGCACCATTTGTGCGTCCTTTACACATGTTTTTGAGAATCTAATAATGTTGAGCCTAGTGCACTAGCTTTCCATTTAACACTATTTGGAATTCAACCCAAAAAACCCAGAAGTTAAAACAGCTGGTACCCTGGAGTGAAATAAGCAGTAGTGGGTAAAGTACAGAAGTCCTGTACTTGAATAAAAGTAGAGATACCCTCGATCAAATATTACCCAAGTCCTCCATTTACTTCTCTACTTAAGTAAAAGTATAAAAGTTTAAAATGTACTAAAGTATTAAATATATGTACCACTGTGCTTGTGTAAAAACAATGCTATGAAGAAATGTAGTAAATACATATATTTGCTTTAAGATGTAGTGGAGTAAAAGTATCTTCGATACACGACTAAATTAGGGAGCAAATCAGGGGGAACAAAAAAAAACTGTCAAGTAAAGTACAGATACGTGAAATATTTACTTAAGTACAATAACAACGTAAATTTATTTAGTTGCCCTCCACATCTGGAAATAAGTGGAAATATAGTATTTATTTATAAGTATTATATGTATAATGCGCATATATTTCCCAGGACTGTCCACCACCTCCATGGTTTATTCTCCTCACCTTTTAACTATATAGTACTAAAAGTATAAGAGTATAATATAGTAATACGTAAAGGGCTTAAATATTATTGCTGCTTTTAATATTTGCATTAACATTAACATTTTTGTTATAGTTACTGGGCTATTTTTAAGGAACCTTATTGTTACTCACATGATGATAATATTTTACTTTAGTGAGGATGTTTTCTCTACTATAGAGGGTATTTTACTCTTTACGTGACTATCGTGTATCATAACTGCACATCAAAATTTCTCATCTCTAGATACTGTTACACCCCTGCTCATTTTTATTTTTTATTACTAAAGCTGCTTTTACACTGCATTTTTCCTACAGTAAAAGTCATATGGAGTTCCTTTTACAGTGGGTTATCAAAAAGAGGCTTGCGTCACAAATGGACGCTCAAACTATAACATTTATTTTGTGGCTTATTTGTTTAGATTTATGCAATAAGATTAAATGAAGTTCTTAGTATTCAGTCAAACTATTGCGAGAAAGAGGATGACATTGAAATGACATTGACATGACTATGCATATTATTTATTGAAGAGGACATATTATGCAAAATTTACTTTCATTTTACATCATTTTAATCATTCAGATTGTTTAAACTGAGGATGTCACTGTGATTTAACCATTTTGCGTACCCTTATTTTGTTGGTCAGAAATGCGGGTGAAAACGCCTTAAAACATGGCCTGTTAATTTAAAGCTACAGACACTGAAACAGCGTGTTTGGAAAAGAAGTGTAACAGCAAGAAAATCAGGCATGCCAGAAAGCAGAATCTTATAAAAATAAGAAAATAAAGAACGACAGTTACTTTTTATCCATTTATACAGTTACCTGTAATGATGTGAAACGTCAAAGAAACAAGGTATCACGTTTCCTGTTATTACATATGATATACTGTAGCAGCTGTAAACAGACGTTCCCTCAGCAACGCTTTCTCTTTTCTTTCTTAAAGTTAAAACCAAAAAAAATTTTCTTCTTAAATTATGTTTAAGTGCATTAATATAAACATTAACATTAACAATGTTAACATTAATATAAATTATTTTAATATTCTGTTTGCATCAGCCAAAACCCTTGCCAGAGTTGATTTTATTGAAAATTGATCAACCCCTTCTGACTTAAAGAATTCTCCAGCATTATGGTGTACATCTGATTATATTCCTGATTGGGTAACTTTTTCAAGCTCTCGGTTACAATGAAAATAAACCTTGTAAACTCTAATCATCACCATAATACACTTGTTCAAAAGAATTCACTACATGGCCTGGATGAATGGAATGTTTTTGTATGCTGAAGCTGTATATTTGCTTTAACTGGAAGAAAGAGACTCAAACCTGTTCCAAGAGTTTGGAGCGGAAGAACATGAGTGTCACAAATCCCCACAGCTACACTCCAAAATCTAGTGGAAAACTTATTATAATAGCAACCAGAAAGTTGGATTGTTCAGGTGTTCAGATGCGTATCGCCTGCCGTGTTGTGTGAACGCCGCGTAAAACTTGTGCCGATAATAAAGGAAGAAAACACCAAGTGTGAAAGCAGCTCTCAAGTAATGGCATAAAAGATATATACGAAAGCCATTTTGGAACAACATTAATATGCATTTACTTTTCACCCCATGGAGTCTCTAAGCTTAATTTCTTCTATAATCTACCTTCAAATTATAACAAAAAGACACCACTTTCTAGGATAGATCACTAAACGCATCAATCTCCAGCCAGCCTGCTTAATTTTTAATGATATCTTTTAATACGATATAGATTTTTCTCTTGTTCCACCTTTAATTTTGTAAAAAAAAAAAAAATTATCTGCCACTAAAAGAAACTGTGCAAATGTGATTTTTGTACTGCAGCACAAGATCCTCCTCACAAGAACAGACGCTTGTCTTTTGATAATGATAATGATAATGACGATCACTGGTGTACTTTGTTATGAACCTCTCTCACAATGTGACTGTGCCTCTGTTTTTACACAGTGTGCTTGTATTTATACTGTATATGTGCAAAATGGAGTCATTCCTACTTTAAAACACTTCAGTTACAGCTGACACTCTGAAAAGCTCTGAAAAAAGCCAACGTTTATATACCTGATGCTATGTTGTAAAAAATGTTTCAAAGATTTGTATGAAATAAAGATTTGTATGAAGATTGCGGCTTTGGGGTTTTGTTTTTTTCCCTCTCAGTACATTCTGAGTTCAATCCCGTAATATTAGTTCGCAGTCAGAGCTGTGGAATCTTGGGACGAATGTGTACTACATGATTACAAATGTGAGAGATTACTCTGTGTGGTTTGGATGAGTAAGATAAAAACGGGAAACGCTACCATAGTACACATTACCATAGTACAATATATACAGGTACCGTGGTAGTCCAGACACAACCATCATCTCCTTTACTTGTACAATACATGCACACATTAATGTACATGGTGCTTTCCATGGTACATACTTTGAAACTTTTGTACTATACCGCGGTACATGGTTCTACTACTTTGGATCATTTACCAAGACAAAAATGTTAATTATTTTCATGTACCATAGTATAATATTTATGTAGTATAGTACCATTATATCTATGTAACATTAATTAAATACCCTAGTGTATGTTAAAACTCTTGCTATTGCATACAATAATATGGTACGGACTTTACTATACCATACCAGTAGTATGTACTAAGACATCTAATATGGTACAGTCCTTACCTGTCGAACTTTGGTAGCCACTGTGGTGCCTAATTGGTGTCATGGTAATCACCAAAGTTTGGTGTTATATACCATAGTACCTTTTTACCACGGTACCTTTTTAAGTGACGTACCAATCCTGGTGCTCTGCAAAGTCCTATGGTTGCCTATCATGAGAATGTCTGAAGTACCGTAAGTATACTCATGATACAGATAGTCCCAGGCTTACAAACATTCGAGTTACAAATTTCCACAGATACAAATGGACCGCTGTTCTATGAACATTCGTAGATGCTAAGTATCTCACGTGTATACACGTAGGGAAAGGAGACAGCATTTTAGTCAAGTGGATTGTATGCTTTACAATGTATATTTGTGTCAAATGTGAATAAGACTCACTTTGTCAGACTTAAGAACAAATCCAACTTACGAATGTTGTCCTGGAACGAAACTCGTTCTTGAGTTGGGGACTACCTGTATATTATGGTATGTACTTTAGATTACTATAGTACGTACCATAGTAAAATTTCTTATTATTTTTAATACGTATTCTCATTTGGTATCATGTCAGTTAGTGGTCTTGTCATGTTTTATTCCTTTAATCCTCCTGCAAAAACCTGAACGTAAGCTAAAGAGAGTACTAGATACTAGATACAGTACAACCCTCTTTTAGATTCTAACCTACAACACTAATAACATTAGTGGTTTAGGCTTAGCATGGGATCTGTGATTCCTAAAGTCCTTAGCTGATTAGTCACATGCCTGGCTTTCAACCCCCGTGCCATAAATTAGGAATGGGAGGATTTTCATGAGGAGGTAATTATGAGTAATCCCGAGCAAACGTCTATGAATCATGTTTATCCCCTTTACTTAGCCCCAGTTTAAGGTTTGTGCAGAAGTAACGATTGTAGAGAGGATGTGCTTCCCACTACAAAGATCTGCTTTCAGCTAACAGCTTTAATATTATGTTAACACGAAGCTTTTTAGAGGAAAGAGTGCGTGGAGCATCTAATCACTAGCAGATATCTAATTATGCTTGAAAGCCCTGTCGAAATGCTGTAAGCCAAGCCTGGCTTACACACACACACACACACACACACACACACACACAAGATCTATACACATTATAATAGACTATTCTGCTTATTGAAACATCAAAGCTTTTCTATTAGCAAAAAGAGAGTTTGTGAGACTTTCTGGAAGTGTTTGTGTGCCTGTGTAGAGGTATATCTTGGTTCGGACCAAATGTTCTCACAAGAATTGAAATATCTAACAGATTTCACCTTGGCCTGTCAGAAAAAAAAAATAAAAAAATAAAAAAATAAAAACTTTGTAGTTGTGGTTCCTTTTTGGTGGCTGAGATTAAGTTTAGGTTTGGGTTTATGTGTAGACACAGCATTGTTTATCTACCTTATTAATTATGGAAATGAAAGGGTTTCACAAGGATCCAAAAAACATTCATTCATTCATTCATTCACCTTCTATACCGCTTTATCCCGTATACATCCCAGGAGACTTAGGGCACGAGGCGGGGTACAGCCTAGACAGGGTGGCAATGCATTGCAGGGCACACACACACACACTACGGGCAATTTGGAAACCCCAATTAACATAATCTGCATATTTTGGACTGGGGGAGGAAACCGGAGTACCCGGAGGAAACCCCCCAAGAGGAGAATATACAAACTTACACAGACTTAAAGTGGGAATCGAACCCTAGACCCAGGATGTGCGAGACCACAGTGTGAATCACTACCCCCACATGCCACCGGATCCAAAAAACTGATTTAAACAATGAATCTATACCACATAGTTGAGTTTAATACCTGATTACATGAAGCATTTTGGGTCTGATACATCTCCTTGATCAGAGTCTAAATGACCTATTTTATACATAAATATGTGTAGTTCTACTGAAACATACAACATACTGTACTCTACATAACATGTTTATGAACTTATTAATCCTATAACCCAGTCTACACATGCACTGATTTTTCACTTTATAAATCATTTCCTATCAGCACCAGTGGAACTGTATTATTATTATTATTATTATTACTATTATTGCCATTATCGAGTGATTTTCCTGTAATTAGATTCTAACTGCAAAAGTGACATATCTCATTAGTGACATATCTGTCAATCATTCATCATCGTCATCGCCGTCATCATCGTCGTCGTCATCACTGCCATCATCACCATCATCACCATCACGTTCATCATCATCATCATCCAAATCATCTTCATCAAGGTCATCGTCTTCTGTGTTGACCTTCCCTGAGAGGACATCTTCAATCCAGTCCTCCAGCTCCTCAGCCGTGGGCAGAGCCTCATCATTAGTTATCGTCAGCCACACGCTGTCCGCCTGTAGAAGGTCACACACATATACTGTATGTACATCAGGTAATATGAAAGAAAAGAAAAATTTGAGATGATGTCATGGATTATGTTAATAACATAGCAGTCGAGTCTGTTTGATGGTCTATAGACAGCAAAAAGGAAAAGTCAGGTATAGATAGTATAGATACTGTATAGTATGTACAGATGTACAGTGCAAAATTGTTATTTATCATATTGCTTCTGTATTGGAAAGCCGGATAACGTAGAACATGATCTCTCTCTTTTTTTTCTTTTAATCTTGTACTGGAAAAACAAATATTTTAAATGGATACAGGGTAAAATTCTTTGTGGTAATCTCTCATAAGCTACAGATAAATTGATTAGTTCTTACATGGAAAATGTTGGTGTATACCTTTAAGGTCAGTTTGAAGTAGCATTTATTTGAAATAAATATGGCTCATGGACAGAATCAGTACTGACTGGAAATAGCGGTTTAGCTTTATACAACATATTAACGATCTCAGAAGAATGAAGGGTTGCTAAGAAACAGAATCCAACCCATGGTGTCTCCAGAGATGTCTGCAAGTCACACTGATTAGGGTCTTTAGGTAAACTGCTGTAGGCATGGGAACGTATGGGAAAGAGTCTCCTTCACAAACATCAGATGTATGTGTGTAGCATGTTTAAAGTCTGTGTCTACTGTAATTCTTCACCATTTACAAGTTCATTTTAAGTGTGTGTTCTTCGTTTGTCCTTCAAAGCCAACTCACATCTGTCACGTTGACCACACCGATCTGAGGTCTGAACAAGTCCACTTTAAAGGTCTTTTCCCAGTAGGCGGTCAGCTGGGAGGAGAAGGGAATGAGTCAATCTCTGGCACAAGAATATTCATGCTGGATCTGATAAATGCTAACACTATTAGACATCTCACCAAGGGGAAGTCATCAGGGTCAATCCACATGATACTCAGATCTGGGTTCTTGGTGTTGTCTCTGGCAACCTCTTTCAAAATCTCCAAGAACTCATACCCATCTGAAATAAAAGAATGTTAAACTACTAAACGAAATATGAAGCTACACTGCTTACAGGACTTATTGAGTTTTTTTGTGATTGATTACACTTTAAAGGGTTCCTATGAAGCAATTTTAGTCTCTAATGTGTGTGTATAAACAACATGACTTTTTTTTTTTTTTGTATTGGCCTGGGTTTAAACAAGGCAATTAGATTTTCCCTCTCTTGTGACCTTATATAAGAAAAGCCCCTCTCTCGCTTGTTGCTCAGCTCTGCTCTTCTTTGTTGGGGCGTGGCTCAAGTAGTAGCTCATTTACATAGTCACTAAAATAGCGCACTTGAAGGAGGAGTGCAATAGAGAGAGTTTGAGGTACTGTATTATCTGAGAGGTATTTCAGCAGGGACATTAACAGACACCCCTTGTGGGAGCTCTGACACATGTGTTAACTTGCTTAAGAAATAGTGGGATATGGGACCTTTAAAACTTAATACTGGTTTGTGTTTTATTACAGATTAAGCTCTAAGTATGGTACAAACCAAAAAGTAGATAAGGAAAATTTTTGCTTCTTATTAAATTTTCATCCTATTGTCACTCTAATGCAATAATCTATTGAATACAGATGCACATGAAAAGGAATTTGTATTCATTCTAAAACCAAAATATGTCATACTATAATAAAGTAATGAAGATCTCGACTCTTTTATTCCTTTGGATGTTCAACTCATGGGTTTTCAAGGTTCAGTATGTATTTATCTGCTTCGAAGGAAGTTATCAATCCATCCATCCATCTAGGAACCTCTGTAGTCCAACAAGGGACTGTGGAGGCCAATGGTGGTTACTGCTGTATTTATCCCCATTTTGTACTGTATGACCGTGATAGGACCTCTGGTCAACACTCTCACTCACTACGGGTAATTTGGAAACGCCAATTAACCTAATCTGCATGTCATTGGACTGTGGGAGGAAACCGGAGAACCTGGAGGAAACCCACCTCCACGGGAAGAACATGCAAACTCCATGCACACAGCCTTGATGTGGGAATCGAACCCAGGACCTGGAGGTGCAAGGCGACGGTGCTTACCACTAAGCTACTGTGCTGCCAATAAAGGATGTTATACTGGAACAATTTTCAGACATTACAATTCTAACCTGTTGCAAGTGTTTTTGCTGTAATAAGAGTTTGTAATTATTTATTTGTATTTACTGCAGTAGGAATGTTCATACATGATATTTAAAACTCAATTCAAACTAGTTGTACAGTAACTAATAGGTTCTAAAATCGTAGCATTTTGATTACAGCTAGGTAGATAAAGATAAAATTGTTTAGGTTGTCTGTATCTTTTGTTCCCCCTTCTTTTTTTAACCATGAGTTTTTGAGTAGACATCTGTTTGAGGTTTAACTAAGTGCTGCAGCATAGGGTTTTAAAAATCCTTTACTGTAGAGTGTTAAATTGTAATACAGTATGTTGTCTGATTTGTCTGGTCATATTGTTTGTTTCCATAGTTACTACCTTGACAAAAATGCAACTAATTAAGACAAACCTGGGTCCTCTTCCTCGGCAAATGCCACAATATGGATCCCATCCATGTCATCCTCCTGTAAAACAGTCAAGTAGAATGTGAACCATTACAAAATTCCATTAAAATAAAGTAAGTTTGATGATAATATGATTTTTTTGAAATGAGTGACAATTTATTAACATTCTACTCACCCAGGTCTCGAACATGTCCTCCGCACGTAGCTTCCTTAAAGTTGGTCTGAGACGAAATCACGACAAAAAGACCAAAAATCAATTCCTATAACAACTTAATATTCATTGATTTAAAATGCTGGGAATGAGTCTCACCTCCTGTGTCGATTGACGAAATCCACAATCTCGCTCTCCGAATTCGGTTTGTCTGGGATTGTGACTGGCTCGTCCATGAACGGCTCGTAGAAATCCACTTCATTGATCTTAAGAGTCAGTTGCTTGGCCACCTGTAGCAGAGCACCATCACTCAGCACCGCCCCACACATTGCAGCCTTTATCCTTAATGAAGTGCTCTCAGCGAGCGCCGAGTCAATTCTCCCCAAATGCAGACAGTTCAATTCAATTCTGGAGATGAGCTCACCTCAATAGTTGTGTGAGGGTGTTTTTGGACACATGAAAAGACTCTCTATTTGAGATCTTACCTTGTAGAAAATGAATATCCATCTGTTTCATTAGCGTTTGAGAAGGAGATGGCACTCACCCCTTTGTCGAACGTGGCGAAAAACTTCACGTAGGGCTGAAATCGTTCTGCGGCCCCCTGAAAAGCCTTATAGTCTAAAAAAAAAAAGGGAAACGTTGAATGAGAAAGGTAAGAGAACAAGAGAGGCCATGCTCATTTTCCAATCCATCAGAAAGTGATAATGTGGAAAACTGTGAGCAGTTAAATGCTGCCACATGCAGCCCACATGTTTAAGAGTGCCATAACAATACAGCTGAAGGTCACAGCAGAGGCCTCTTCAATCTCGTCTCTTTGAAATGGGATTTTTAATAAAAGCTGCGGAGCAGTCATATACAAGAAGATTACTTTTCTACTCACGCTTTACAGCAAGAAAGCCCTGTAATTGCTCCTGAACTATGGTGAAGTGCAAGTGACAGAGACAGAGCAGACATGCAGACAGACAGACAGACAGAGAGTATGGAGATAAAAGTCTGTCTGTCTGTCTGTCTGTCTATCTATCTATCTATCTATCTATCATAACATTTTGTACAAAACAAAAACCAATATATATAATGTTAGATCTTTTGTCCACCTTTCAGTGTCATAAAGAAACCCCCAACATCCACTCACTCACTCTCACTCATCATATATACCGCTTCATCCTCTATACAAGGTTTATAACTTTTATATATCCCAGGAGACTTAGAGCACAGTACAATCAATCCATCGCAGGGCACACTCAAACACTCATTCACACACTCCAAGCAATTTGGAAACATTACTTAGCCTAATCCGCATGTCTTTGGACTGTGGGAGGAAACCGAAGCACCCAGAGGAAACCCACCTAGTACAGGGAGAACATGGCAAGTGGTGCAAGAGGTGCAAGGTAACAGTGCAAACCACTACGCCACCACGTCACCAAACATTTTAGGAAAAACTAATAGAAATATTTAAGAAAAAAAGAAAAACATACAAAAACCTGGTTGCATAAGTGTGCATCCTTTTACAATGAGTCATGTGACTTTGCTCAGAGAAGACCAATCAGATTCAAGCTTTTGTTCAACAGTAAACATCATACACCTGGTATCAATAATTTTAACCTGATTAACATAAAAGTAAAGATCAACTCCTTTAGTATATGTATCTGTCTGCTGATCTATCTATCTATCTATCTATCTATCTATCTATCTATCTATCTA
>JAQMYG010000010.1:13297620-13310050 GCA_030014215.1 Clariallabes teugelsi
CCATATCATGATGCTTGTGCCTCCATGCTTCACTGTCTTCACAGTTTACTGTGGCTTGAATTCAGTGTTTGGGGGTCCCCTGACAAACTGTCTGTGGCCTCTAGACCCAAAAAGAATTTTTATTTTCAGGGAGAAATGCACAGGACAACCTTTTCTGCATTCATCCTTAAATAAGGGGAACTTGTTTGGCATGTGTTTTTCACAGAATAATTTACCTCTCTAATTAAACTCCACACTGCTATTATTTTGAACACGCCCCTTTTCAATTAATGATTCAATTACACAGAATCAGGTGCATGCAAGTCATTACTGTTGGGTCTGTTGTTTTCTATTACTCCTCTACACCTACAAGTAAAATATTTACCATGAAGCCATATAATTTCTCCCAAAAACAATTATTGATCTGTTTACTGATGTTGGACTGCTATTATTTTGAACACTACTATATGTGTAAGAGTAACAGCAAATGTAATTTTCACTTACATTACATACTGTATGAAAGTTATGGTTATGAAATGCCCTTAAGGACATAAATTATAGAGATACTGTATAGTCATGAGCCACTTTATTCTTCTTATGTGTAGTCCTATTATTTACTTTTGTTCATATCACTATTGTATGTTTTACACTAATATAATTAAACTACCCTTGATGTTCCCTTTTTTTTCTTTTAAATATGTTTTATGGTTTTATGTTTCTGTTCCTTTGCATATAGAATGTAAAAACAACATAATGATAATATTAATCATTGTCATCTATACCGCTTTGTCCTTCATACAGGTTTGCCAATTAGCCTGATCTGCATGTCTTTGGACTGTGGAAGGAAACCAGAGTACCTTTAGGAAACCCACCAAGCACGGAGAGAACATGCATACTCCATGCACATAGACGTGAGAGAAGATTTGAACCCAGACCCTGGAGGTGCAAGGCAACAGTGCTAACCATTAAGCCTCTGTACCGCCTAATATCAATCCTAATAATCATAATAATGTTGAGGGACATTTTGCTGTCATGGTCCAGATCCCCCTGTCTCCTTTGATCACATCTTCCTAACTCTGGTCTGGAGTTAACCCCTGTCACTCAACATGTTAGTGGTTTTCCTGCTCTGTTAAGTAATAGCCCTTCCTAAGCTGATGTGTATTTTAGAGGAGGGAAAGCCTCTACACCACGAAAGATAGCGACTACTCCAGGACCAGCATTGGGATCCTGCGTCTTACAGGGAAATGTCCCTTCACTTAAAAAATTAGCAAAGTTCTTCTGACTGGTCAGCTTTATTTTACTATTATGAGTATGATTATATGCCTGCCATCTATACAGTAGGAAGGCTCATGAAATGGTTTGACAGGGATAACGTGTCATATACCTGATGCAAATCATTTACTTTAAACTTCATAAGTCACTAGTTTAAACCCTTTTAAAGGTTACGTGATATTTACGAGCAACCTGCTAGATAATGCTTTCTACCACATCTCCAAAACACCACATTTAACAATATAAAACAGAGAAATTGTGAGGTGAGTCAGAGGAAAAGGATGCTGGGAGTATTAGGTCTGTCAAAAAGCCATGGAAGTGATTTACTTTGTTAACAATGACTGGAGTAACCCAACCGTCGGATGCAGGAAATTCATTCATTCATTTTTGACACCGATTATCCACGAAACCTGGAGCCTATCCCAGGAGACTTAGGCCACGAGGTGGTGTACACTCTGAACATGGTGCCAATCAATCCACACACAGCAAGCAATTTGGGAATGCCAGTTAGCCTAATCTGCATTCTGTTTTGGGACTGTAGGAGGAAACCTGAGAACTCGAAGGAATGGGGAGAACATGCAAACTTCATGCACACAGACCCTGGGGTGGGAATCGAATCCAGACCCTGGAGTTTCGAAACCACAGTGTTAACCTCTAAGCCACCGTGCTCAATTGGGTGTTAAAGCTGAGTCAGGTCTTCTTTGATTATATCAAAGAGAAAGGCAGCTAGAAGTTCAATCAAGTCGACATCATTGGCTCTACTGTTAAACATTATCACGTGGTCCTCCGGCCGCGGGGTGGCGCTGTGAGCGCTGTGTGCTTGAGGACATGGACGCGCTGACATTGAACCTGCTTCAAGAGGGATCTCAAAGAGAATTGTAGTGAGTATGAAACCTACATTTAGGTGTGTTTTTCTCACAGAGTGTAAATTTGGTTAATACGGTTAGAGAAAGAGAGACCGCGTGAGAGAGCGCGAGCTTGTGCGAGCCTGTGCACGAGCCTTTGGCTTTGAGTCTCTACTGAAGCACCTACAACTGACAGTGTGTTCAGCTGGTATATACAGAGACCATTACTGATATTTACATTTACATTTAGGCATTTGGCAGACGCTCTGGACAATTATATTTTAATATTATATTTTAATAGTGTTTTATCATAAAGCACGTAAACCTAAAACAAAACAGTTTATAACATGAGCACAAAGACATGATAAAGTCAATGTGTGTGTGTGTGTGTGTGTGTGTGTGTATATATATATATATATATATATATATATTATTATACATTTTATGTCTGTATATCTGTCTAGCCAGATTTAGTCACCTCATCACACAAAACTGACTGGACAGAATGTAGTGAAACTGTTGCTGATATTTGCTGCACCATAAGCGAAATCAACATTTTCACAGCTGAAATAACAGCACTGAAGGGGTACAAATGAATTTTAGCAAGCTGGAGTTGTTTTAAGACAAAACTTAATCTTTATCCAATCTACTTATCCGATTTCTCATGTGATTCGCTTTTTGATTACAGAACAGGGAGTGTACTGTATTTGGCTGATGACGAAAGAAGTACTTGGTGTAAACAAGGCGTAAATATAATACTTTCTATAAATATCTCTTTCCCATTGATTGCGATAAGATGAAATGACGGTAAATTCACAATCTTCCGTGAACTAGGTAGATTTTGTACAATTCCCTTCAGTAATTTTGTCAAACCAAACCAAAATTTTGTGAAATTAAAAATTTTTTTTTAAGGGGTTCATCTATGTTGCAGGCAAACATGTACTTGGATAAGAGTGTCTGTTAAATGCCTAAATGTAATGTAAATGTACGTAAAATACATAAAAGCTGATCATTTTATTTTAGATTTAACCTTTTAACTATTTCTACAAACTCTTTACTTCAGCTAGTACAGTATAATTCACATTTCCACTCAGTTTAAGTCCTACTTGTTACCTCAAATTTTTTAATTACCTTTTAATATTTTATATATCAAATTAATTATTTATGGTGGCGTAGTGGTTAGCACTTTGTACCTCCAATGTCAAGGGTTTGATTCCCACCTCAGGGTCTGTGTGTGTGGCGTTTGTATGGGTTTCCTCCCTCCCGCAGTCCAAAGACATGCACATTAGGTTGATTTGCGTGTGAGTTTAAGTGTGTGCGCCCTGTGATGTATTGGCACACTGTGCAGGTTGTACCCAGCCTCGTACCCAAAGTCTTCTGGGATAGGCTCCAGGCTCTCACTACCCTGCATACAGGATACACAGTATAGAAGGTGAACTAATGGCATCAGAACAAAAAGTCTTGTCAGTGGACTCAAGAATGCAAACTGTGCCTCATTTTTGCTTTAAAAGCTTGTTTCACTCTTCAGAGATGTTTTGAGTATCAGGAATCTTTTTTGGCATTTTGGTCAGTCCACGTGACACAAACTGTAGTCCCTAACTCCTCTAAACACTGTAAAATTCCCTGAAGTCCCTGTGCATGCTACCATGAGTACATGAAACGTCCTAACGCCTCTCCATGTGTTTCCCTGCAGCGACTGAACAGCCCGCTGATGCGTGATGCACCCTGCAGGCTCGTGTACACACACATTCACGTGTGGAGACACAGACAAGTCCAGCCCCAGAGCTTTTTATACTGGACTGCTAGAGGCACTTTATATGTCTGCCCTTCCTCGAGTGCATGCAGCTGACGTTGCTGATCCGCAGGCCAGTCTTCAGTCTTTACCGAAACACGTGGGCAGGCCAGAGTTTCCAGACACCGGATGGGACCGCATTAAAGATCTGTTCAACCGAGGGTTCGTTTTTTTTTCTTCTCTAATCTCCTTCTGTATGATTTTGTGAACCCTCACTCAAACCCTCAAAAACTAAAAGCAAGTTAGCTTATTAATAGTATCGACTTTGTCAGAATGTTCAAGAATAAATGTTGAATAATTGTACACACTAAATTAATAAGCTTCATACTTGGGTTGTTGTTGTATTATGATTACAATAAAATTTATTTTACGTCACCCATTTTGAGACCTCTGTCATATCATTTTATATTTATATATATATATATATATATATATATATATATATATATATATCATCTCTGTTTTTCTCTTTAGAGATGGTCGGGTGTACCCAGAAGAGGTGAGGAACGTGGCTAAGAGCGCTCTGACAGCGGCCGTGGTGGGACTGTTTTACGGAGGCCTCCCCGCAGCCCGACATGCCCGCGAGAGATTCATCCAGCTGAGTCAGGCTGAAATCTACCGCAGCAGAGTGGAGGCAGTGGTAAGAAAAGAAGGAACAAAAAAAGCAGAAGAAATTATTGAATTTTGATCAGCGTTCTCTCTTAAGTAGATAAGCGTGTACAATGTGGGGGGGAAATGTGATCTCTGTGACTGTGGCACATCTTCGATCTGTAGGAAGAAAAGATATTGTTTTTTGATTTGCATGCATGTGAGACAACTATTTCAGTAATAGACCGATCAGCTATAACATTACAGTGCAAACATGTACTGTACCACTTGGGCAGCTCTAGCCTCTCAGGGCATGACGCAGCAAGTCACTGGTGTCTGGTTCCAGGTCGTTTGCAATGCGTCCTGTGGATCGGACTTGTTTGTCCGGTGTATCCCATGTGTGCTTTATCAAATTAAGAATTTGGAGGCCTCGGGCTCTTTTCCTGCTGTGCCCCGGAGGCAGCAGACTGGTGCACTGGGTGTTCTTTTGCCTTTCTATTGTGGCCAGCATAGACTTTTTTCAGAGAGCTGTGCTGCATTAGCTTTCCTGTGGGGTTGGACGAGACAAACTGGCTTTTTGTCCCCATGAGCGTGGATGAGCCTTGCGTCCCCATGATCCTGTCACCAGCTTACTGGTAAATAATTGATAAACATTGTTGATGTTATGGCTGATCAGTATACTGTAACTGCTAAGGTATAGATTGAATAAACAAAGAAAATGTAGGCAATTTCAAATCTACTCTTGAACAGTACTTAAAGAGTAATATCTTAAGAATAAAAATCAGAGTGTTTAGAAACAGTGGAATGTTTTTTTTTTTCTTCCCTTGTGTTTTTCTAGCGTTCTGCTCATAACGCGGCCATCCGAGGCTTTGTGAGATACGGCTGGAGGTGGAGCTGGAGAGTCGCCGGCTTCGTTACACTTTTTAAGTAGGTTTCATCTCTTGATCAATATGGGGTGCAAAAACTTGTATGCCTGGCATGAATGAAGCACATCTGACCCACAGTCTCTGTCTGTTTTAAACAGCACTATCAGTACAGGCATTTCTGTATACAGAGACAGTAACGCCTTGAGTCATTTCTCCGTGGCGGGGGGTAAGTAACATCTCAGCAGGGTTTATTCTCCAAAAGCTCTTCTGTTTTAAATGCTAAATAAAAACACTCAATTTTTATCGACTCAAAGTACCCCTTAGATTTGAAATTTATTTAATTTTTTTAATAACTAAAGGAACGTAAACTGTAATGGTCCATTAAGCATACATAAGTACTCTTGAGTTCTTAATTAAATATCACTGTGTTGTTTTATTTTTTTAAGAGAATATCATTTATTTATTTATAGTAATTTAATATTTGTAAGAAACCCCAAGGTGTGCTCTCTTAGGTGCATACGCTGTATTCGAAAGCTTTTTGTCGAGATTTAGACTTGTGTGTTCTGTGTGTAGCTGTGACCGGAGGTGTGTTCCGGATGAACCTGGGCCTCAGGGGATTGGTGGCAGGATCAGTTATTGGAGCTGCGCTGGGGTGAGTGGAGTAGAGAGAATCACGAACTCTGTGGATTGGATTGGATTGGATTGGAGGATTTGATTATTTGATCAGCCAAAATATTAGCTTTTTTTTTCTTTTGCACAACATGTAGATATCGTGGTTCAGTCTGATGCAAACTGTGCTTGGAGGGTACTCCGGTTTCCTCCCACAGTCTGAAGTTTGGCGTTCCCAAATTGCCTAGTTTGTGTGTTTGTTTTTGTTTCATTTCCTTTTTTTTTTTTCTTTTCTTGACTTAGGAAGTCTAGGCAGTTTAACTAACCAGGTAACTCTTCTCCAGTGAAAAACATGAATTTTGTCTGACATGTTTCGTCTTTCATTGCTGTCATCATGTTCTCAGTGATTTATGGGAACAGTCCGAGGCAGACAGGTGTGGTAAGGTGTACAGTAGGTGGTGCGACCGGTGATAGACCAGTGTGTCCTGTCTCAGCAGGCTGTCCGGCTCCACCACATAGAAGAAGCGCAATCAGCAGAGTGGCTTTACTTAGCATTAACTAAGACTAAGTGTCCACCTGGCACATCTGGATGCAGATGCTACTTTCCCTGGTGTACACTCTGTTTGGACAGCTTGTCCCCTAAATCATTGCATCTACCTCCTGTAGATTTTGTAAACCGTGGCTTGAGCCACCTGAGGAGCTCGAAGCTCGCGCCTTGCTCGTGATTGATACCCCTGTCATGATGTTGTCCGAGCAGGCCGACAAAACAGCCATGTCTCCGACCACTCCATTCCACCTGGCTGAACTCACACCAGGTGGCACCACGGTGCTCTCCAGGCAGGAAGGGTTACAAATATCTCTCTGCTGTCTGTCTTTAGGATGCTAGAGCATTTTTTCCTCTCTTGAGACAAGGACATGTCTTTTTTTTCTCCTTCCCTAGGCTAATAACCCACTTCTGAACATCGTGGAGATTCTGTAGAATCTGATTTTGCAGTCTCACTAAGGAGCGCTATACCGCGCTGATGTTTCTGCCCTTTGGGAAATCACCATTCTCTCTGTCTCTGTCAATCCTGACATAATGACACGTCCTCCCCTCACCCCCTCCCCTTTCTGTGAGGTCTCTGTTGACCAGCTGCTCCCTCCTAGCAACTTGCTCTCTCTCTCACACATATGCGCACACACTGCCAGAGGAACCCATGTGCCATGCAGAAGGCTCAGATCTTTAGGGCAGAACGGCACGAGTGCCTAATCCAACAGCTGCACTGGCTTTTTTAAAATTTCCCTGTCAGCTCTGTATTCCAATCCCATCCATCCCTTGATCTCCACATCTCCTCCTTCTGGCACTGCCCGCCTCATCTCTGGGTTGGTCCCGAGCATGAGCTCCATCATCCTCCCCTTCATTTGGCTCTGTTTTTCTTATTTCGAGTTGAGACCTTTCCAGTCGTCCTTTCCATCCAGGAGCGCTACCAGGATTAGCTCCTCAGACTGCACTCGGCGCTCTCTCTCTCACTCTCTCTCTCTCAGTATCCTGGCAGAGCTGGCTTTGGCTTGCTGACTGGCACCTGGAGCGCTGCTCGCTGCGTATGTAAACATCCCCGGCGCCCGGCTAGGTGCAGCGAGGCGGGGCGCAAAAATCAAACCAGGCAGCTAATCAAATCGGTACATCACGCTCTAAATAGCACCGTGCTAGGAGAGGGGAGGACGGCGTCATGAGCAAAGGATACTTAAGATAGACATACGAGTCCTGAATGATCATCGCTCGATTGTTTATAATATCTTGATATTCTCTAATCTTATATCATGCCTGTCATAATAACATACGGGGAAAATTACAACCTTTTATTACCGACCTTGGATAGTATAAACATATTCTTTTGAGAATTTCCAATGATCATGACTTCTCAGCTTACTAAACACACCGTGGCCACGGAAAACAGCTAGAGGATGTGAATTTACTCCTTACATCAGTACACCACCGCATACACTCACATAAGTTTAATCACAGTTCTAAATAAATTTGTCAGATTATTAAAATGAAATATCGTACACTTGCTGAAGCACTCGGTGGTTAACACTATCCGGTTCATGGTGAATGTCTTTAATAATGCGCTGTCCCTGGTCCTGCATCGCCTGATGTAAATGTCCCGTAGATCAGGCAATACAGTCCTGGTGATGCACTCGGCACACCTGATCACACTTCTCAAGTCCCTTTTGTCCTGGGAGCTGCTATTTCCATACCAGACGGTAACGTTCCCTGAGACAACAGATTGGATGATCGAGGTGTAGAAGATTTTTTCATAGACCCCCAGAGATCCTGAACTTCGTCAATGGTCTGAGGTAGTACATACGCTGTCTAGCTTTCTTCACCAATGAAGAGATCTGGGGTGACCAGGACAAGTCCTCAGAGATATGGACTCCCAGATACTTGTAACCCTCTCCACCAGAGTCCCATTTATCTTGAGCGGCGTATACTGAGAATCCTTCTTACTTCTCCTGAAGTCCACCACCATCTCTTTGGTCTTTGAGACATTTAAGTCCAAGTTATTGTTCTTACACCAAGAAGATAGTGCCGCTGTCTCCTCCAGACAAGCTGTCTCATCGTTGTTCTGTATCAGGCTAACCACCACTATATCGTCTGCGAATTTCACAATGGAAACAAAATCACAGCTGTGATGAGCATAGCAGTCGTGGGTGTATAGACAGAAGAGCAGTGGACTCCGAACACAACCTTGAGGTGATCCTATGTTCAATGTGGTGTTTGTCTTCGTAGACCCCCATGTTAAAATGTCCAGCTTTCTAACAGAAATAACCGGTTTCAGCCTAGTGCAAAAAAACAAAAAAAGCTGAATTTACACACTTACAAAAGTAGTGTGAGCATATAAATTAACATTAGCCACCATAGCATTTGGCTAAGTTAAAGCTAAGCTAATCTAGCTAGCTTGTGGTTCCTGACGTAAGTAGGCGTGTTCCAATCAACAGCCAGGTGCCAATCACTCCACCAATTTGCCCATGTTTAATCAGAGTCAGCTTTTCCCAAGCCAGACCAGAGCTCTCACAGTTGATCTATGGTTAGCACTGTTGCCTTACATTTTCCAGAGATGGGGATTTAAATCTCGCCTCCGGTCCTGTACTCTGCGCTTGGTGGGTTTTCTTTAGGTATTCTGGTTTCCTCTCACAATACAAAGACATATACATGTTGATTGGCACTTTCTAATTGCTGGTTTTGTGTTTGTGTGTGTGTGTGTGTGTGTGTGTATGCATGCCCTAAGCAATCCATTAAAGGTGACATTTGTTTCCTGAAACAGACTCCAGGCCCCAGTGACCCTACAAATGATAAGCGGTGTAGATGATGGATGGATGATATGCTCATCATTTAAAAGTCTTGATAGTACTGTTGCTAGGCAACAAAGAAATTATATAGAACATAGTATACTAGATCCTGACCTGAGAGATACGATTTAGGATGCTAGTAAGTCACAACATTTTGTACAAATGAAGACACAATGGCTGTGGAAACAACGGTGACAACAGCATTTTTGTTAAAGATATTAAACACAATATATAGTTTTAAGTTGAGTTTATTTAAGAAGTTTAAAATAACAGATTTTAAGGCCAAATTGTTGATTTGACGATTCAGCTGATAGACTCGTATTTTTGCAGTGTGCCTGCTGGAGCGTTAATTGTCGGACTACAGAAGCTGGGAGGAGAGACCATGCGAGAAAAGCGACGACGGGAGCGAAGAGAACTGTACGAGCTCAGGGTGGACGAATGGTATGTCCTTATACTGTAATATCAAAATCATGTTGTAAGCTTTTTTCTAATTGCAAGTCATCTACATAAGTTTTTTAAAATGTATTTATTTATTTTATTTTTTTTAAAGGAATGCACGTCTGCAGCTTACTGACGGGATAATCGGTGAATTTAGTGGCCGGGACCAAGACGCGCAAAATGACCTTCAGCGAATCAGTGAGCTTCTTAGTCAACCAAGGAATGAAGAATCAACAAAGGAGTCGTAACAGATCTAATTAAAGTGACTGTCTAAATTTATAGAGTATAACATATTATTATATTGACAAAATGAAGAGCCCTGGTTCGTCAGACGGGAGGTGTATGTACAGGATTTAAACTTGAAGCTAAAACGGTTGTTTGTAAGACAAATAACAAAGAAAGTGGACAGAATGACCTGAATATTTTTTATTTGCACGGCAATCATCTTGCATTTTCATTTCATTTTGTGTTGAATTAAATGCTGTTCAGACTCTTACGCTTCGAACCAACTGAATCACAATCTTTTTGTCCTTGTAAAAAAGCTTTAAATGGAGGTTGTTTCTTGTGTGTCTTTAAAAAAAAAAAAATTCAAGACATACTAAAAAAAGAACAAACTTTAACGAAATGAAATGAGTTGTTGGACTGTAATTATTTTTTTATTGGATTGACATTTATTTATTTTATATTTATTCATTTATTTTGACACAAAACCGCAAAAAGAAATTGATTGTCTTAGTAGAATGCACGTGTGTGTGTGTGTGTGTGTGTGTGTGAGAGAGAGAGAAATATGGTGCTGCGAGGTCATCACATGCCTTGGCCCCTTCTGGAAACAAGATGCCACACCAGCTGAGGCTCCATGTCCAACATGTGGATAAATACAATCACAGACCTACAGCGCCTCCAAGAGAACAAAATCAGTGTTACATGGGCCTTTTGTGAATAATAGGAATTTAATTTAGTGTCTTTTTATCACATATTTAGATATTAGAATTCAAATGTACCAAAAACTGTTCTAGAAATAACAGAGCATAATAGATTTATTTCACTGTTATTACGATGTACAGAATGTAACATTACAGCCTTGGCTTAAATCATCTAGACAAAATCCAAGTCCTGAAATCATGTGTGCTTACTGTATGAAAAATCAGAAACATGGCACACATAAATGCAAGAAAATTAAATTAAACTGCCTTTCAAAAAAAAAATTGTAAGAAAAGGCACTTAATAAAATTATTATATGTAGGTATAGTGGATTTCCCCCAAGTACTCTTGTTCCCTCTCACAGTCCAAAGACAAATACTGTAGATTGATTCGCATTTCCAAATTGCCTGTAGTGTGCGATTGTGTGTGTGCATGTTTGAGTCCTTTGCACTACATCCAGGTTGCCATAAGTTCTCTGTGACCAGGGCAAGGACATGAGGTTTACCCACAGCTCCACGCACGTGCAGATCGAGACGCCTGCATGCTACCATTATCAGCGAATGGAGTGTGTGGTCAACTCGCTGCCGCTCCTCACCCGGCTCCAATGTTTCGGCACCCCTAACTTCTGTTGTCGTATAAAATACTCTGTCGCTGTAGATGCTCTGCAGTCTGATCCGGGGTTTCAGTAGCTATGACCGTACAGTATTCTTTGTCGCCATGAGGTTTACTGTACCTCAGCCCTGCCTGAGTGCTACCAGTACCTGTGAATGGAGTGTGCGGTTAATATAATAATGCTTGTGACATGCTCATGGTATGACAAAAAAGTTGATGATGTTACATTCAGTGAGGAATTCCTGTGCAAACAAACAGAATTTCAGTACATCCTGGAGGGTTTTGTTGCTTTTATTTCACCACAGTGCTGGAACTTTATAGTAGTTTTGACAAATGTCTGCGAAACAGCTGTATACCAGCTATAAACAGTTAAAATATACAGTATACAACAAAGACGACATTGTGTGGTAAAAAAAAAAAAAAAAAAAACAGCTCCACAGCTTCCCCTTACACAAAGCAACATTTACATATTTGTCAAAAAGAATTTCCAGAATGATCTATTAAGGTGGATAAGTGCAGTAACGTTACACCTGTGCGTCCCCCCCCAAATCAACCAATCAGATTCACGGATTCGACAGCGCTGTGAGGTCAGCAAAGCGGCATTCACTTATTTGCGTAGCTCCGCCCCGTTCTTCCGGGCCTATTGCGTCATTTTCAGGCCGCGTCGCGTATCCGCATGCGCAGTAGGGTTGTCTGTCAAGCCGGATCTGAAGCGAGCAGTCATTCTCTGCCAGGATTCTCCAATGAATGGCCCGATGGCTGCCTCGTCTGATAGGATCTCGCTCGGCCCTCTGGTAGCAGCGATCGATCAGGGCACGAGCTCCACTCGGTTCCTGGTAAGTAAGAGCGTGATTGTTCTCCGGCTGGTTACATCCAAACCCCGCTTTCTCTTTTCAACTCAGAGTCCTGGGTGTCCTTGTGAGCATAAACGCGACATGTGTGTGTATGAATGAGAGAGAGATGAAGTGTTAGTTCCAGCTTAGTGCAAGTGTATTAAACAACCTTTGTGTAGCTGAGACTTCATATCCTTTCTTGTGATCTCATGAGGCGTTTACATTTACAGCAAATAATCCGATTAACTTCATGTTTATCTCAAACCAAATACTACTGTACTTATGGTTTAGAGAGTATACTACACCCTGAACCTCATACTACTGTACTTATGGTTTAGAGAGTAT
>JAQMYG010000010.1:13368946-13394676 GCA_030014215.1 Clariallabes teugelsi
ACTCCCATAGACGCTATGCAGTGCAATAGATTCAAAAGAACGAACGACTCGGACTAGAAGACTCATGAGAAGAACCGTTCAATTCCATTTCCTGTGTAATGCACTGCATAGTGTCTATGAGAGTCAAGCGACAAAAGAACGAGCGATTCAGACCAGAAGATGTGAGAGATGAGCTGCTCATTCTGTTTATGTAGACATGCTGGGGGTCTGTTTATTGAAAATTTAACATTTTATTTTATTTCTTATCAAAAGAATGAAATGAACTAAATGACACAAAAAAAAAAAGATTAAAAATGAACGAGATTCAAAGAACTAAGTCACTAAAATTATCCAAACTTCCCATCACTAGTATGTACAGTAGGTATGTGCTAGGAACTCAGTAATCTGCATAATACACCAGCAAGGGTTCATTATGTGTTATTTCTGTGCTTCGGTTTCTACAGGACGCAGTAGAAAAGACATATTCCTAGAGATATACACTCACTGGACACCATCGCTGAGAGCTATCCAATCAGCACACAACGTCAAATCGTGCCACTACAGGTCAAAGAGCTTCTACTTCTCACATTAAAAATGCAATATCATGAACTTTCACTATGGCATGGTTCAACTATTTCTGAAACTGCAAGATCATCTGGGTTTTTGACACACACCGTCTCTTTATGGTTAACACAAAATGGTGTGAAAAACAAAAACATCCAGTGAGTGACCTACTGCTTCTGTGGCCTTGCTGATGAGAGAGGCTGGAGGAGAATGGGCCAAACCGGTATGAGCTGACAGGCAGGGGTTACTGTTAAGCCTGATTTACGCTTCTGCATGAAGTTTACTAGGATCATCTGTGGTCATATCTTATAGCACAGCCTGATGTGCAACCTCATAGTAGCAATTCTGTAAGCATCACGATTTTATAAATATATAATATACAACTATATTATATTTTACAGATATTGCATTTTGTAAGACATTTCTAAGACATTGAACCTTTAAAAAAAAAAATTTGTTTTTTGCCAGAACTTGTTTAATTTCTTAGCTTTATTCAACAGCTTCACACTGAATTGAAGCATTTGTTTTCTCACTTAAAAACCAAGTGCCATGTTTAAATTATACAAACTATTTTCAAATACAAGAGTTTCACTTCAACTTCACAGTAAATTCAACAAAAAAGTAACATTTTTAACGAGTAGCACTTATCTCTGTCATCCACCATAATCGTAATTTGTAAACAAACTTAGCAAATAATTCACTCCTACTACAGGGGATGAAAACGTGCAAATAGTTTAGACTGCACCAACTGTACGATTATTTAGAAACGGTCTCAAAGTCTCAAAACTCAACCTGACAATAAGTGCGCGGGTTGAGCGACTGTGAGCATGTGACATGTGCAGCTTCTTTGGGTTAACACGCCCTCCCATTAAAAAAAATAAAATTAATAATAATAATAATAATAATAATAATATTCCCAACTGTGTTTTGACTTATGGTTCTTATGGTTAGTAACCTAGTAAGCCAGTGTAGGGATCTATTCATTGATGGAAACTTTTGTTTTTGAGTGTCTCCCAAATGCCTAAATGCCTAACATGGGCGATGTTCAAGAATAATTAGCGCTAGCAATGTTTTGAGACTGGTGTAAGTGTGTGTAGTCAGTGGATTAGACATTGCTCGCAGAGTTTGGAGAAAAAGGCAGATCAGAGGTGCGTGCAATTTTTATAACAGCATAAAAATGTTTCTGCTGCGCCACTTGGAAGCTTTTGCGCTCAGTACAGAAACATTTATATCTGAGGCTGATCGGTCGATTAAACAGAAAACCAGCCAGTTCCGTGTCACCGGCCGATCAACCAGTGCATTTCTATTATAAATGTAAAAAAAATAAAATAAAAAAACTGATTTTAGAGTCAGTGTGGCGACATGAATTGCCACACAAAATATTTAAAATATTGAATTGACTGGATTCATAATTGAATTGACTTTCCACCCATTTCAGGCTTCTTCCCCCATTTTTCCATTCTTTTTTTTTTTAAATACCATTTTTTCATTCAAAGTTGAATAAGCCTGAACCAAATTAAGGAAATTAAGTTTGTAAATATGTACAGTTGTACAATTCATCCTCGCTGCTCTATAAAGATTGCCAGCAGATGGCAGCAAAATCTTGGTGAGAGGCTGCCACAAACATCAGTCTCATTCGCCATTGTACCAAAGTACCCAAAAAAAAAAAAAAAAAATTCACCAGAGAATTTTTACGAGACTCAACACAGTGATATAGAAATCCCATCACCAATTAAAGGTTCAGCGGTCTAATCACAGAGTCACACAGAGACACGAATGCACCAGTTTAAATGCTCACAACGCTCTACACAGACTTGATACTGAAGCAGAAACTCAAATAAGCACTCTACAGCCATGGTCAGCAGAAAAGTATGTCAGAATACGTCGAACATCAAACCTAGAACAGGAGATCACAGAGTTTTACTCCTGTCAGTCATGAACAAGGACCTGAGGCTAAATTGGACAGCTGAATACAGGAAAAATATCACCTGGTCTCATTCATACAGGACTAAAGTGCCATTACTTTATCCCACTTGCCTGTGTAAAACTAACAGGATGTGATGATGCTGTGTATCTGTACCTGAGCAGCCAAAGCCAATCCAGTCTCCGGTGGGGTTCATGGCTATAGCGGAAATCCTCTGATCTGAAATGCTGGAAGTTTACACCAAAAAGAACAAATAAATAATTAACAAAAGTGCACGTTAATATATTAATATTAACAATTATAACACTGGCACATCACATCATGTCCAAGGTCTTGATTGTGGCAGAAAACACACACACTAATTAATATGGCTTGTTGAGGTTAAGAGTTCTTGTGTGCAGTATTGTGTGTGTGTGTGTGTGTGTGTGTGTGTGTGTGTGTGGCCAAACCTGAGTGAGTGAATGAGGTCGAAGTCAGGCAGCTCATGGAGGTGAAAAGCTCCCGAGGCAAAACCCGTCACCAGAATGTGTGTGTCCTTGTGAAACGCTGCTGCTGTCAGGTTGTTGTAGTCGCCCTCTTTATTGAAAAAGTGTCTGTGATTTAATAAAAAATTCATAGTTGAAGAAAAATACACAATTTAATGACCTGTCCAGACAAAGGGAATCTCAAGTGCTCTAAGACAGTCGAACATGCACAATAGTCTAAAACGCAGGACGTACTTGCTTTTCTGCTTGTACCGGACATTTTTGATGCCCTCCACCTCTTTTGGAGCGTCCGCACTCCCTCTTATCACCTCTCCCTTCGGCTGGCCGTCTTCATCCAGTTCCACGATCTCATCGTCCTCATCCTCTTTGGATTCGTCGTTCTCACGTCTCTTTCGTTCCTCTTCCATCTTCTTGCGCTCCGAGTATTTGGGTCCCTTGCGTAAGCCATCGAGCTCGGTGTTGCTCTCCCACGCACACAGAGTGCCATCCTGACTCACCGTGTACAACTGCACAACAAGACATATGGGACAGTATAATGATTTTTCCTCAGTTTTCTCCCCTAATTTAGTTGTAGCCAATTCCCCACTCATCATCATTAGGGCACAACCACCAACCAGGGCGAAGGCCATCACGAGACCTGACACCAGCCAACCTCATTTGTTCTCCCCAACTGCTTGTTCTTGCACTATAATACACTCGGAGGAAAGTCCTTCGGCTTGCGGGAACTCTCAGACACCCATCATCACAACTAACGTAACACCCATTCCAAGAGAGATAAGCCAATCAGCTTTGTCTAAGCTACCCAATCCAGGAGGCTACAGCATCACCCGGGATCCGAACTTGCGATCGCTGGATGATAAGGCGAGCTTGTTACCACTGCACCACTTGTGGGACCAATAATTTATCTTAACTCGAATTAAGGCTGCATACAAACGCTTTAATGAAGTTTTTCAAAGTCATGTCAGCAAACACTAAAAACTTACATCCAGACTGTCCTTCTCGAAGAAGCACCCCACGATGACGTCCTTATGGCCTCCTATAGAGTAGTAGATCAGATTCACCCATCGCTCCGCTCCAAATATCCATGTAGTCATGTCTTTACTCCCCACTGCGAAGCACCTGAGACGACGACGATTAGATTAAAAACTCGACTCATTGAGAAGAAAGGTATTGTTAGAAAGAAATCTCAATAAGAAGAATGTAAGCAGGATTTATATGGAATTCTCACTGCAACCAATGGAAGAACAGAATTAGATACCAAGTGCCAATGTGCCCAATAGTTTTTTTCCCTTTAAAAAATGTCTTCCTGTTTGAGGTTTATATGTTGAGAGCTAATGTATGTAGTGGTGACAGATGTTTCCTGGAGGAGACATGCAAAAAGGGGATACTACATGCCTGAGCTCACTGATATACACATATGATTGTCTTTTATTGCAAAAGACAAAATGACCTCAGCACTGAAAGACTGTAGCATCACCAGGATTCAACCTGCAATCCCTATACATGAGTTGAGCCATAACATTAAAACCACCAAGATTTTGGTTTCCCCTTGTGCCAACGGGGATCCCATTGGCAGGACGTCTGGAGGTGTGCTGTGTGGTGTTTAGCAATGGATGTTGGCAGCAGATTCTTTGTATGCTATGGGTTGCGGGTCTGGGCATCTGTGTATCATGTCCGTGGGTACTAGACGATATTGGTATCTGGGGAGTTTGGAGGCAGGTTAGAGGCCCTGAGCTCTTTGCCTGGAGGGCTGTGGATCGATGGTTGTTCTGGTGGCTTTCTATCATGGCCATCATTGACTTTTTCACCGTAAAGGCTGGCCTTTGGTCCCCACTTCGGGTGAGCCTTGGGTGACCATGATCTTGTCACAAGTTTTTAGGTGTATAATTGATTTTCAGCAGTGATGTTATGGCTGATTGGTGTATTTTAAGGGTTTTTAACCAATGCAATTTAATTCCAAGAAGACAAGCTATTTTGGTGGTGGAGATGCTTACGCCAATCAGATAAACTATTTATCATGACATTCTGAGGACCGTAAAAGTAAACAGAGAAATCTTTGTATTTATGAAACGTGAACATCTGATTCTAAAGCTCATTCATTCCATCTAATTCAGTGTGAAGACCCTATGTACTAGCGGAAAGATTGAGCTGGTTAGCTGCAGGTACTGTACTTGGAATCATCAGTCCAGTCGATGCAGGTCGTCTCGTCAAAGGGTCCGTAATAACTCTTATCCAGAACGAATGCGTTAAAGGCTCGGTTCTTTCCTGGTGCGTGGTACATCAGAGCGACGTTTTCTTTAGTAACCACAAACTTCCTACAGAAAAAAAAAAGCACAGACAAATAAGCAGGCCATGGACTTCATCAAGTTATACAAGCACATCAAATCTGTTTGAGTGTTTCGGAGTGACTTACTTGCCATCAGGAGAGAAGCGAATGCTGTTGACTGGGTTGTGAAAGTGATGATGGTGAAGTACAGCTCGAGTTAACAAGCTGATCAATACGGCAGCTCCATCTACAAGAGACGACTGAACACTAATGACCTAATTCACCGCTTAATTTATCACAGAAACCAAGTAATATGGATACCTTCGTCAACAAGTATGGCCATGTTTCCATCAGGTGAGAGCCCCACGCAGGTGATATTCTTACTGGTGCTCACTGGTAATGTCTCAGACTTGTTACTAAAACAATAAGGACAGCATTAATGTTAATTGTTTGGATGCTGAACAATGAGTGTTGCTTTGTCTACTGCGTTAATTTGGTTCGGTCTGTGGGAACTTGACGTAAACTTAAAGTAAACAAATATCTTTCGGTCCTGTGTTTTCCAGTCTTAACCGATTTAAAATGTTTGTTTTGTAGAAATAATTCTCCGTAGCTCAAACGTCTATTATTTTATAGACCACAAGAGGGCGGAATTGCAGTCCAAAAACGATCAAGTTGTCAAATTTTCTATTGCTCACTCATGACCAGGAGAACTCAGAGCTCAGGTAGAACATGAGAAAGCGATCACATGCTCTGTCCGATGCTGTGCGAGCTGAAAACACTAATAATTTTTCCCTCACAGGCTGCAATAGGCAGAGAGATATTGCACGCAAATGCTGTTGAAAGCTGTTGCGAAAACTAATTTGTGTGCATGCCAGTTTGCTCTCAGCTCTTCTAAGTCGTTTGCATCTCATTTGCGTCGCAGTTTTTTGCCACTGTAGGAACGTAGTGTGATGTAAAAGTCAATGTACAGTCCCATTTATTTAATTTTGTGTTATGTTTAGTTACAATGTTTAATTTATATTTACTTTTAAATATATGTGAGCGCAGTGTTAAAGTTACATTTAACAAGGCAATAAAAATATTTAGTCACTTAAATCAATGAATAATAATGATCTCAAGGTTGATCAAAATAATCGTAATACAGGTCGTCCCCAACTTAAGAACGATTTCCGTTCTGTGAGCACATTCATAAGTTGGATTTGTTCTTAAGTCAGACAAAGTGATTCTTATATGCCTTTGACTCGAATATACAATGTAAAGCACACCAATCCACTTGATAAAACCCAACACATTGATCCCCCAAACACACACATACAATATACCGGACTTTAGACATTTTATACATTTCACTTACACACTGAAAATATTGTATATAATTGTAAATATTGGCACTTCACAATTGGTTATTCACTTCACCTCTCAGTGCTTTTAATGATCGGTATATGATTGTGCAAATTAATAGAAACCAGAGATTTAACTACTGTCAGAGCTGCTGTAATCAAAAATCAAAAGTTAGTATCAAAGTAGTATTTTTCCCTTCATGTTTGACTTCTTAGACAGGTTTGGATGGCTGGCTGACCAAAGTGACTTTGTTGGACATTATCAAATGTGCGTCACTTACTTCTTGAGGTCGAACACCGAGACGCGGTTCCCAACTGGACTGATGACTGAATTGCCATCTTTGGAGAACGTCAGATTCCCGTGTCGATAAACAGCTCCCAGTAAGTTGGAAAACTGCAAACAGGAAGTAAATAAACTCCAAATTCCACACAATTCATTCATTTGTTTTGTATGGTTCTACACACAAAAATATAGTATTAAAAGAAAATGCGTTAAATTTAGAAAAATCCTTGTGATGCAGACAGCTGTTCTCTGACGGCTTGTGCCTGAAGTCGCTCAGTAGTTCAGGACTGAAATTCCCACAAACAGTTTTGTACCTGAGCCTGAACTAACAGACTCCTAACACACAGTATAACTGCAGATCAATCCCTGCTGTCTGATATCACCCTGTTGAGTCTGGTTCCTCTCAAGGTGTCTTCCTATTGCCATCATAGAGTTTTTCCTTGCCACCACCCCCTCGGCTTGCTCATCAGGGACAACCTGATTTCATATACAATTTTTTCAATCTTTCAAACTTTTTTTTTTTTTTTTTTGCAAAACTGACCACTGCAAAAACTATCTATTCATCTATCCATCCATCTATCGAACTTATCGCTTACTCACACTTTGAAACCAAAGACTACACAGTCCTGCTGATTAGACAATGATATTTCACTCAATACAGAAGGTTTTACACCAAAGTGGTGTCAGATTTCTAGTATAAATTGAGCTTTCTTTCCGTCTTTAATTTTGATGATCCAACAAAGCTGTGCTCTTGTGCAATGATCTGCTGACAATCTTCTCAGAGATAATGTCAAAGCTGTATTTAACACTTTTTTTTATGGACTCAACATTTTTTTTTTTATTCCTAAAGCACTATTTAGATGCTCACATGAAGGTTATGGCAGTAGACAGAGAATTGCTTATAATTTTAAATTTTATTTATAGTTCCCTCATAATTTCTACAAGATAATATAATGCACTACAGTACTACATAATGTTATAGTGCAACACATAAAAAAAAAAAGAAAAGAAAAAAGATTATAATACTATAATATTTGAGATCTGTCAGTCTTTAAATGTTTCAGCAGATTCTGCGATCAGGTTGAGTTGTGCCAAACATCTCCATACATTCTCTCTTGGTGTTTATTGTACAGATTTTACACTAAGTTTACCCCCAATTTATCCAGATGTGAGCTTGCTAGCTGAATTAGCTCCCCTAGCTTACTTACTGCACAGTAAAAGGATCACTATTAGAAGCGTTATGGGTCAGAACATACCTTGTACGCAAACTTCATCTTCGTCTCAAATGGCGTTGAAATATTTTGACATTATTCACTGATGGATTTAAGTAGAAAGCCCGGTTTATACACACACGCCTGTTTGTTCCACCAAAACACGTGGGGATGTGTATGGGTATGTTGACGAGTAGTACTTCCGGGTCAGACTTTACAAAATAAAATGACAAAATAGTGATTTTTTTTTTTTAATAAACCATAAGGATGTAAAAACACACACGTGTTTAATATTAAAAAAAAAAATAATAATAATAATAATAATAATAAAAACACAAATTATTAATAATAAAGTAATCAAAAGTGTACTGCCGTAGAAGTCGTGAACTGACTGAGAGGAAATGTGTATTATTATTATTATTATTATTATTATTATTTCAGCTATTAAATATACATACATTTTCTCACAAAATGAGTATTCTTTTTTTTTTTTACTTGAATAAATATGAGGAAAAAACACTATGCATTCGTGAGCATTAATGTTCATATACGTTAATTAAAAAGATATCCTATGTATATAAGTTGATGATACAAATATTAAGTCTGCTGCTTTAGTGTTTTTAGATATTTTTGTCAGATGTTCCTATGGTACGCTGAAGTATAATTACAAGTCTTTCATACGCTTCAAAGACTTTTATTGAGAATCACATTAATGACATCATCCTTTTGCAAGACCTTTACAATTCTCCCTGGCATGCTGTCAATCAACTTCTGGGCCACATCCTAACTGATGGCAGCCCCATTCTTGCATAATCAATACTTGGAGTTTGTCAGAATTTGTGGGTTTTTATTTGTCCACCCGCCTCTTGAGTATTGATCACAAGTTCTTAATGGGGTTAAGGTCCTGGCCATGGACCCAAAATTTCAAAGATTTATTGGACAAAATTGTGAATGAGTCCACTCCCTTGGCTGAGAAGCATCCCCAGGATGCTTTACTGTTGGCATGACACATAACTGATGTTCATGCTATATATAACATATAGTTTCTGTATGTTTTTTGGCTATATATACACTACAGCTCAAAAGTTTGGGATCACTTGCAAATTTCTTTGCTTTCCAAAGAAAAACACATTTTCATGCAATTCACAAGCAATTTTATCCTTTTCACAAACAATTAAAGTTAGTCGGAGTTCTGACTGTAATGGAGTGGCCAGCACAGTCTCCGGATCTGAGCCCTATTGACCGGTTGTGGGAGCAGCTTAACCGTATGGTACAGAGGAAGACTCCATCAAGCTGATCCATTTTGTGGGAGATGATCCAGGAAGTATGGGGTGAAATCTTATTAGATTGTCTTGAAAATTGACAGCTAGAATTTTTTTTTTTTGATGATGATGAAGGCAAAGTTGGAAGAACACATTAATCATTTTCATCAAAATCATTATTTCTAACTCTAACAATGTCAGCATGTCTTGTTCTTTTGCTATATTTTCTATTGAGACTAATCTCGTGTGTGTTTCATTGGAAAACAATACAATTTCTAAGTGATCTCAAAAGTGATCCCAAACTTTTGAGCGGTAGTATATATCCTACATCCTACAATGATGTGACAATGATACTGATAAAGTAGAGCCGTGTTAGTGAGTATTTGTATGAACCTGTGTGTCTTTTGTACTGTAAGTCGCTCTGGATAAGAGTGTCTGCCAAATGCCTAAATGTAAATGTGTGTGAGAGTGTGAGTGTGAGAGTATATGATATATTTGACTCAGACCGGTGTCTTTCTCTCACTCACACTCTTACACACATTTACACATGACTTACAAAAGACACACACTTTCATACAAACACTCATTTACACGGCTCTACTTTGTCAGCATCATTGTAAGATACTGATCCACTGTGCAAATGTCAAGGTTGTTGCTGTTATTTTTCCTCTTCTGGTCACCACTCCCTCATATTTGATGTGGCACAGGTTTTATGCCAGATGTGTAATTAATGTCTATGTAAATTTCTCTCTTTTTTTAAAATCCAAGATTGAGAGCACAAAAAGTGACAGGTCAGGGTTTGGGGCACTGGCTGGGAAGCAACTCTACACCTTTCACATGGGAGGGGAGAAGCTTACCACTGATACGTCAAAGCCCTTAATGAGGCCAATGCAGTTAGATACACAAAGCACACAGAGAGAGAGAGAGAGAGAGAGAGAGTGAGAGAGAGATTTGTGTGTATGTTTGAGTAAAAAATAAATAGTCACTTGATGAGATCAAATCCTTGATGTGATTAAACCTTTGATGAGGTCACCAGTGCCAGTGGTGTGGTGCACATACTGTATTCCACTAATGGATGAATAGGTAAAGAAAGACTGATATGCATAGCAACAAATGTGTTTAGAGTGAGCATGGTGGAGCTACAGGTAGTGAACCCAACCCAAAAATTCCAGGGTCCCCTGATCAGAGATAACTCTCTATATATCCTTCATGAAAGCATACCAGTTTATTTCCAGTAGTTGGCTGGCTACACTAAATTACCCATAGGTGTCAAAATGTGTGAATACATGTGTATGGTGTACCCATAGATAGGACGCGTATATCCACCATGAACAGGACAGAGGTGATACTAAAGATAATGATGATGGCCTTTACACTTTTCCAGAACTGTCATACCTGACCAACCCAACCTTAGTAAGGGTCACTGTAATAGACTTGAGGGCTGACTAATATTTAAAAGTGTGCATAGCAACAAAAGGAATAAAGTCAATGATTGTATATGTACAAAGTGACTAATATAATGGGTGAATATAATTAAAGGCCCATTACGTGTAGATAAAAAATAGCACCTGAGGTGTATGTATACAGTACATAGTGATTTAAAAAAAAAAATCTCAGCACTACTACTGAATGTCCACCAGGTGTCACTAAAATACTTTTTTTTTTTAACTTAAAAAAAAAAGCGCGTTCAAAGTCAAGACATCAAACAACCGACGGATATTTTGTAACGCTCGATATATTGTAACGCGTTTACACTTGCGTCAGTGTCTGTATGCTGATAAATAAAGAGATTCATGCTGTGAGGTTCGCGGTTATCACATGAAGTCAGTTGATCCAGTTTCAAGGCGGGGCTTCTGGGTGACGTCACTCTCTCATTTGCATACCCCTCTGCATATATGCTGGTGTGCGCAGCGTCGCGCCACATTGCTGCAAGCCTGAGATATCCGAGATCCTAAACGCTAACTGGTCTACATAGGTATGCATCGTGATTTTATTATTGTTATTATTATTTTATATATTTATAGATATATATATCTAATGCTTGTGTGTTTCTTGCGTGTTGCACAGATTGATGTTTGATTTTTGTCGCATCATGACATCATGATATTAATCGCATGCCGTGTGTTCACAAGTACAAGTCGAGAATAACGGGTTTTTGTGGTCGTTAATGTATTTCGTTACTGCTGGTTTCATTGTGCGTGCGCAGATGAGGACCACATGTCCTTTGTTGCATGTGCGCCTTTTGTGCTGCAGGCTGTTCGTGCATGCTGAGATGCGCCTCATGCTTAGAAATGCATGAATTAGATAAACACAACAGGATGTATGCACGGGACAGTAGGGATGGGGTGTGACTTCAACCGTTAGATTCCACAATATTTTCGAGATTAAGCCAGAATGGGCGGCGGTTCATTGCGTTCACGAGCGCTGAATTCGCAAATCTTTGTGCCCCGCACGTGCGGTTGCGCAAAAACTGTCTGATCACAGGGGACAAAATTGATACTATTAATTACAATAGAACCAACAATATCATATATTCCCTTATGTTTGATTGCATGCATTCTGTTTTGCTCTCGTTTTGTGCACTGATGTGTAAATGTGCGGGTGGGTTATTTCTTCAGACGCCATTCAAAAGGGTGCGGTTTTGTTCTCTTGTGCGGTCAGTACAGTCATTGTGGCTGAGGGGAAAAGAAAAGAAAAAGCTCACAATGTGAACTCCACAACCTGGCTTAATAAGAAGAACTGAAATGGTTTTTCAGAAGAAAAAAAATGTAAGACTAAAAACAAATTTGTTCTTTTTTTCCTTTTGTCTCCTGACAGACACTCAGCAACCATGTCTGACAAACCCAAGCTCGATGAGGTCAACTCATTCGACAAGGCCAAACTGAAGAAGACCGAGACTAAGGAGAAGAACACGCTCCCATCTCAAGAAAGTAAGGAAGTCCTTTTTTATTTATTTTTCTTTTTTGTAAACGGAAAAAATAGCATTGCATTATATACAAACTTTGTGTGGGAGGAAGTGATTTCCAAGAAAACCTGTTAGGAAGAGAAAAAAAAATTGGGTGTGGGCCAAAGCCACAATGGCATCTAATTGTTCTTTTTCTCTCCTGCTCCTGCAGCCATCGAACAAGAGAAGCAGGCATCATCGTGAATTCCCCCCCACCCACCCAGCTGCCATCATGCACTGTGCACACCCCCTTTCCCACACATTGCCTTCTTTTTGTTCACTTCTTTTAGCTGTATAACTCTGTAACCAAAATGTCACAAAAAAACAAACAAAAGGGAAAAAAATGCTAAAAAGAAAAACCGAATGCTGCCATCGACGTTGGGCGGACCTGAAATCAAACCCCCTTTTCCCAACCAGCGGTGAAAGAGCACTTCTAATGCACGGCGCAAGTCGCTTGGTTCCACCTGGCTTCCGTGGCCTCGGCTATGGGTGAAGAGACAGAAGAAGGGCAAAGGACAAAGGGGGCGTGGCTTCAGAATGTGGACATGCCCAAAAATTTTCATTGACCAATTGGGGTATGGCTTTATGTCAACGTGTGTGACCAGCTCACCAATCTGTGGCGTCTCATTTCTTTTCAACTTTTTTTTTTTTTTTAATTCAAAAATTGCGTTTTACAGTAAAATGCACAATATTTGGTTTTTGTATGTCATCAGTCATTAATACCTTCTTGTTAGTGCTGCTTAAAGCGAATGGCTTTTAATTGACACAGACGAGGAAGAGGAAATGATGGAAGCCACCTAGATGGGGAAACATTCCTAAGGCACACAAGGGTTTTTTTGTTTTTTTTAACTGATTCTACCATTTATTTTTTTTGTACGTGTGGGCTTTTTTTGGGGTTGCTTTTTGTGTTGCACCCAATCTCAATTGTCCTGTTGTACGGAATCTGTCAATTCTGGAAATGAATAATTCATAATTCATGTTGCTTTCAAGTTTTGACGATTGATTTTTTTTTTTTTTTCTTGGGTTTCTGTAAAACCATGTTATTTAGCCACAAACCCATTCTCAAAAATGGAAAAAGGAACGTGTTGTAATAAAGCCTTTGTTATCAAAATGGTCTTCTGCCCTGTTGTTTACTTTTCACTTACATCCTTTAATTAGGCTATTTTACAGGAATTTATATTATAATACATGAGAAATATTTAATGTTGTTGTATTTAACATTCATAGACAATATTTTCCTTTAACTTTATCGTTTAAGCAGATAAAGGAGATCGGCTACTCAAACGAAACATCCAACATGCGTTCTTCATAATGCACTAAATAGGTCTAAAGATTAAGATCGATTTGTCATTTTGGAGTAAATTCATGCAGTCAGCAGTGTCTGAATATAAATCAATAGTAGCTGGCAGCAAGGCTTCCTGATACGCAGGTGTCAACTCGGACCGTCCATTTAGTCTACAACTCTGTGCTGCACATGCTGAGTTTCAAAGCCTGCTTCCTTTGCTGAAGATTGTGTTTACGTGTTTACCTGCAAAGTCTTATGGCATTACCTCAGAGTGCTTTAATTATAGTACACAAAAATAGCCCATGTGAAGGTTCATATCATTCCAATACTAATGTCTTACAGTAAAATAAGTTTCAGCCATGTAGTCAATATTGCTGATAGTGCACATACAGTAAGTGAGTTGTGATATTTAGAATATGACCGCAAGCTTACACAAGTATGACCGTTTAATTTTGAAATACGTTGCTTGAAGTTTTTGAGGAAGTACTACACAGGTTCCCCAACTAAATAATTGAATCATTGTAGTGTTACTACAACGTTATTTTTCAAATCTACTAGCATGTACTGTATAGTATCATATTGTTCATTCATATGATTTTTTATTGTTGTTTCGTGCATTACAATATGTAAATCCCTGTAGCATTTAATGTTGCAAATCACAACTTGGCTCAATTTGTCATTTTCTTTACACTTTCCAAATAGTGGCTTAGCACTTTGCGACATTAGCTGTGTCACTACATGACGTAATACAGTACAGTACAATAAACACATCTGGCTAGCTTACCCAGAACATGCTGCTATTAAACCCACAGGATGATTACATAAAGATAGCTAACTAGTAAAACGGAATTTCATTTACTCTGATTCATTTACTAAATTTTCATTTACTCAGCTACCTTAATCCTGAAACAAAGTTAGCAGATTTTCCCAAACGTAGCTAGCTAATGCTGCAATCATGCATCGTGTTTTAAAGTGAACTAGCAATAGAATTATCTATCTTTATCAGTATATTTATAATTCAGTGAAGCTGTAAGCAAGCCTACATATTGTACAGTACTCATTTTGTGGTTAGTAAAGTGAACACAACAAATGATAACTTTTTAACCATTTATTGTTAGATGTATTGTTATGGAACATCAAGGAGACAATTTACAAATTTCATCTACATTTACAGCAGCTACAAGAGAAAAAGAAGAAAAAAAAACCTGCCTCCTCACACTCTCTCTATCTTTTGAAGTTAATAAAATATCTTGTTATATTACAGAGTACTTAGAAAACATACCACCCTCTGTCCTGAAGAATTTGGCAGAAAATAGAGTAATATTACAATATTGCAAAGTTCTGGCAGTGGAGACTCTCTCTGTTCATATTCAATAAACGTCTCCTTACCGAAATCCTTAGCACATCAATGAGTAAAGGTTGTTATTTGAGGAAATAACAGTAACCTTACAGAATATACAGTAAATCCTCACCTTAAAGGTCCCATATTTTACTATTTTGTTAAAAGCTAAAATAGATCTTTGATGTCCCAAAAAGTTCTTTAAACACCCTCTGTTTCATTCCTTCAAAAACGTTTTTTTCGGTATTTGTGTAAACTAGCTACTGCCTAGTCACACCCTACTAGTAGAGCTAAGTCGAGCTGAGCAACAAGCCGGGGGAGGGGCATAATCTTAAATTAGGTCACATTAGGGGGGAAAATCTAATTTGCTTGTTTAGCCTCAGTCAGTGCACAAAAAAAGGACAAAAAGCGGGGAAATTGTTTTGTTTGAACATGCACACTGGAGATCTAAATGTCTTTAAGATTTGAGAATTTAACTGTAGCTCAGTAAAAAAGAAAAAGGTGTTACAATGACCCAATAAGGAGTATAACTACAGGGGAAAAAATCCTAGTTATAAATTAATTTTATGCTCACGGGTGATTGACTTTTAGAATGGTCACAGAGAACGTATATGTGGATAAACTGTGTTTTACTATATTTATGATGCTCAGTGGAGTTGTAGTAATGTCTGTACTGTGTGTAAGTACTGTCAACTCCTTGTCATTCCTGTAGCTGCTGACTAGTCTCGAGCTAAAATATTAATCCAGTCATCCTCTGCTGAACATCATTCCATCTGTTGATCATGATGGCTCACTGAATTAGCCAAAGTAAACAGAGAGCTGAGCTCTTGTTTCCATGGCGACTCGAGGCAGAGCGCATCATTGTTGAAGTCAGTTCCAGTACGGATCAGAGCAGACGCTTCTGCGACTGCACATGCCACAGCTCTTGCTGGTACAGGAAGCCTTACTGATGAAGGGAATGATCCTTGCTTCTGATTACAGAGGTGATATTGTCAGTAGCTCAAAGAATAATTTACATGGCTACAGTTCCTCATCACATGCAGAATGCATTTGTTGTGGTACTAGACCAGTATCATATGTGTTCTCATTAACATACTGATTTTATTCAGATAAAACAGATGGAGGTAAAGAGATCATGACAGCTACTCAACCAACCCCAATCAGCCAAAGTTCTGAAAGTTTTCATGACTTCCTTTCCTAACCTACCTGATTTCCTTTCCACTGGCTGTTTATGTCTTACGTTTTATCTACTGTAGGGCTTGTTACACAACAGACACAGCCTGATCTATTGGCAACAAGCACATCCACAGCAACTTTGTTTTGATCTTCATCAACGTTAACATGAAAGTGAGAAGTCCTTTTTCAGCTCAGCAGAACAATAAAAGGTGAAATAAAACCTTAAATGGAAATAATAAAAAAGGAAGATAATAAATTTGTTCATTCATTTCCCATTTTCTGTACCGCCTTTCCTGTGTAGGGTTGCGGGGGGGACAGAGCCAATTCCAGGAAGCTCAGGGCACAAACCAGGGAAGAGGCACACACTCACACACCCAGTCATACACTGTGGGGTCACGCTGTCATACACTTTTAACTGTAGGGGGAACTCAATGTACCTGGCGGGAACCAATAAAGCATAAGGGTGCGGGACAAGAACCCTGGAGATGCGAGGCCACTGGGGTAACCACCAAGCAAAAATGTTTGGGTTATAGTTAACTTATAGAGATGTTGATTAAAAAATATATGAAGCTTTCAATCCCTGGCAGAAAAAGGTATTAATTATTTCAGTGGAAAAACCATTTGGCGTTACTCAAGGAACCTATTGATGCATAACCATTTCTGGTATTTTTCAAGTTGAACAAAAGAATCATTTGATGCCATGTGGATAAAAGATGTGCACAGTTGCACTTACAAACCTTTCTTGTCCTTTTCTTTCTTTCTTTCTTTCTTTAACACCCGATCCTTGAAAATCAACGGATAACTTGTTGCAAACTTGCAGAAGTTGCATCTGTGGCAACTGTACACACAATCATTCATGACCACCACTTGCGCAACTTGGTTGTTATTGCCACATCTCTGTACAATCCTGACCTCGCTCCAAGCCATTTTCTCATGTATAGGCCATTAAAGGAGTTCCTGGGAGGCTAGACGTGAAGCAGGCAGTCTGATCATGGCTCTGGCGTGCTGAGAAAACTTTCTACCTTCATGGTGTCCAAGCAGTAGAGAAACATGTGCATTAGTGTAGTAGGGGATTATATAGAGAAATAAGGTAGTTTTTACTCTCATAAATATGTTTTGTTATTCTGCACAATCAAAAGTCCCAGTTTGACTTAAATGCCCCTTGTACATTACACTACAGTTTGCATCCAATTTCTAAATGCATCAGTGCTCCTGGTCCTGGAGGACCCCTACCTGATTTACTTAATTAACTAATTAACACCTCTTCTGAATAAAAGTGGGTGTGACAGAGCAGGGGCAAAGATTGGGATATGGTGTTTGGAAGAAAGTCTTGAATGCTGACACTACATTTTGGTTCTGTGTGTATATCCAGCTGTCTCTCCTTGAGCTGGCAAAGTCCCTGTCTTGGGGCGTTGGCAGTTCTGTAAGTCCATTATAGACAAACAGAAAGCTGCTGATGGTTCATGTGAAGTGCTCTGTATGCCGTCTCCTTCCCATTAGTCCTGACCGAGCTGAACAATGAAGTAGCTGAGGGATGGACAGAGGTCTGCTGAGTTAATGCATCACTGGCAGGAAATAGCAATCAATAGTGTTGATTTGGACTTTCAGATCAAGAGCTGTAATGCTCTGTGGTCCTATATTCAGGATGAATATTGAAAATATTGCTTGCTGGTATGAACTTGTTTCTCCACTTTTCCACTGGACAGTCTTTAACAGGGGATGTTACTAAATAGACTCCTGAAGTAGTCGCACCCTGGTCAAGTGCCTGTAGGCCTATTCATTTTCACCCAACCTGAAAGTAACTAAACATTGTAGGTTGGTGACGCCATTTCCTTGCTTCCTATAAGATAAAGCAAAGATTAGTATAATCTATTATTGTTAATAATGACACAAAGTTAAGTAGCTGCTAGGTTACATTATCAGCCCCCATTTCCTCCGTTTTTATTATTGCACTCAGCTCACAGTTTCTTAAAGCCTAAAACTGTTGATTTGTAGGTACAGTATGTGGATCTGATAACTAGGTTCATGTCAGTTCAAGTTTACTCATTTACTCCAGTTTCCTCTTCATAGCAACACACATCCTTTGTTCGTGATTTTCAAAATGAAGGCATTAAATCGTCTCACTTCCTTTACTGCATTTCGATCCCTTAATATAGAATTTCTTCCCATCTAAACACTTGTCCCCCTTCACCAAGTCTATACTTTATTAACCCTTGCTGTAAATAAATGCAGATTTAAAGGTCACACGAGGTCCTGAGATGTGGCTCTTTAAAACCTGGGATTAATGCAGAGTTACAAATACATATTTGCTGAATTAAGTGGACTAGAATGCACTTATACGGGATTAATCATTTTGAAACCTGAAACTGTTAAACATTCTGAAACTAGAGACAAAAGAGACAGAAGCATCTCTGGTGAGTGCCACATCAGCTTTAATCACATCGAAATCCTGTGTCAGAGAGAGAGATAGACAGGGAGAGAGAGAGAGACAGACAGGGAGAGAGAGAACTCGTGGGCTTAATTACCCGCAAGCTGTTTAATAGCAGTGCTAGAATCAGGCTTTGGGCTTTAATTAGAGCAGCGCAAAAGGGAGCAAGTGCACTTTGTCTCATCTGATGCCTTTGATCAGCTCTCAGGAAGGAGGATGCGTTTTGGAGCCTAGTAACTACAGCCACACCCAAGACTAACGAATCTGTTTAGGAATGAGTTTCAGTATTTTATAGCTTTTCAAAAAAAGTAAAAATATATATGCATTATAAAAAAGAACAAGAGAGTGGAGCTTTATTACATGGAGGTAGAAAATAGCATGGCCACTCAATACTCAATTTGTATTGTTTACAGAAGTTTGTCAGAAGGGCGGCACGGTGGTGTAGCGGTTATCACTGTCGACTTGCACAGGCTCGATTCCCGTCTCTGTGTGCATGGAGTTTGCATCTTCTCCCCATGCTTGGTGGGTTTCCTCTGGGTTCTCCGGTTTCCTCCCACAATCCAAAGACATGCAGATTGGACTAATTGGAGTTCTCGAATCGCCTGTAGTATGTGTGTGTGCCCTGTGATGAATTGGCATGGATTGGAACCCATCCTCATTTGGGTGATATCAGATATCAGGGATTGATCTGCAGCCATAATGATGCTGGAAGTTCAGTATAACAGGAGAGCTGTTTAAGTTAATATACAGTAACGTTCAGTTTCATTTTATTTGAGGCTCAGGTACAAAACCGCTTGTGTGAATTTCTGTCCTGAACTAGAACAGCTGTGTGCATCAGGGAAGTCCAAGGCCGTCTTCATGGTCAAGTGGAACCGTCCTCAGTCACCAAATGCAGCTTGTAATGTTAAATACAGAATGTTGGGTAAAAACGCCCCAAAACCAAAATTAGAGTCTCAAAGGTATGATACCTGCACAAAATAGCTTTTAGCTACTTTATCATTTAAATTTTGACTTTCATCAGTTCTGGGAAAACACTAAACATCTTTTCATTCACATTTGTGGAAATCTTTGTGATTATTTAATGTAATGCTCTCTAGAATGGCATACTGTATATTCTGCCCTTGGGGTTGCTTTTTCAACATTCAGCGAGTGGAACACCTGATCCTTGAAAGCTGATGGATAACTTGTCGCTAACTTGCAGAAGAGATGAATTTCTGGATGGGAAACGTACACACAATCATTCAGAAAAAAAAAAACCACTTGCTCAACTTGGGAGTTATTGGCAAATCCCCAGTACAATGCTGACCTCTACGCAGGCCATTTCCAAAGGAGTTCCTGGGAGGCCAGACGTGAAGCAGGCAGTCCGATCATGGCTACAGCAAGAAAACTTACTGAGAAAACCTTCTAACTTGTTGATATCCAAGCACTAGTATTTAGAGTATCTAGGGGAGTATTTAGAGAAATTAAGGGAGTTTTTACTCTTATATCTGTGTTCTGTTATTTTGCACAATCAAAAGTCCCCAGATCAATTTGAATTCCCCTTATAAAGTCAGTAGCCACATTATAAGGCTAGCTATTGGGTTTTTTATTAAATGATGTAAACAAATTAGTTAAGAGTAGTTGACCCAATGTCTGTTTTAGTTCAGTAAGCAATTTGAACAGATAATTCTATGCTAGCATGCAAACAATAGTATACAATACACTGTTGTCTAAATTTATAGAAAAATTTAGATTCAGTCCTTTAATTTTATTTTCCACAGCTCAGGCTCTACTCAGAAACACTGAAGATGTCTATGTGGCTCAATACAATTTAGCATGAAGCCTAAGGTCATTTAATTCACGACTCCAGGAGACAAATGTGTTTGTCATAACCTTGGCTGACTTAGCTGGAACAACACTTAACTATTTGTTATTTATCACTTAGCATTTACTCTTCAGTATGTGTGTGCTTAGTTACAACACCAAACACACGAAAAGCAATATCGATATGCTTTGCTGTGCTTACATTTTCTAAAGTTAGGGTTAGGGTTAGTGTAGCTCTTTTATAAGAGCAGCATTATTGTGATTTGCTGGTTGTATCCCCTGATATGCAACACAAATTATAACTTGCTCAGTAATAATAAAAAAAATAAAATGCTTTTGTGGCATTCTGTTGTGCCACAAAATGCTGTTGTGGTTTTACAAAAGCTTTTCAATATCAAACGCAACATCTGTTTGAATCAACAGTAAATGATTCAGCTTTGCTGCTAAGCTTAAAGGGCTTTGCAGTGCAATTACAAATGGACTATTTTGTTTGCATAGTGAATTTAAGCTGAATGTAATATTGAAACTTTTACATAATGGGAGTTTACTGTCTCTCTTGTTGTCTAAAAATCCTTAAAAAAAAAAAAAAAAAGTATTAGGCCCCATAGGGCATTAATATCTTGCACTAATGTTTTCCTGAAGAGAAAAACAACTAAGGCCATATGGGCTTATATAGCCATTTATAGGCATGGCTTTTTATTCAGATAACAGCAAAACACAGTACAGTGACTACTACTATATAAAGTGACCAAAGGTGTGAGATTAAATTAAAGAACAGGTTAGGTTGCTATGGATAGACGCTTGTATGAAATTAACAACTACTTACTACTATACATGCATCACATACTATATATACTGAGAATTAGTGGCTCATTGGTAGGTTTTTTTTTGCCTGCCATGTGGAAGGCTCAGATTAAATTTTCAACCCAATGACCAAACCCCAGGTAATGGATGCAGTGCCAGTCCCTAACCCGAATAAAATGTGAGGGTTGTGTCAGGAAGGGCATCCAGTGTAAATGCAGAAGGGCGGCACGGTGGTGTAGTGGTTAGCACTGTCACCTTGCACCTGCAGGGTCCGGGTTCGATTCCCGTCTCTGTGTGCATGTAGTTTGCATGTTCTCCCCGTGCTGGGTGGGTTTCCTCTGGGTTCTCCGGTTTCCTCCCACAATCCAAAGAAATGCAGATTGGGCTAATTGGTGATCTCAAATTGCCTATAGTATGTGTGTGTGCCCTGCGATGGATTGACACCCTGTCCAGTGTAAAACCTGTTCCAAGCTGTGCATGCAGGCCGGATGGTCCGCTGTGGCGACCCCACAACAGGAGCAGCCGAAAGACTAACAGCAACATGCAATATATATAAAATTGCCATTATATCCATGTCTGGGAGTTAAATGATATGCTAAGCTATCAAATGTACACTGCACAAAGATTTGAATTAGTCATAAGCTAACATTTGAAATAATAGCACTGATTAGCTGTTGAAGAACTGTTTTTCAAGCCCATTACTGGGTATGTTTTTTTTTTTTTGTATGTGTTTTGGTTATGGAGTTTATCTAGCAGTCAAGGTTAACCGTGTTAGCACTGCCAACACCAACAACATTCCCCTGGCACCACCTAATCGAGTCAGAAAGTAACTCTCTGCGCTAGTCATACATTGAAAAGCGCTAGAACAAACTGAACAAGCTCTAGTAAAACTGAGAAAGGAAAAATTGCCCATGTTGTGGTCAAGCTGTATCAAAGGGGAATATCATGATATCTTGAGACACTAAGGAAATAAACAGTTTTAGCGATTACCGTAATTGCTTAGGAATTGGAGTCTCAGAGTGCAACAGGAAAAAGAAAAAGGATACTTGTAACATTACACATTAAGCAGATTGATACTGCTTAATGTTAACATATCCTTCAAAAGCTATAACCCTTGGAATTTTGTTAAGGTAGCAAAATAGATCAGCTTCCTGTTTTATTTGCTTGCTTTTTTTTTTTTTTTCCTTCTTCTTGATGGTGGCACAAACACATGAAGTGGCACTGCTCCAGATCTGGCAGATTGCATTCATTACCTTACAGCATGCGTTACTGGCCTTCATTTGGTGCATTGCTGAATATAGGGCTAAAGCTTGAGATTTAAGGAAAAGCAGGCTGTAGATTAAGTCGGGTAATTTTCTTAAACATTAGTTTAAGAAGCCCTTAATACAAGAACAGTAACTGATCACGTATTCTGGTATGTTTAGTTATACTGTATAACATTCTGCATTCCCAGAATATATAAGTCTACTGTATATGGATTGCACATACTGTATATTAGGAAACAAAAGTTACATCTCACATATTGCAACATATTCGAAGGCATGTTTAATATTGTAGGTTTTCTTTTACACTAGAATTCATAATCATATGCTTAACTCTAAATCTCATGTAACGCACACATACAGTATAATCCTCTCAATTTGTTAATGCAATAACAGGGGATGTTTTTTCCACCCCTACATTTCAGGGCATGTGCAAACATGCTCGCACACTCTCTGCCTTGTATTTGGAAGTGTAAAGGCATGCAAGGAATTGCAAAACAGATTATATTTTGTCTCAGCTAAGAATGGATCCTCTTATTGAGCCCATCTGTCTCAGGGCAAGAAGGTTTTACTTTATAGTGTTGTTCGGTCATATTACAGCATTAAATATTTTTTTTTAATACAGGTGTTTTTTCTCTTTTTTTCTTCTTAGTATGACTGTGATGAGATAGGGAGAAACATTTTTTTTAAAAAGAATATAAAACAATGTATATTAAATAGGGCAGGGCATTTAAAAAATACAACACAGGAATCCTAAATGCACACACACAAACACTGTATTAATTATATAACAGTGTTAGCCTTAATATAATGCAGTTTGGAAAACAGAAGGTTTTTCAGGTTTAAGGAAAGAGCTCAGGTGATGGCGTAGGTATTCCAGGCTCAATGGCTGTAATTGTGTAAACAAAACCTGCATTGAGGTTAAAGTGCTATGTATTGTGGCTCATTTTTTCCCATGCTTGAATAAGGCCCTCTACAATAGGTATGTAATACTAAAGCAAAAGTCATGCTTTCACTTCCCCCACAGTATAACTGCGACGTTGTCTTGTATTATACAATCACACAGCACCCCCTTCAGTGACACCAGCTGCTAGTGTGTTTATGCGAGTGCAAACAGTGGCAAGGATGTCACCCCAGTCAAAGAGTATTCTGTCAGATGAGGCAAAAAAGAAACAGGAAGTTCTGGAGTGTAGAAACAGCATCATTTTTGTGTTGCTTTCTGTCTCTCTGACTTCCTCAAACCGATCAGCAAGTTGCTTGATCCAGGCTTGGTGCTGCACTCTAAACCCTAATGCTCAAAGTAATTAAACATATTGAGTGCTGTTAACTTAAATAATTACAATTAGTTAAAATTAATAGACCTTGATGAGTATTTAGAACTTTTTGGTATATGAGTTTGTAGAAATGACACTTTTCAAGTTAGCTGAACAAATTTGATATTTTGAGTATCTGTAAGTACTTACAGTAAGTAAAAGTAACTGTCACATTAAAGTTTCACCAATTTAAAATCTTTCAGACTAGAGATTTTGTGTCTGGCGTCATCAGGGCAGTAGGGCACTGGTGGCTCAGTGGTCTCGTCTGCCATGCGAAAGGCCCGGGTTCGATTCCCAACAACTGGATGAAGTGCCTGTCCCAAACCCAGATAAAATGGGAGGGTTGTGTCAGGAAGGGCATCTGGTGGAAAACCTGTGCCAAGCTTGTGTGCGGACCGGATGGTTTGCTGTAGCGACCCATTGTCGGGAGCAGCCGAAAGACAATATATTTGATTTGCAACAACAACAAAAAAAAAGATAATTGCTATTAAATAGTATGAGTTAGGCTACTCAATAATGCAAATAAAGAACGATTAATATGAATGAGTACAACAAACTCAAAAACTCAAAAACATCATTACTTAAAAAAAAAATTGATGTAACTGATTACCTCAAATTTTTTGAGTTTTGCCAACTTATTCGGGTTTACAGTGTGTTACCGTGATCCTGTTACTTCCACTAGGCTGGCAACTGATCTGAAGGACTCACCAGCTGTGATGTGGCTAAATGCTGACCTCAGTTTCTGATCTTAGGCTGAGTTTTGAAGCTGAATCACTACCCATAGTGGTAGCTTCTGATACAAACTACAAATTATCACTGGTGTAGGCAGATGGGAAAATCTGAGATCATACTTATTAAAAGTATAGTCACTTTTTTTTAATTCAAGATTTAAACACAACCTTTCAGCGTTTCCCATAAAGCCACGATCCAAAACAAACCAAAGAATATTGATTGAAATCCCCAAATTCCACAATGTTAGTCAGAACTGCGCTTCCAGGTAAATAAATTTAATAGTTTTATCATATTACTTAACCAGTCTTAATGTGTTAAAGTGCGTCTAAGTATGTTGAAGTTGAACTTTGCATTGGACAGTCCCCTGGATTAAAATACACATTGGTTAACTGAGGCATGACAAGTCTAGGTTTTTTGGTTGACGCTACCAAAAGTGTTGCATCCATTTCTCATGTCTAACTAAATTTGTGCTGAAAGTTAAAACCAACAAGAACAAGGACATGGTGGCTCAGTGAAGGGTTAAAGATCTGGGTTATTAATCAGAAGGTTGGGGGTTCAGTACTTGTTTATTTGTTTGTTTGTTTGTTTCTATCTATCTATCTATCTATCTATCTATCTATCTATCTATCTATCTATCGATGGATATTATTTTTGTATAATTCCTAGGCTCTCTTAATATCTTTAAATCTATACATGATCTGTATATACATTGAAATCTTACACCTGTTACTGTTTTTAATTTTCAATTTACATATTTCATACTCTAGTTTATGAATAATACATGCTTATACAATATATGAGCTTTTCTATTCTAACAGTGGAATTTTCAATTTCTCATTTTCTCATTTAAATAGCTACTGCACATAGTCATTCCCCATATAGCACTCCCCTTGTTATATAATATTTATTTAACTATACATACTTATTTAACCTACACCTTAAAGTTGCACAATGCCAATATTTGAACTCTCTCATCATCTCCTAACTATACCTACTTTAGGGGTTGTGTATTATGGCTGACCCTGCTTCCTGGCAAGCTTGGATATGTGCAAATACAATGTTCTGCATTAACTTATTATGTCATACGTTATAGTGGAAACAACAATGGCTTTAAGTATTAAATACTCAAGCTTAGTCCATTTCACTTACATTTCTGCATGTATTTAACACAATATAAAATTACATTCGACATAAAAACAGAGTTTCAAAATGTAAATGAGACGTCTGCTTGTTCAGCCTGGTTGAACATTGGTGGTCACCCCCGGGGGGGGGGGGGGGGGGGGGGGGGGGGGGGGGGGGGGGGGGGGGGGGGGGGGGGGGGGGGGGGGGG
>JAQMYG010000010.1:13417834-13434497 GCA_030014215.1 Clariallabes teugelsi
ATCTGTAAAGTTATTTGGATTTTTACAACATTATTGTTGAAATACACAGTCCTGAAAAAGGGGCGTTTCTTTTTTTTTTCACTCTAGTTAATGAATAATAAGCTACAGTAGGGTTGTGGATGCAAATGACCGTACTTTGAGCAATCTGAATAGGGATACAAGACTGCCATATGGGGGCTACAATTCCAGTCCAGAGTGCAGTAATATAATCTACAATAAATACCTGTTCACTACTGTCAAAGCTGCTGTTTTCGAATATTTATCAACAATGAGATTCATCAGAGCTTTAGATTCAGCTTTGATATCCTGTACTTCATCTTCATCATCTAGCTCATTTTACAGTTTCATTAGGCAAGATTTGGCCTTTCCTGCTGTTTTGGTCCGTCTTCCTCTTCCACTCAACGTGTTCAGTAACACAAACACACACACACACACACACACACACACACACACCGGATTAGAGGTCATGGCTGGCGTTCTCATGTAGCCTGCAGCCTCGGCCTGATAAAAACATGCTGTGGAATTTTGGCCACTTATTGCTCATTCCTCCTCCCTCCTCTCCGCCACACTGCCAAATATGGGCGCACTCTGATCGCATCAGCTGAAACAAGATGCTTTTTGGTGAGGCCTATCCTAAAACTGTGTGTTTGTGTTTGCACACTCAGCTGACTGTATGGAGGTTGGATTAAAACTGATGACATCACATTTTCCTTTCTTTATGTTTCTAAGCTCTTCTACGCTCTTCCTGTGGCTTCTACGCTCTTCCTGTGGCTGTCTCTCTTTCTTTCTCTCTCTCTCTCTCTCTCTCTCGGATTGTCGTTGCTAGCCAGGTCAGCATGATAGTGAATCATTCACCATCCTCGAGGAAGAAAAACTGCCCGGCCCCCTTCCTGCTCTTTACAGCCTGTTGATACCCTCTGCCCTATTCTCTTCGCTAGTATTAATGTCTAACTAAGAGAAAATTTAAGTTAGTTGTACTTGTATTGTATTTTTTCCACTCTTATCAATCTGAAACAACTTGATTTGAGAGTTGTAATATGTTGCTTTGTTTCATTACTGGATGAAATTGTGACCTTGCTTTTAGTAGGATGGTATTCAGCAGACCTTCTGTATACAAGCTCAAAGTCAAGTGCACAGTTAACTGCAACTATGATAAAGGATGAACCATAACAACAGCACAATTTATTTCAATAGCTTTAATCTGCGATGCTATTTGTTTTATGTTTTTAGCCCAGTTATCTGTTTGGTCTGGAGAGTTTTTGTATTGGCTTTGCAAGAATGGACAGAGATTTTGCAGCATACATTTTTATTTTATCAAATGAAATAAATTTCATCAATGTAAAAAATAATGACATGAACATTTCTTTCCAATCATTGTCTTGCGGTGAATAAATGCATATAATTTCCTGTATTAAAACTTAATACAGTCAATGGAATAATAAACATTCTGCCGAGCATATTGGACATTATATATGTTCTAAAATGCCTGGATTCCTTAGACTATCATCAAAAACATTCTCCTCTCTTTAGAGAACAATAAAGACTTTATTAGCAAATAAATAAAGTTAAACTTCTAAAAGTGGGGGGGAAAAAAGGGAAAAAAGAACAGGGAGAGGAATAAAAAAAAATTCTAGATGTTGGTTTCCCCTTGAGCCAACAGGGCGGCTCTGGTTCCTTGAGCCTTGGTTCTGCAGGGCCTCTGGAGGTGCGCTGTGGTGTCTGATGCCAAGATGTTGGCATTGCATCCTTTGGGTGTTGTGAGACTCCATAGATTGGGCTTGTTTGTGGGATCTGGGGAGTTTGGAGTCTGGTGCCTTTCTATCATGGGCAGCATTTACATTTTTTCAGTGATTTGTGCTACACTGGCTTTTCTGTGGGATCAGACTGGACAAGTTGGCGTTTGTTAACTGCGAGCATGGGTGAACCTTAAGTGGTCACAATCCTGTCAGTGAGGCTAATGGCTGGCTGATCTGTGTATGTTGGCAAAAACAAACAATTTAGAGCAAAACTGGTGCAAATACATGGAAGAAAACCAAGAGGGAAGAACAATACAATAGGGAGGAAACTTCTGTACCGTGATGTATTGCGATGGGTAAAGATAAGATAAAGTTGGATGAATAAGGATGTAATTCTAGAGTACACCACAACCATCCTTTCTGCCATGTTTAAAACGTCCCAATAACATATTATTATTATTATTATTATTACCTTAATTATTATAATAATACTTATTATATCTTGTGTTGTTGACTGTCCTTTCAATACAACAACAAAGAACCTGTCTCTACCAAACTTGTTTAGATATCAACATGACCAACATTACTCAAAGTAAACACATAAAATGGGCGTGGCTATTTGGTGCCAAAGTGAAATCACATATCTGCGAATTCTGAATAATCTGAAATGAAAATGGTACATTGTACAATGACAGGCCTAACCTACACACTGATTATCTTGCCTCAGTGTACAGGCTGTCATGTTAACATTCATTGCACGTTCCCAGTTCAGAATGTGATCCCGTGCCTTTTGGAACAAAGGGCCTTCGCTACTTGCTGTGAGCCTTTTGTCAGACGGCAGCCAAAGAAAGAAATTTTCAGAACCCCGCCCCTTCATTCTTTATACTTAAGACTTGCTGCTTCATGCATAGCTCCTGTTCTCTCTTCTCATCCCATTCTTTCCGTTTCAGCCTCTCTCTCTCTCTCTCTCTCTCTCTCTATTTCTGCTTCTCTCCCAGCCTGTGATAAAGTGCCTGAATGCAGCAGTGTGATCTTGCTTGCCCATCAGGCATAGGGAGGGGGCCAAGGCGACGTAGAGAGAGGGAGAGAGAGAGAGAGAGAGAGAGAGAAGAAAGCAGAGCTGAAGAAAAGGAATGTGAAGACTGTTGTGAAATCTAATGGAGGTGGGGGAGGACACGGCAACTTACACACTCAAGAAGAGTCGCCGTGGGACTTATGATGCATCCTTGTTCCCCCGGTCAGTGGATATTATGACAAAAGGAATGAGCCCCAAATGTCAGATGCTGAATGCTGGCTTTATGGCTTTATTTGTGCTACTGGTCTAAATTGTAATAATTTGAAGCATGTTAGATTTTTGTCATTTTTACTTTGTATATATATATATATATATATATATATATATATATATATATATATATATATATATATATATACACACACACATAGTGTACATATAAGAAGTAATGACACACACACACACAATTAAACCAAGTTCCTGGAATATAGCTATCCAGATTTTTTTCAGTAGCTCACTATATATCGATTCATCACTTCTTATCTGAGCTTGTGCACCTGCTCATGCTGTCTTATAATTAATGGCAACCAAAGCCAATTCCAGACAGTTCCTCCTTTGTCCCTCTCTTTGCCCACAGCATACTCATGACTGTCTGCCGGATGAGATTCCATGTAGGAGGGTTACGGAGTACACTTACTAGGTCATTTACACAGCGATTTTCTCTTTTATATGATGTCATACTTGAATAACATGCCACACCAGTCATTCTGTTGGAATAAGCTATGCTTTGAAGATGATCTCATTCAGAGCAACATGAGGTCATGTCATTCTGCTTTGTTAATGCAAGTTAAACATTATCCGTCCTAACGATGGATTTATAATCATGATATCATAATAATGTCATTGCTATTATAGTGAAGGCCTCAACTAGCTCAAATAGTTTCATGAAATGTGTTTTAACAATCATATTAATCTTTATAAGCATAATAATAATGTCATTGTCATATGTTTTATAATATCCAAAACACTGACAGTGCTTGAGTTATAAAAAGGAATAAGTACAGAAAAACAGACAGAAAATCATCATGCAACTATGTTTAAGTCATTATTAATATTATTATTATTATTTTATTTTTTATGTAATTAACTGTTATGTTATGTAAGAATTAGGAGATATATAATTAAGTGTTGCTACAAGTGTAAGCCTTCACCTGCCCTCACATTTGATGAGCAAATTTTCGACTTTAGTAGCCCATCAGGTTTAGTAACAAGCTAGTTAATCTTAGGACTAAGCACTAACTATTGTTTAAAAAAGTAGCTATCAATGATCGTCGATGTGAATTAGCCAAGTCCCCGTGAGAAATTTTATCATGTAATAGGTACCATGGAAGTCTAATGTTAGCTGCACCATGGTATACAGTACAGTACCAGGGTACTTATTTCCTGACATACTACATGCACCACACTATGGTACATGGCTCTACCAGGATACATACTTTGATACAGTACATGAACTATATGCCTCCACCATGTAGTGCTACTATAAATAAAGTACCAGGATACTGTTAAAATAGGCTATACATGTTATGATACTCTACCATACCAGTAGTACGTACTAATATATCTAACATTATAGAGTGTGTACCAACGTACCACAATGAGTTCCTGCTGAACTTTGGTAACCACTATGTACTGTATTCACCAAAGTACAGTGTTACATGCCATAGAACTACCACTGAAGTCCCACAGGTCCTACCCTGGTACACTATGAAGCCCACTGTAGTAATGTCTGAAATACCACAGTTATACTATGTTATATTATGGTATGTACAATGGTTTACCATGGTAACCTATAGTACATACTATAGTAAAATTTGTTATGGGTCAAACTATTATATTGAAAGATAATAGGATTCATACATTTCTAACTGTTATGTTTGGTTTTGGACTCTTTTTTTTAACTGCTGGTACTCAAGAAAATGTTAACATCAATATATCTATAGACGTACAGTAGATAACAGTATATCTATCAAGATATCTAATAAAATCATGTTTATGGGGGAAATAAAAACGCTGCTTCCGTACAGCACAATAAAAAGTAATGGAAGGTTAAACACTGTGATGTAGTATCTCCCGGAACTGGCAGGCTGTAACGGGTGGCCTCCTTTCTGTTTCTTTAGTGCGTTCCCTGAAAAGAAGAACAATTCACGACCTGTGAGTCACCTGATTATAAACACAGCCGGACTCTTACAGCCGGACACTTACTCTCTCTCTCTCTCTCTCTCACACACACACCCTATCTCTCTCACAAACACACAAAACTGTGTGAGCCAAGACACCTCCCTCTCTCTGTCCAGTTCACAATCAACACAGTCTAGAAGGTCAAAGATACATAAACACAAAACCCTGGAAAGAACGGGAATTCCAAAGTGCATGGCGTCTCCATCCAAAACATCGCAGACAGTCGAGCAGCGCTGACCCCGCTTCTCAACAGCACGGCCCGGCACGGCTTTCAAATCATATAACAGTTCAGAGACAACACATAGACAACAATACAATAAGACAACACATGATATTATCAACTGTTTTGAAGCCATAACAGGAGTAACAAGGTCTTAACAATCCAAAGCCCAAACAAGACCCAGCCTGGTCAAACCCGTTTCAGTGGAAACGAGTCTTTGCGAATTTTAGTGATGTTTACTTCCATAGAAACATTAAACAGCAGACCAAAGCTGTTGCATTAGAAGTTCCTTTAAAAGTATAGCAGTACGCTGGGCTTATGTGTTGATGTGTTGTAATCACGGAGTGTTTGTATTCAAGCACACAGCTCGCATTATCCAGATACTGTAGTTATCTCGGTTGCAAAATTCAGAGACCTAAATCTTGGTCTGAGAAACATTAAAGTAATATCCAGAATGTCAAGTATTCAAATGCACTGTATACAAATATCATTAATCCATTAATCTTTAATAACCAGTTTTTCCTGCTCATGGTTAGGGTGGATGAGTCAAATCAGGGCACTTTAAACATGTGCAGATAACGTGTACGTACTGTAATGTAAATGCTTTAATGCTTTATTTATTCAGAGCATTATCCTTCTTATTTTAGTCTTTTGGCAGGTAGACAACAGGTTTCTCACTTTTGCTCTGAGCACAGTTTCTCCTTATCTTACCTTTTCTTTTGGTTTGGCCACACACACACTTATCCTTGCATCAGTTTTGCACTTTTAATATGCAACCTCTATGGATTTAAATAACGAAGTACTAAATCTAAATCTAAATAATAATAATAATAATAATAATGACTGATAACTAGCTAAAAGTAAATTTTCCACAGTCTTTCAGGTGCTGTTGTAAAAGCACCAACACCCTCTCATCATCCCTTGAGATGATTTATTTGTGCACAGGACCAAGAGACCCCCACGCAGCGTTGCGTTTCACTGACATTTCACCGTCCTAGTTTGCCAAACTAAAGCGAAGTGAATGGAGGAAATAGATAAGGGTACTGAAATTTGCTGCGCACTCAAGCTAGACGAGCAAACAAGTCAGTTCTTCATGGCCTGCTCGCTTTAAACAGCGTCAATGTGTGATGAAAGAGGCACGCAAGGTAACCACAAGAGAGCATGAACAATCAAGCATTATGCCTTCAAAAAAAAAAAAAGTGGCTCTGATAAAAGTGTCATGGTTTTGTTGATGAGTTTTGATGCGTCTTGTACAAGAGCTAGGTTGCAAAACCGAATTGTGGAAGCTGGTCAGAATTTAATGACAATTGGCTTTGCATCATCGGAGGTAATGTGAACGGAACAAATAGTCGGGTAGAAAAGTTCCACGTCATGCATGTCACCAGCACACTGCTTAATTTAGCTAAAGTTTCTATTTTTTCTGTGCAAAAAGCATGGCAATGATGACTTTACACGACTGGCTCCACCGTGGTTACAGTACCTCTCAGAGGTAGGATTTGATTTGAGTTAGACTGGCAAGGCTGCTTTCAAGGCTGACAGCTACCCTCCCCAACTCCCTCCACCAAACACACACACACACACACGCGCACCACAACCAGGTTGCTAGAAAGGTGATAGTTATAACCTGCTGTATATAAGAGCTGGATGATAAAATAATGCTTCTCATTAACAGGTAGTAAGAGATCATCTCTATCCACCTTTTATCTACTATGCTTTATTTCTTTACACAAAAAGTTGAATGTTGAACTGTAACCCGACCCTGTCATTTCTCAGCATTACAGTGTATTACTCACTCTCACTTACAGTGAATTATGGGAAAACACAAGAACCCCAGAGCACCAAGTCTATACAGCATGAACCGTTAATACGACAACTCTTAAGAAGTCGTAGTCTAACTGTACATGTTCTCTTAAAATGGCTGACGTACTAGTAAAAACACAAACACACACACACACACACACACACACTAGACATGTGGGACAGGGCCTAGAAGCACAGCAAAGCAGGAAATTACGCTGTTTCTTGCATCCTAGGGGCATGAAAGAGAAAACCATGAGCTCTGATTGCCCTCTTGTGGAGTGAAGTGAGTGTGAGCTCAGTAAAATTCCACTCGCATGCAGAAGTCACACCCGGCTGAGCTCAGATTAGACTGCAGACACATTAGTCAGTGCCGCAATTAGGCCTTGAGCTTTTGGTGGTGATTGCGCCTCACGCCGAAAGACTCCAGAGGTTGATAAGAAATCAGACGCTCGGTTTATAAAGCTCTGATTTATTAACCTATTCATACGGCTCCACCCATGTACTCTAAGTAGAACAGTAAGAGGCGGGGGCCGAAGATAACTGAGCGTGTGCGTGTGGTGTGTTTGTGTAAAACTCATTGCTTGTCACTGTGTGCGTATTATTGCATTACAGGGTTCATGCATTTTAAAGACTCGAACACCCTTTTACACCCTTGTGTATATGTTCACTAGACTATGTGTCATTTTGTGCTCATTTATATGTTTCTAGTTGTGTTGGACTCTTTATGTGTTTAATAAGTCTGTGTATGTGTGTGATTCTTTGAGTATGCATTTGTATGCTTATGTGTAAAGGCATTGTGCTTGTTCGTTTCCAAGCCTGCCTATGTATATGTCTGTGTCTGTACATTTATGTCTGTCTGTCTGTCACTCTGTCTGTCTCTCACTCTTTCTCTCGATGTGTGTGCATTCCTACAGTATGTCTATGTTTCTATTTGTACATGCATGTGTCTGTATAAAATCTCAAGTTTCTTTAATTATGGAGAAAAGCCACACATTGTCTGTTTCTTTACATATCTGTTTGGAAAGGTGTGTCAGAAATTTGTTTTCATCTTTTGTCCATGTTCTTTCACGTATGTTACCGGATATTACCAACTCCCTGTCTGAACACTGTAGGGGTTCACTTCACATTAGCAGGAAATTCCACTAGATCTCCACAACAGGTCTTTCAGCTTTGGCTAGTGATGAATGTTCAGCTCACACACAATTCAGCTGGAGAATGGACTACAAAACTACTCCCTATATCCTTGCTATAAGTGCCCTTCTATGCCCTATACACTCACTCACTCACTCACTGTCTATACCACATTATCCTGTATACAGGGTCGCCTATTCAAGATTCAAGATTTAAAGAACTTTATTAATCCCAGAGGGAAATTGCTTTGACTTGGTCATACAGTTGCATTGATTAATTTACCGGGAAGAAATTAGAAAAAAAAATAGACTAGACAAGGAAAATTTTAAATTCAAGAAATAAAATTCAAGAAAAATACCATAAATAGAAGTAAAAATAGAATTAAATATAGCACACAGTTACATATTGCACTGAAAATAATTAGTATACTGATATTGCACTTGAAATGTAGTATAAGTGAATAGAAAGAATATTGCACAAATATACTGATAATCAGATATTGCACTTGGAACTTATCTTGAGTTGTGGGAATGGTAGTGTCATAAAGTATTATTGATCAGTAACTACTGACAGTCCCTATCCCGTAGTGAAAACGTTACAGAGATGATCCCAGGAGACTTAGGGCACAAGGCGGGAATCACAGGAAGAACATGCAAGCTTCATGCACTGAGACCAGAGGCGGGAATAGAACTCAGACCCTGAAGGTGCAAGGCGACAGGGTTAACCACTAAGCCACTGTACCACCGTTCTATATACAGGTTAATGTTGTATTGCTTGAAACAAACATTATGAGCTTATTATTGCATCTAATAGCTATAATAGTTAGCAATATCGATTAGATTTTACATCCCATTATATACTAAATAATATAGTTGAGTCTTTCCTTTTGTACAGTACTGTGTAATGATTGTATGCATATTGCCAATGTAGTGTTAGCGCCCTCTAGCGATGGCGCTGGGAATTGTTTTGCGGAGAACCATAACAAACATGGCGGCTTGGATTTGATATAAATCGGTAAGGACATTATAGTTGTTGTAGGAGGATAAATCTGTGGTAACAAAATATTTTTTGTGTGTTTTTATATGGTCGGTAATCGTATTTAGTTATAGATATTATGTCGTTGAAACACTAGCAGCATAAACCCAAACAGCTCGCACACTAGGCCTAAACTCTGTGGTTGAATCACAAATGGTTTCACACTTCCTCCTTAAGTGTGCTTTATAGGGGAAGGCAGAATGGCTTATACGCCCTATGTAGTGCAATATATGTTCAACAGCAATGAAATAAAACGCGTGCAACATTGCATACGTTGTTCCAGTAATGACATTTCACAAAATATATTCTTGTATATTTAGTAGGCTATTGTTTAGCTATTGTGGCTCAATGGTTAACACTCTGGGTTACTGATCAAAAGGGGAAGGCAGAATGGCTTACAGTATGTAGTGCAATATATGTTCAACAGCAATGAAATAAAACGCGTGCAACATTGCATATGGTGTTCCAGTAATGACATTTCACAAAATAGATTATTTTTTTTCCTTCTTCTCTTCACATTTTTAGATTTAGCCATGGAGGTGAAGGAAATCACACGTATGGCGATACAAATAGAGAAACTACACAAGGACAGAAAATATGAAGACATTTCCTGCCTACTAACAGACATTTTCAACACCAATGTGACGTTAGAACAGCTACAGAGCACGGACATTGCCATGAACATTTATCAGCTTTTAAAGTCATGTCCTGTCGAAAGCATTCGGAAAAGAGGAAAGTTTGTGCTGTCGAAATGGAAGCGTTTGTACGGATCATTGCACGACCACAAAAATATCAAGGAAACGAATCAGGCGAAAGACTGTGAAGCAGCTAAACAAGATAAATCAGAAACATCCAAACAGGTCCTAGATAAAAAAGTGAATGACGACGACAACAATGACAATGCAGTTATTTACTTCAAAGATGAAGAGACTAATGTGGAATTACGAGTGTCGAATGACGCATCTTCATCAAAAGCCAAGACTGAACAAGAAGAAGAAACTTCAAGACGTCCTCCAGAACCTCAAGACTCAAGAACCACCTCAATGGTTCCACCTCTGATGAGCAGCTCCACAAACTCTCCGGTGTTGAGAAACAAGTGTGTAGAACTCCTTATCCAGGCTCTAAACACGGATCAAACAGATCCTGAGCTGATAAACCAGCTAGCTCATATTATTGAAACAGACATAGACTCACTTCTCGGCTGCAATCCACACAAATACAAGTCCTGCATAAGAAGCAAGGTGGCCAATTTGAAGAACCCGAAGAATCCTCACCTGCGTGAGGGTCTTCTGACTGGCACTTTGGCGCCTGGGGTATTTGTCAGGATGTCTGCCCAGGAGATGGCTGGTGATGAGTTGCGCCAGCTCAGGCAGGGCTACACAGCAGCAGGCATCAGCGAGCACCAGCTGCCACAGGGACCAGAAGGGACCGCCACGACCAAGGTGCGATGCCAGCGCTGTCAGGGGATGGACTGCAGGGTGACGCAGGTCTCCCGTGGAACACTTTTCCTGCCCTCCTGGGTGAAGAGAGGTAGCGTTGATGAAGAAGCCATGACCTTCATGTCTTGCGCCAACTGTGGGGCGCAGTGGTACCATAATCGCTGGGTGTGCTTTTGATATGACTATTGGGGGGGGGGATTAGGGTGCCGCAGCACCAAGGACCCTGAGTTAATTACAGTCTATGCAAAGTCTTGCATGTTCCCATTGTGTGTCGAGGTTTTAGCCAACTTGAGTAAGAGGATTGGCTCTTCTAAATTGATGCTGCGTGTGCATGGCTTCCTTGTTTGGACTGGCATCCAATCCCGGGTGTATTCCTTCACCAAGCCCAGAGTTCCAAGCATAGACTCTAGATCTACTGCCACAATGACTAGGTTATGACCCTGACAAGGTCATATTCATTTAGCATATTTTAATGCTATTATGAATTCCTACTTGTATATTTAGTAGGCTATTGTTTAGCTATTGTGGCTCAATGGTTAAGACTCTGGATTACTGATCAAAAGGTTGGGTTTTAAGCCCCAGCACCACCAAACTGCCATAGTTGGGGCCTTGAGCAAAGCCCTTAACCCTATCTGCTCCAGGGGCATGGTACAGTATCATAGCAGACCCTGCGCTCCGACCCATGCATATCTCTACCAAGCTGGGATATAGGGGGGAGAATTTCACTGTGCTGTAATGAATATGTAACAAAGGTTTCTTTTTTTTCTTATAAAGCTATGGTGGAATAAAGTTGATGTTCTTTTTTTTGTATGTGTGTGATATAATATTTACACGAATCAGCCATAAGATTAAAACCGCTGAGGTGAATAACATTGGTTTTATTCTTACATTGGCACTTATTGATGGATGGGATATATTAGGCAGCAAGTGAAGAGTCCGTTTATAGTCAAGAGTCAAGTATAATGTGTAAAAAGTAAGAAAAACAGGCAATGGCTAGACAACTGGGTCAGAGCATTGGTAAGTCTTCCTTAACTCATAAAGGGGTCAAGGATGCCCAAGGCTAAGTGATGTATGTTGGAAGCATAGTCTAACTGTCTGGTCCTATCCCACAGAAGAGCTACTGTAGCACAAAATGCTGAAAATGTGAATGCTATGTCAGTATCAAAAATGTGTCAAATCTGCTAAAGTGTCAGATCAGAGTGCATTTCAGCTGTGTATGGGGCTGTGTAGGCGCATACCAGTCAAAGTGCTCATGCTGCTCCATGTCCACTGCCTAAAGTGCCTTCAGTGTGCACGTAAGCATCAGATGTCAGCAAATGACAGTGAAATGGAAATCAGTGGAAGAAGGAGGCCTGGTCTGATGAATCATGCTTTTTTTTACCATGTGCACAATGAGGTACATGTATGTCGCTTACTTGGGGAAGACATGGCAGTAAGGCAGTGTGACGAAATGAATGAATGAATGAATGAATGAATGAATGCCACTATTGCACATCATAACAGCTGTATTTTATGCCTCTCTCAATTGCAATACAATATTTAGTTTAAACAGGAAGGTCACTCTTTTAATTGCATCGTTAATTATAGTGTACTGTATATAACATCCTCTAGTGCATACTAAAATGAGATTGCTTCCTGCATTGCCATAGCTACTATTCCTGAAACACTTTCCTGTTGGACATGTGGACGCATAAGGAAAATGACTTGACAATTGCTTGCAACTCCCTATTGCACAAATGTAGAAAATAAAAGCATAAATGAAATGGGAGCACCAACACCTGGGTTTGAATGTATGTTTAGCAAAGACATGCTAAAAATAACATAATTGTAATGTGGATATATTTCACATAAAACAAATATTTCATATCTCAAAGTAAGTGCATGTAATGTGAATATTAAGAGTTGCTATGATGTTTGTGTTATATAGTGCTGTATTCTTTTTAAAAAATCCTTCTTGTTTAATGGGAGTCACTCACGCTCACATCAGCACTAGAATGGATCAGCCTGAGAGACTGTGCTTGCAGAGGAATGATCATGCCTAACCTCCAATGCCTTCCTGCAGACATGTGACCTGAAGCAGGCCACATGTGCAGCCAGCATGTGACTCAGTAATCTGTAGTCTTGGGGGCAGTTTTCCCAGGATGCTTTGCTGCAGGGAACTTCATGCATCAATGCACAGCCATTATGCACTGTAGGCTTGAAGCGTTCCAGCAATCTGATATGACAAGCCTTGTTTGAGAGCAATGTGTCCAAATTATTTGTTGTAGTGTTTGTAGTAAAGTGATACTATTTATGCACCTTTTATATAGGCCTGTTCAAAGCTATAATATTTTGGATTTTGGACTAAATACTGGGGAAGGAACTCTCTGCAGATCTATTAATTTTAAGGGGAAAGTGAGGGGGAAAGTTATTTAATGATGACTCAGGTAAAGTGCCATCAATGACATTTTTTTTCTCCCTGGGTTGATTTGGATCCTAACTTATGTTCGATTCAGATTCAATTACACATCTTTACACATTTCTCGAGAGCAAAATCAAGTTAAAAACACATTCTAATTGACTATACGTATGCATAAATAGGAATTCTGACACAAGCGTACATTCACATCAAATCCAAAGTAAAACATTGACATTATCTTGCAATTCAAAATACCAGAGTTTGGATATCTAGCAAAAGATACTTTGCTTCCCCAAAATGGGTACTATTGTCATTGTCTATACCGCTTAATCCTGCATAGAGGACCCTGAACGGGGTGCCAATCCATCGCAGGGCACACTCATACACATTCACACACTATGTGCAATTTGGAAACTCCAATTAGTCTAATCTGCATGCCTTTGGAATGTGGGAGGAAACCAGTGTACCCGGAGGAAACCCATCAAGCTCGGGGGAAAACATTCAAACTCCATGCACACAGAATCGAATCTGGATCCTGGAGGCGCAAGACGACAAAAAAAAAAAAATGCAAAGTTAACATTTAATCTTACAGTTGATTAGTGATTTTTGCTGCATTTGCTGTGCATGTCAATAGGACTGTAATGATAAGAGTCTGTTTGCTGACTATTTCAAAACAACTGATAAAGACTCCTTTCCTCATATCATTGGTGGACACTTGATTGGTTGTTTTTATCTGTGTAATCGATTTTTATTTTTATTTTTTGTATTTTAACATATTGTGTAGGTTAGAAGTACCTCAGTAAAGAAGCAGTGTGCGTTTGAGGCGCCTTAACCTCTCTGGTCTCTGGTCATATGAACGTGAGGGAAGAAGCCCGGGGCGCCATGACTTGGAAAAATCCCCACAAGACTGGAGGAATGGCGCCGCACACAGAGCTCCTCGGTAACCGTCTCTAAAGTATTACAGGTAACAAAATAATTTCTTTATCAATGTTTTCGATAATATTGTGACTATGCGGCCACTGTGGAGTTTCAAGAGCGTGACAAGTTTTAGAAAACTTGTCCAGACTGTTTCTGTTTGCTTTTCTAGCTAGCATGGATGCTAAGCAATCCAGGAAGCTTGGACAATATTTGGTCATTTTCGGCTTCAAGTCAGCTGTGGTGTCATTTCTACTTCTTGTTATCTTCTTAATTATTAAGATAAACCTGTGATATAGCGTTAGCTAGTTGTTTTTTAAAGCTTGGTGTAATTTTTAGTTGCTAGCCAGTAACCTTGTACTGTTTAGTCAGCTAATTTTCCTGAACTAGCTTTCCTGAAAGTGAATAAAACAAACCATTGTTTGTTTGTTCTCCAGTTTGTTTTTGGTGACTTACAGTAAGTCACAGATATCTTCAAAAAGAAAGCTGTTTGTTTTTAAATATGCTGTTTCTTCCTCCCGTTGTTATCAGATAAAACTTTTTTCCTTCTTTCTGCAGTAGTAAACATTTTGGTTAACTGAAATTTCTCACTGACATTTCTGGAGTCAGAAATTAATTACAGTATTGAATTCAAATCCCCCCCCCCCACACACACACACAACACACATTATCTCAGGGTAACTTTTGAGATGACTGAATCTCTGTTCAGCTGAAATCCCACACACTGTCTCATTCAAGTCTCTCACGAGATCATTTATCTCTGTGGATCTTGTGTTTAACCTGACTATGAGAGCGACTTCTGATTTGCATCGTTATAGGCCACTTTGTAGGTGTACAAACACTGTGGTTCATGTTTCTCTCTGCACAGTTTTTCAGCCCTCCTCTACTCTATTTGTCAATGAAACGGCTCAGTCACCGCCCAGTTATTGTCTGAGCGGTGGAACGACGATTTTCAGCACAACAATGAGACTGACGTGGTACTGGTACAAGTGTATCAAGTCAGAGGCTGCACAATTTAATGATTAAAAAAAAAACACTGATCATTTTGACATCTATTGTGATTTAAACTGCGATATTTAACTACCATTTTGTGTTCGAGGTTAACAGCAAATAATGTTACAAAGGTCCTAATTGAGAGGATGTTTTCTGTATTTATTTAGCACCGCAGAAGTTGAATTAACAATAATTACATTAGTGACGGCGGCATGGTGGCGTAGTGGTTGGCACTGTGGCCTCGCTCCTCATGTTCCTGCCTCAGGTCTGTGTGAGTTTTTCCCATGCTTGGTGGGTTTCCTCTGCATACACTGGTTTCCCTCCATAGTCCATGCAGATTAAGCTAATTTGAATTCTAAAATTGCCTGTGTGTGTGTGTCTCCAAGTGTGTGCACCTCGTGATGGATTGGCACCCTGTCCAGGGTGTCCCCCACCTCATACCCAGAGTAGGATTGGTTCCTGGTTCCCCTAAGTCATTACAAAGATAAGCAGTATAAAAGATAAATGATTGAATGAATTAATAAATAAATTATTGACAAACCATATATAAATCCCTGACCATGCATACATTACCACCTGTGATAAACTGTGGCCTTTTGCTGTTGGGTAATTGCTCTGGTCCGTATCTCGATTTTTCTATTTTTCTTATTAATATTCCATAAATTTTGCAGCTCTAACAAAGTCATTTTTTTTAAGTTTTCACTTTAGCCTCACTCATAGAAACAGTAAGAATTAAAATTAGTCTAATTAGAAATCATGAGATACTGTTCTTAAACTGGAAGGAGCCAATTTATATTACTTGTACTCGTTTTATCATTTACAATCAAATGAGCATGATGATTAAAAAATATAGGTACCTGCAAAGTTATGCATGAAATGTACTTGGAGATTCAAAGATAACAGGATAAAACATCCTTGTACACTCCTTTAGTGTAAGTTTATGACCTGGGCAGCTGTTAGGTGGATGTTCATGATGTCAGACTGTTATTCTGCTGTGCTTCACACTCTTGTACCAACAGCACCCTAGTACCAACAGCATATACTGTACACTACATGTCAATGTCAGTGCTGTGCTGAGAATGCTTTATGTAAATGCTTTATGTCGTGATACAAGAGGATACAACCAACAGTTAAAACAAATATTGAAGATACAGATAGGTCTTTAGTTGCCTAAATCGTCTTTAGTCGTCGACACCTTTTTGCTATTAATACATTATTAATACTTTGGTGACTTTACTTTAGCAGCTTTAAAAGCAACAGTTTTCCTGGTTTGTTCTTAACTTACTTAAGGTACGTTCCAATCTGCAAAGAAGGAAACAAATAATACTCATAAAAATGGCAAAAACAGTTTGGTGCATACATTGCATCAGAAAAATATAATTCTCACATGTGTATGTGTGTACAACAAGATAGTTTTGTGCTTAAAGTGAAGTAAAAAATAAAATATCTGCCATGTTTTTTGCGTTAATTTTCTAGCGGTGCACTTTCTACTCAAGACAATCTAAATAAGTCTAAAGAGTCTTGACAGTTTCATTTAAAAAAAAATACATCTTGAATATGGCCCAAATTGCTGATTATTTTCAAACTTCTGTTAACCCATTGCTGCATTGGCAGTTACTAAAGCAAGCCATACCTGTATTTATGCCAAAATCTATGTTGATAAATGCAACAAAGGGTGACTCGTCAAATTTGTCCTATTTGTTATAAATATATTACATTTCGATTATTTCTTCTCTATTA
>JAQMYG010000010.1:13442120-13461890 GCA_030014215.1 Clariallabes teugelsi
GTGAATAAATATATGAGTATTTCATTTTAAGAATAGTGCAACATATCAAATATAGATATAAATATGCTAAATGCCTCACGCTAAATGTCAAGCTAGACATAAAACCAGCACTATTATTTTAAATTTTTTCACATGAGGTTAATTGATTTGACTTGAGGGTGTTCTTTTTTTTTATATTGATATGCTGTACAATTCAGAAAAAAAAACTGTTTTTATGTTTTATGGAATAAAAAAATTAAGAAAAAACTTGAAAAACGACACTGTTTTCATTTGCACCATTAATCAGTTTGCCATATCCTCTTGTATCTGTTCTGTATCAAATTTTTCTATACTAAACCAGTAAGTTGTGGACCAAAAGAACATGCTTAGAGGCCAGATCGAAGTTAGAAAATGCCTAATTTAAAAAAGATGTTCAAATAGACTAACATTCTGAACATTCTGCTCTTGTAATGCCAATTTATGAAAATGTATTCATAGTTAGAATATTGTTATTGACGTTTTTATATTATGGTGCATTAAATGTGCTGTAATTTATTTCTAATGTACTTATTACATCACATCTATTTCTGCTCTCAGTTAGCAAACAAACTAAAGTCTTGATGTAGAATTATAATTATTGTCAATTTGAAAAATTATGGTGGTTTAGTAAAATATTTTCTCCAGGCAGCCACAGATTATTTTTGGAACATGATAATTTACAATATTCGACAACTTTTCTGAATGTGTTGCTGGCATTTTAACTTCACATTTATTTTAACCTCCATGTGAGTAGACCTGGAGCTTTTAACAACCTTCGGTCTATGTCTAGCAGCAACGGCTAATGTGGCATCTACCATTTTTATACCCATGGTATCAAGTACCAGTATAAAAAAGAAAAAGAACCAAAAAAATGTTCGTAGTAAAAAAACAAAACAAATGCAGTTTAGGAAACCATTAACCAAGAGCGATACACAAAGAGAGAGAGAGAGTGAGAAAGAAAGAGAGAGAGATTTCATATTAAACCAGGCATACATTATTATGTATTAAAAAAAACAACAACATTCACACACACGTTCACTCAATTCCTGCAAAATGTCTGTAGCATGTTAGTGCAGACAGTAAGTGCTGTGAGGTTGTGTGTTACGTCAACAGTGTCAACAACAGTCATAACCTGGAACATTTCACTTTCAGCTTTACCCATTAGTCATGAAAAACACAGAAATAATTACAGTTCTCAATATCATGCATGCATTTCCTTACCATCTTACCAACAGGAAGTAAAACACGTCTTGTGACTGTCATGTAAAATCGAGAAACGATGGCTGTAACTGCTCTATAACACACTGTTGCTGTAGCACACTACTAGGCCGTGTTAGTTAGCTCTGTGTTAAGTGTGTGTGTGTGTGTGTGTGTGTGTGTAGTTGTGGAATTAAGTCGGTGTCAGCCTCATTTACGAGTATGAGTTGAGGCCTTCCTTGGAGCGCGACTGCACGTCCTGCAGCTCACCATCGTCCTTGGTCTTGATGTCTTGGTACGCGTGAGTCTGCTGGCACGCACCCTTCAGATATGCCCAGTTCGCGGACAAGATCATCAGGTAGTGGATCTGCAAGAAAGAGAAACAAGGATAAAGAAAGAGAAGGAGAAAAGGTGGGGAATTAGCAGTGAGTGGGTTAGTCAGCTAAAGCTAAAAGAGTTAGCATCTATCAGACAGTTTTAATTGTAAAAAGGACTCAATTAAACGTATAAAATGTTTTAATCGATGCAGTGTGGAGTAACATGAAACATAGCTGGTATATGTTAATTTTGGATGAGTTGTATGTTAGTGAACAGGTCAAGCTAAGCTATGCTACTGCTTACTGCTAAACTACAGTAGCTAACAATTTTAGGTTAGCAAAAGATTTTCTTAGTAAAATGTTCTAGGAAATTTGGGTTCAAAAATAAACATACACTGAATTTTTTTTAAAATATAAAGTTTGTAAACTGCAAACATTTTAACTATGAAGATATTGACTAACATAGCAGAAATGTTAGTTGTTTGTATGTAAGTGGAAACACTAGGTAAGTATAGTCCTAATAACAATGTCAAGCAAAATAGTATTATAGCATCTGTTTTATATCAATGAAAGCTTGTTATTTCAAGAATATTATAGTCTAACCTACTGAGAACCTGGCGAATACTTACTGAAGTTTGTAATAACGTTCTCTGTTAGCTAGCAGCATTCACTTACACCTAAAGCTGTTTGACTAAATAAAAAGACAGAGTTCTTGTTCTGCATATTAAATGTTTATTTCCCATTAAGACTTACTGGACTTGAAGCAATTCTATATCTTAACTTGACAGTGAATAAAAAGTCCAAGCATTAAAAATCCACAAGAAACATTACATAGCCCATTACAAAGCCTAAAAAAAAAAAAAAACTCAGGATCTGTAAAAATACAATTCATGCCCTTCACAGGTACAATTGATGGGAAGTGAATGTCATTGTTGAACTGGGATGAAAATCACACCAAATGTTTCTATTAACCTTTTATTCACCGCCCAAATCCACTAAATAAACTCCCTCAGGCTGTAGTACTTAAACTACCCTTGGCTTTGACTGCTGGTGCCTCAGGGCATTTATGGTACAAAGTAATAGACAGAACAAACCCCTTAATTCTGATCCTGGGCCTGAGACTACTTACTCATTAGATTCTACAGCACAAACACATTGAAGATCTTTCTAGCAGACTTGAGTTAATGTTAAAATGACAGGTCTTATGGCCATCACTGGTTTTAAGCCCAACTTATCATTGACATAGATAAATGCAGTGAACATTCTCTAGAAACCAAACCAAACTTTTTTGATCGTAACAAGACACAATTTACTGCACTACATGTTCGTGATGATGAATATAAACCTCAGTAAACTACAGCATGGTCCATGGTGTCAGTAGTACACTTTCTTTTCTCTATCTCCATTACTACATCCCTCAACCCTCTTCTACCTCTTCTTCTTGTCAAAACATTGCCTACACTTTGTGCTTGCCCTCTCAAAACAGCAAGTTTTAGAACTTAGTGGTGTGGCTGTGGTCGTGGCTCTTAAACTTCAGCACGGCATAGTTATATGTGGTGGCCATCATGTAGATGAGCTAGGAGGAAGAGAGCAGAGGAGAATAGAGCAAGTGGGTGATGCGGAATTCAATCTTGTAAATGGGAGTCACATTTGCACAAGCACACTGAGCTTTAGTCAAGGAACCTTTGGCTTTACACCTTTAACCTTCATGTTATATTTGGCTAAAACTGACAGAGCAAGAAATAAAACTTAGAGTGTTTGTGGGAGTAGGTGGAAGTAGTGGGTATTTGTGTGAACAGGAGGCAGTGGATAAAACAGCTGAAGCGGTGAGTGAGAGTAGTTGGGGTATCTTTTGAAGGTGGTGGGAGTGGTCAGATTATCTATGGGATTGGTCATGTATATGTGGGATTGTGTAGGAGTGATCAGGGTATCTGAAGGAAAGGGTGGGAGTGGTTAGAGTGTCATTTGGTGGGAGTGGTCGGAGTACCAGTGTGAATGGTTGGGAGTGGTTAGAATGTCTGTTGAAGTTAGAGGGAGTTGTTAGAGTATCTGTTGGGAGTGGAAGCAAGTGGTGGAGTATCTGTGCGCGTGAGTGGGAGTACGGTAGGTGGAGTATCTGTGGGAGTGGGCGACAGTGGTCAAAGTATCTGAAGGAATGGGTAGGAATGGTCAAGAGTGGTTTGGAGTGCTTGCAATATCTGTAGGATAGGTCAAAGTATCTGTGAGCATGGGTGGGAGGGGTCAGAGAATCTGTGGTAGAGGTAGAGCACATCATTCTCAGATTGAAGACACTCACAAATTAAGTAATTTTAAATGCTAAAGATATTTCAAACCACAATTTGTAAGTGGCGAAGAATGACATTGAGAGTTTAGATGTGCATAGATACAATGAACAAAATCATGAATCACCATCACAACAGTCTTAAATTCTTTTCTCAAAAGGCCCAAGTTCCTCAGGTAGTACAAAATCACAGTAATGTTTATGTAAAATGTAAATGCATGTCATTTGCTGAATTTGTGGGAATTTTTTTTTTTTAAGTATATATATATTTATCTTACCAGTGCAATCACAGTGGCCCCAGCTCCAGCACATGCAACAATGTAGAGATGGTAAGACAAATAGAACTGTTGAAGGAAAAGTAAGACACGTCAGAGTCACAACTCACTGAACAATTCACTCACAGAATAAGTTCATTCAAAGGAGAATAATTATGATAATAAGATATAACACTTTTGGGGAATAAAACCTTACGATGGTTTTCAAGTCAAACTGGGACTGATGAAATTTCTTTTTGACATTTACAAAAGCACAGAACTGCAATAAGCCTCTTAGCTGCAGTAAGACATTTGAATGGTGCAACAGTTTTAAATAAGTCTGTACATCCATAAATAACGATCACAGACGAGGTGGCTCAGAGCCTATTGCAGTCGTTCCCGTGAACATTCAGCGAGTGGATGCCTTGAGATGCGTCTGTCTGTAGGAACTGTATATACGCAATCATGAACACCACTTGCACTTTACACCAACTAGCCTGGGAGTCACATTCTCTGTACAATTCTGACCTCTTCCTGAGCCATTTCCACATGTTTGGGCCATTAAAGATGTTTCAGGGAGGCCAGGGTTTCAAACATGAAGCAGGCAGTCTGATCATGGCTACTTTGATGGTACTGTATTCAAGCAGTTGTGAACCGCTGGGATAAGTACATTAGTGTAGCAGGGGATTACATAGAGAAATAATAGTAGTTCCTACTATGCACAACCAAAAGTCCTGGTTTGATGGATTGCCCTTTGTACACCTCTTAAGACAAAACCATTATTAATTACTTAATAATGGATCTTATTAAATATATAAAGATTTTTATCCATTATTGCTTTCCAACTTCTCTTTTCTTTTCTTCTTTTTTCAAAATCCTAACATATTTTATTAACATTTGGAATAATGGGTTGAACTTCACCTCGTTGGTGTTGCAAATGTCAGCCAAGGTTTGCCCACATGCCTTCCCAGGATCTGCATTCCAGGGAATGACTCCTGTCAAAACATCAAAACACCAGATAAGATGAAATGCAACTTTAAATTGTGTCTTGTTGGACAATATAGTTCAATTTAGCTTTTTTTATATATAACTTATATAGAAATAAGTTTGAAATGTGTGAGGAAATATGTAAATCAAATAGATCAGATTGTCCCTGACGAGCAAGCCGAGGGCCACGGTGGCAAGGAAAAACTACCTGAGATGACAGCAGGAAGAAACTTTGAGAGGAACCAGACTCAACAGGAAACCCATCATCATTTGGGTTGATATCAGAGAGCAGAGATTGATCTGCAGTCATACTGTATGTTAGGAGGCTGGAAGTTCAGTATAACAGGAGATGTGTTTAAGTTCACTTCCATTAATGAAGGCTCAGGTACAAATCTGTGGGAATTTCTGTCCTGAAATAATGAGAGACTGCAGTCACAGTCGCTGAATTTGATTAAATATACAGAAGAACAACAATGTGTTTGTCTGTTCTATGTGATTGAATTGAGTTACATGAACAGATTTGTGTTTGTACTGTTCATCCTGCACGATTTGATCACGTATTTTCAAAACCCTGAAGAAAATCTAACTCCACCTTCTCAACCCAAACTTAGGACCTGGGAAATTGGTGTTCAGCAACAGCAGGATTAAAGATGCATGATTCAACCGCACATGCTTTAAACTAAATTTTTTAATACTATAGGTATAGTCCGTCCATGCAACATTCCAGCAAGATTGCATAATGTAATAATGTAGTTTTTCATTTATACTATGTAAGTTGATTATGCTTACTCTACGTAACTCAATTTATTAATTAGACATTTGCATAAATTGAGTTTAATATACACAAAGAAATCTGGTTTTAATGAGAACCGTAATATTTTTAAGTGAACTCGATGTAATCTTTTTCTTAAATCTGACTTTATCTGACTAATGTACTTTACGTTCAGGATTGCACAATACTATTTATCAGCACATTTTGAATTCCTGAGGGCACATTTATGCCAACTGTCCCTTAGAGAACAGATATAAGAGCTTATTATACCTGTGCTTTTTCGCTCTCTAACAGGCAACAAGCCAAAGTATTAATGGTTGATCGATGCAAATTAGATTGTACAAAGCACTAAGGCTGTATTCTGTTTCACTTCCTTATTACTCACCGTACTGCCTCACATCAACACAGATGTTGTCAATAGAGGTGAAGTTGGCGACGGGTGACTTCATAGCGGCGCATGTGTTCCACATGTTGTAGAAGAGGAAGACCGGCACAGCGGAGAAACCGAAGATGCCTAGCCAGGCCAAGCCCAAGATGTAGGTCAGGAAAACGAACTGGGGGAGAAATGAGAAAAAGAGAGGAGTTCTTCTTAATTCTAATACATACAATAAAATCCTGTACTGTATATGTGTGAGCATACTATGGCTGTGTGACACATTGACCCTATCTGTAGCTAAACCTGTATGACCTTTATCATTCTGGATGATCTGTATCTGTAAACCTATTCATAATGAATATACAAATTCATGAGATATACTGTACACTGTATGCACTCTGTTATATAAAGCACTAGTTTGTTAAATTGCCTTGAGCAATAAAACAAAACTGTCATTTATCCATATATTTAGTTGTTCTTTGAACATGTGATTTGCATTTATTGATAATGTACAAAACCAATTTACACTTGTACTGCTAGCCATGATAAAACAGTGCTTTTTTTTTTTTGTTTACATCCTTTCTAATTATAACAATGAAATGGTAATGCTGATATTTAATGGTGCCATCATCTAATAACCTCATATTCGTAATATGATCAGCAGATATTATACACACAGATACAATAATACACATGTTTTATTCTTTAAAATACTTTTCAAAAGGTTAAAAGTAATTGTCACATCACAGACCTTTATTAGAACATGAACTAGGTCATTCTGACATAACCAGAACATAGGGGTTGATGCTCTGTGGTGACCTAGTTAAGCCTTATCCATGGGGATTAGAGCTACTGCACATGTAAACTCAAACACAATCACCGACACCCCCAATCCAAACACACACACACACACACACACATACACACACACACACACACACAGCTTTAAATATCTATGTTAGAGTATTAGACAATAGAGGAATGAGACTATATGGCACAAACAAGTCCGCCATGGTTGACCGTGACCTCCTTTAGGAAGCATTTGTGTGCTCAACTCTCACCATGGCACTGATGCAGCGGCCACACATGGTGGTCTTGAACTCGCTGTGCATCTCTTTGACTGCACTGGTTGTATAAAAGCCCTCAGCCAGCAGGATGATGCCATACAGGAAGAAGAAAGAGGCGATGCCATAGATGATGTACTGCAAAATCTGAACACTGGATAGAAACACACAGAACGACAATCTGGTTTTATCTAAATAAGTTATGATATTGGTATCATATAAATATTTTTTAAATATATATAAATATATAAATCCTTAATTTGTCCCAAATTTTCTATATTGTTGCTATTTATTAAATTTGCATCCACTTTAAACTATTAAGTTTTTGTACTCTATTGTACTTTAGTTAAATTTTTTGCTTATTATTTAGCAATGTATTTTATATATATATATACCTGCCTGCGATAAGTTGTCCCCCCACATACATGATCAGATCTAACAAAAACATGTCCGTTTTTTTGTGCATCATTTGTGCATGTCTGCGTACACAAAATGAGCATTTGCTCAGGTTTTTAGATATTAAATGATATATTTTTTAATACAGTCCCCCCACTCAGCCCTCCATGTCGTCTAAATTGCTTCAAAATGGTTGGGTTTATTTATGCATAGTTGTGCATATACTGTATACACGAGGGGCGTTCAGGTCAAACCGGGTTACAAGAACAGTCATGAGACTCTGAGCTTCAGTAAAAATTTGACTGGTGCAAACATTTTAAAGAAGGCTGTACGTCCATGAACGAGGTGGCTTGTGAGAACATGTGGAATGCTCTTAGGAAAAATAAATAAATAAATAAATAAATTTGTTTGTCCTGACAAACTACTCTTTGTAATGGATTCAGACTTTTTGGAGTCTATTGCACCCTGAGCCATATGTCTTTAGCCTGGAGTTCAAAAGCAATAATAAAAATAATAATAAATAAAAACCAGCACCAGCATTGATCTAGTGGTTATATAATGATCTTCAGAAGAATTTTGGGCAAACATATTCAGACACAATATGCAAGACTGCAGCAGATGGTGGTACATAGTGTTACCTAAAATACATTCCTATTTCCTGTGCATGTCTCTCATTTCCACTCCTACTCCCACTACATGCAAATCCACCGAAACCACCAATCCAAATGCACATCGCGCATAAAAGAAAGGTGACAATTGTGGATCGTTTATGTGTAAAATATATACACACACACTCACACATCACCGAGGGTTACATTGTCGGGTGGGATTTGCGAGAAATGTTTCTCCAGCATTGTCATGGTGCTCGTCAATGCCACATGCCCACAGCCGCAGAACAGAGCCACGCCTGAGAAGCACAGAATGGTGGCCACTAGCGAGGCGTACGGCACGCCGCCCAGGCATTTGATGCAGCAGTCCAAGCAACCTGCAGGCAGACGGAAAAACGAGAAAGTGATTATGCGGCGGTATTAGATTACTGAGACACAGCAGCAGTCGGCAAGATCGTTTAAATTCACCACACATTAGACAAGTTAATGATTTTCTGGCTCTGAGGCTAATGTGTGGAGATTAATGAGGTTAATTATTATCATTCATAGCATCAACTGCATGCCAAAAGCATCACACACTTCACACACTGCTCTAATGCAAGTCGAAAGGAGCGAAGCATCTGCATTAAATATGTCTTTGTTGGTTCGCTTTGTGGAAAAAGTTTAAACCGTGAAAATGCAAGTTTCCATTAAAGCGGATATTTTACAGTTAGACGTCTTAGTTATTGTTTCCTTTATGAGTCAGAGGGAAGAAAAAAAGGTCTTTTTTCCAATTAGTTATGGTCTTTTGGCAGGTGGGCTTATTGAGCTTAACAGCTGAGTAAGCAACAGTTAGAAGTATGTGGAAAAGATGCACCCCTTATAGTAATACTGGGTCCGGATAGCGCTACAGCGGTCTAAGTGCACTCAGAAGAAGAAGTGAAATAAACCAGCACTGGAACGCTACAGTTCTTGTTCTAGATCGGTTTGGCAGATGTTCTGTTTTCACCGCAAATACTGTATATAATTAAAAAAAGATACAATGTAAACTCAGTAAGCAACATTCATATCAGTTATTTTCAGATCCACAATGAGCGACAGCCAAGAGAGAAGATCATGAAAACATCCAGGATTGTGGTTGAATGGCTCAGTGGTTAGGTTAGGTGTAACATTATCAAACTAACTTCCTGGTAATTTTCTAAAAATATTATATTATACTTGAGTGTGTTACAATTGAGGCTTAGTGGTGTCGTCTTGCACCTCCAGGGTCTGGGTTCGATTCCTGGCTCGGGTCTGTGTGCATGGAGCTTGTATGTTGTCCCCGTGCCCTGCGATAGATTGGCACCCCACCCAGGGTATACCCTAAGTCTCCTTGGAAAGTTAGTTTTTTCTACCTCAACAAAGCATTAATATTGAAATTGGATATATATTTTTATATTTTTAAACCCTGAACTTAAACCAGTGGCTTCGATCCTTATTCAGGAACTAAAGACACAACAACACAGACCTACAGTAAGCACGTGTACCAAACAGTACATCACAAACTCCTCTACATTTTACAAGAAAATGTCTTTCTTGGAAATAGAAGCGAAAAAAGAGCAAAGTACTAAAATAGTTGTTATTGACACGGTGTAGCCACAGGGAACATTACATAACACATGGGTTTACCATCCCATGACAGCATAAGATTTCACAAATCATTACCCACATATTAAAGGATACTATCAATGGTATTATCTGTCTACTACTACTGTTCTAAAGGAAACCTGGGGATTTAATGATTTAAAGTCTGGCAAAATAGTACAAAGTTTATTGTAACAGGTAAATTACAGCAATGAAAAATCTTCTACTTTGTGTTGGGTTGGTACATAGTTTGGGACGATGATTATAATCTATATCTTTACCTATAGTATATCATTATAATTACCTATACCAGCTCAGCATGCTGCTCTGGTGCTGAAACAGAAAGTCAGTGTACATGATCACATATAGACAGCAGAGATTTGCTCAGTCTGACAGACAGTATTGCATTAATTGGATGCCATTTATGTTGTAAAAATCATAATAAATTATATATATCTTTTTCTGAATCAGGGTCAAAGGCACTGGATCTTCAACTTAAAGTTTAAATATTAACAAATTCATCCTATTTCAATATTACTGCTTTGTTGGTGTAAAAAAAAAGAGAAAAAAAAGGTAAAAACACTGGAATGGAATTTGTGTTTTTTCTGGCATAACCCAGCTAGAATGATGAAACTGTGGGATTTTGCATATGACCTGAAGCCCTCTATATAGTTCATGAAACTGAGTATCCTTGAGCAATTTTAAGCAAAATTAATCAATTGTTTAAATTCACTGTTAACCAAAGCACATGAGAGAAAATCACTCATCACTTTGCATTCAAAAAAACACCATGCTTTTTTTCATAACTTGCTAAGAATGCTAAAGGATATAAAATAAAAGAAATCGCATAGAAATTCTGTAAACATCAGTAAATTTACACTCTTTATTACTAATCAGAAATGTAGAGGGCATATAGAGGATCTGTGGCATGACAATTAAACCAAACAAGAAACTACGCCAAGAACTTTAAGCCAGGAGAAAACACAGATGTAAAGTTAAGTCCTTGAAAGCTCCGAGTCCTTTGACCCACTCATCCATTTAGTGATGCAAATTTATTTCCAAGCTATACAGTCTCCCTGAATATACTGTACCATCTGTTCCACAGCACCGGCCGCTAATGCATCCTGCAGCACTGCTGCAATCAGCAGGAGCCATAAATGTTAGAAACATTAACTTGTGATCAAAGGTATCACTGACAGTTAATTTATATGTGTACATTGTAATGATTCCATTTTAAAAACCTGATGTCGTAAAATGGAGGGAAACATTTATATGGATGTAAGATTCAGGAACGTCGATATGAACAAGATAGAGATGTAAGATGGAGGGTGGACATCATGTCCTATGACTATTAAAATTTTATATAATAGCTGTTAAAAATAACTGTGAACACACACACACACACACATGCACACACACACACACACACACACACACACGCACATACATGCGCACAAATTGAGAATAAAAGACGGTGTTACAATCACATGCTCTCGCACATTTCCACTGTTTCCATGGAAACCCTTTCCCATCGGCATCCTGAATGCTTTCCAATCACAGTGAACTGATCTGCGTGTGGAAACAGGCGCTTCCACAAATGAAAACCTTTCATTGTACACTCACTTAAAAAAAAAATGCTTTGAAAATTGTAATTATGAAAGATCACGCACCAAGCACCATATTTCACATTATCTTTTGTGCAACCTTTATGTTATCACACAGGAGCATTTATACATCAGTTATGCTCTTTTTATAGGCTCTTACACTTTTACAAATTTGATTTGTTGGGTGAGATTCAGAAATGGTGATATGGACAAGATGGAGACATAAAATAGGGAGGATATATTATAAATCGTATATAAAAGACGTTAAAATGGGTTAGTGCAGAAGTTCCTCTTTTTATATGCTCTTACACTCTCGTATTCTTTTACAATGACATATGAATAAAATTTGTGGTCAGTCTGTTCAGTTCTGCATAGTTAAGCCATTATAGTTTACTCCGCCTAAGCCATTACAGAGATATCTGAACAGATTAGAACAAATATTTTAACAAGCTATTAAGCAATTAAACCCATTCAATTTGAAACCCATTAACCCACAATTCAAACCGTTTTTAATGCTTTTTAATGCCTGAAGAAAGTGTAATAGGAAAGAGTTAAGTCTACAAAGCAGTGAGTGCTAATTGAGGAGCTGAAGTTCTCATGAGTTATTGCATAAGAGCATGAAGGACTGTTACATAACTGATTTATCCAATTAATAAATCAAGCTCATGATATAATGAGGCAAGCTGAGCTATGGTGGCCACTCTACAGATTTAATCTCCAGGACTGGTAATAAATATGGCTTGAGTTAAAGTTACAATGTTCATTAAAACAGCTGGCTATAATTTGGGTAAGTGTCCAACATCCAATGTAATACACAATAACATCATTTGCACAGACAAGAATTCATCTTTAGGTCCACTGAACTGGATCAGACAAAACAGTTTTACTATACAAATGCTAAAAGTATTGGTATGGTAAAGTCATACTAGGCATTTAGTTTAACCTGGTTGCACCGCATAACTTCTAAGTCTGAAACTTTTTCTAATTTCTGGTGAAGTTCTCCTCGACTTTTGGTAGTTGTCAATAAAATAACTACTTAGCGAAGAATCTTTTGGCCCGGCACCCCATATCCTGTAAGAACAAAAGATTCAACCAGTTTGGACAAGTAAGAAATTTCACTTTTAGTTGTTCCAACCTAAGATCTGGTGAAAGAGGCTGTATTTGTTTAAAAGTAACATTTCAAAAAGATCTATCGTTCCTCAATCTATTTCACATGATTCCAGATTTAATGATTAATAATGCCTGTAAATATGTATTTCTGAAACAGCTTGCAGAATCAGTGACTACATTTTTAAATAATTAAAAAAGAACATCTAATATGTCCACCAATAAAAGTGAAATTTTTGCTTAAATATCCGTTCAGAGCTCTTACTGCAAATTGCTTCTGATTTATGAATTGTCAACTTAAAACATCCATGCTATATCAGAAAAGTAATTGACCTAATAGTAGAAGTCCTATAACTTTTGCAATGGTCCAGTGGTCACCTATGGTAATCTTTAGGCTTTTTCTCATCTCTCTCATCTGCAAAGAAAGTGCTTTAGTCGGATAGAGTTGCTTCACTACGTATGTCTAGGAAATCAATGACCTACTCATTATAGCAAATGTTCTGGACCACTGAGTCTTTGAATCATCTCTTTAATAAAGAGGACATCGCTATTTAGTCTACATAATCTCCCTCATATTTACATTCTGCCATGCATTTATCTTCTCACTCAGTAAAAAACATTACAACCCTGGAACTCAGTTACACATCTTAGATTTTTCCTGCCTCCTGCTGCAAACATGTGTGATGCTGCAAACATGTGCTGGGAAACTAACGACATGGTCCGCATTAAAACAGCAGGCACACCAGCCTCTAAAATGTTATTGCTTCTTCTGATGTATCTAAGATTAACACCATCAGTAAAGCGAACTTTCCATAGGAACATTATCCAAAGGCTAGACAGCAAATAAAACAAACTACAGCATCTCATGAAGGACAGACTCCCTGCCTGGTTAAAACCAAAGAGGAAGGACTCTGAGGCAACACTCTTCCTGGTTAAGAGATCAGTACAGCTTTCATCTTGTCCCGTTTAACTTCAGTTTATGTTGGGTGAGTCAGGTCAGATGGGGCTACACCGACTTACATAACTGGAATATTAGCAAGCAGACGCATCTGGAAGAGCGGATCTCAACATATAGAGCTGAAATTATTTAGAAAACCATTAATATTCATTTATTCAGCTCATAATCTTGGGAAATATTTTTTTGGGTTTGTGTGCATGAAGTTTGCATGTTCTCCCTGTGCTTGATGGGTTTCCTCTAAGAACTCCGGTTTTCTCCCACAGTCCAAAGACATGCACAGTAGGCTAACTGGCATTCCAAAATTGCCCGTAGTGTGGCTGAATGTTTGTGCATGTGTGCACTGTGATGGATTGGCAACCTGTCCAGGGTGTACCGCTCCTCATCCCCAAAGTCTGGAATAGGCTCCACAGGATAAGTGAAGTAGAAAATGAATGAATAAATGACTGATGCACAAAAAACTGTGGGAGTGGGTGGTAGTGGGACTGAAAAAAAAAATTTCGTTTTCAAATGTCCACATGATCTCGAAGGCTGTAATCTGATTGGCTTGTTGCACATCATCCATGTATACACATTTGTGTATGTTTATAGTAATTTGGAAACTACATGTGATTAAGGATGCCATCATAAATGTTTTACTCGAAAATTCTGAAAAAGATTGTCTAAGCATCTGTCATAAACTTTATTGAACATTTCATTTCCTTGTCCAAACTGAGACCAATGATCAGCTACCGGTTTAATGGACCACTACTAGAATTACATAAGTAAGTAAGTAAGTAAGTAAATAAATAAAGATTTGTACAGGAAAAAAAATCACTACGCTGTCTCCAAAACACTTGAAAGAGGCCTGGCAACAATCTAAAAAACAACACAAAAGACTTCCTCTCTCCAAAGCTGAACACTAGGCACAGTGTCCATCTACTGCAGCTTTTTGAAGGCTTTCAGCATGTTCTGCTGTTTATCTTTATGCTGAAGTTCCCCATATAGATGAAAAATCTTTTTCCGTGAAAAGCAGAACAGTCGAGAGACAGTTCAAACCAAGAGTTGGGGAAATGAAAAAAGAAAGCATTTGAAGGAAACAGGCAAAATGCAGAGAGAGACAGAGTGCGTGAGAGAGAACGAGAGTGAGCAAAAAGCATTTTTCGGCCCAGGGGCCAGTGAAAAGCGGTTGTCATGGAAGCATGTTGCCCATGACCCAGTTGAGCGCAGTTGACTGTCTGAGCGTTGCCACAGTTTCCACACACTTCCCACACACATGTACCCCCGGGGTGTGTGTGTGTGAGAGAGAGAGAGAGTGTCAGTGTGAGAGAACTGGAAAAAGTGAGAAAGAGCAAGGCTAAATGTCTATGTGTTTGAGCTTGATAGTGGATTTAGTAATGAACAGGAGAGGGTCACACGCCTTAGGATGTGTCTAAAATGTAAAAGATGGCTGCATAGACTGCAAATGTAGTATATAGTAAAATATAGTATTTTCTTAATTATTCCATAATACTGTTCATCATTTAGAGTCTACCAAACATCAACCATTGTGAGAGTAGTTTGCGTATGCATGCCATTTAATATCGAACTAAGAAAAACAGCGCTATCACTGATATAAATCATAAACTTACAATCTACAAAAATTACTAACCACTATTTAGCAATGGAAGTCATTACGAGATTTATACCAATAGATTTGTACAACCTGTCCTAATGGCAGGCATGCACAGTTGCGGTTCAAAGATTACATACACTCATCATGGACATGAGTCTCATGGCAATTTAGGGCTTTCAATTATTTCTTTGTACTGGACTTTTCCTGGGGCAGAATGATTGCACAACATACGTATTAAATAAAAGCCTTCAATTTGGAGCCATTTTTTAAATATCAACACAGGGTCTGAATTATACTTACAGGATTAAAATTATATACATACACCTACTTACATTTTTATTTCAGTGGTGCTGAAAGTCATGAAATCTGTTTTAATTTGCCATTCCCAAGGCATCTCAACTTACTATTAGTGATCATGATGATCATGACTACAGCTAGTAGCTTATAGTGCAAACGTAAAAAACACACAGTACAATGGGAAAGTCCAAGGTTCTGAGTGCAGATCTGAGAAAGAGGATGGTAGATGAAGTCAGGAATGTTCAGCCATTTCTAAAATGAAAAAAAAAACAAGAATAATTCAAACTACTGTACATAATGTAAGTGCAAGTTATTGCGAGGTTTTGTCACAATGCCAAAGTCTGAAACAAGGCCCAAACTGTCACCGGCAGCTGAGAGGAAATTGCTTCAGATGGTCAGGAACAACCCAGGAACCACAAAGGCACAGGTCTGACATAACCTGGAAGCTGCCTCAGCATCTACAGTCAAGCAAGCTTTACATCGCCAGGCACCAAATCTCTGGTAAGTTTTGACCAGAGGTATATTTAGAAGGTGAGACAGTCCACCCCAAGATCACCGTACCAGCTGTTAAGCATGATGGTGGTAGTATTTGAAGCTGTTTTGCTGCCATGCGTCAGCATAACCAACACAACAGTGATCCCAAGTGTTCATCAAAGCTGTGAATGGATAAAGCAGGCTAACCTTAAGCTTTTACTGTAGAGTCTCAGTCCTATCAAATATTTAACCATGCTTAAAAGTCAGGTCCAAGAGTGCCCAAATATTCAACCAGAATTCTTTCCAGAACCTTGCTGAAGGCAAATATTAGGTGTGCTGTAAATATGTTTCTGACCCTGTGTGGATAATTTTGACTCTGTGTTGATTCAGGAAATCGAAAAATAAATTAAACCGTATGCACCAAATTCTCAAAAATATTTATGTTGTGCATAATTCAGACTAGTATAAAAAATTATTTTTTTTAATCGCAAACCCAAAATTACTGTGACATTTATGAAACCAATTCTTTTCCAGTAAATATAGTTTGCAAAGTTTCGCTTATTTTTATACACAGATGGTGTGGGTGTGTGATTAAGGTGCGAGATGGCGCGATGGTGCCCTTTTTGCTTTTTTCCCCCGTTTCCCTAGAATAGGTCTGTAAATGTCATTTGTTGCTTTCGCCAGAAAGCTCTGTATTACTCTAATAGTTTGAATGAGGGATGAGCATGGCCCAGGTGTTGTATAATCACACCATGATCAGAAGTCCAAGAGAGCCATAATGCCATCTGGGGTGAAAGTATGGCATTCCTTTACAAATTCTTTGCAAATTGTTTTTAGATGAGGGCACTTACAGTACGTATTACAGGTGGCACCTCCAGGTGCATTTAGCTGCACTGTTACACTTCAGGAGCAGCAGATAGAAATGAAGAATAGACCCAGTGACTGGATTGCCTTGTTACTGTTATGCAATAACAATATAATTATATATATAGTTTAATTAGACCAAGCAAATCAATAATTATTATTGACATGTAAAACATTTCAACGAGGCCGTTTTGAAGGGGACAGAATTAACAGCTTAATCCATACAAATAAAAGCAACTAAAGCTCTGGCTGACTTTAATGCTAATTAATTGACTTTCTACTGCGGGGATAACCATGCCGCATAAAAACAAACATCTTTATTCAAGTGCCATTGAATATTTAAAGGGCAAACATATATCTGTCAAAGGCCATTCCTTTTTAGGAGCCGTGCATATTAGCTTGCAGGCTAGGTTTCTTTCTGGGAAAGAATTCTCTCTGAAAAGTGCAAAAACACTGAAGCACTGTCAAATACATCTGTTCAAGCTATTGGAATATAGCCATGGCTCTTTGTCCTGATGGATCATGGTCTGTGCTTCTATGTAATTTGCAATCAGCGAAAGAATGCGCCCTTTTTAGAACATACTATTAACCACAGATTGAATAGATCACTCACATAAGGCCATGTACTGGATTAGTGATGGAACAGTATTACAATAGTGTTAAGAGGGGTACAAGTAGAAATGAGACATTTGAAATTTGAAAATTTCAAATTATGCAAAATTGTAATAATATTTTCACTATGAAAAAAAGCACAAATGCACATGAGACACAAAACAACCTGAAAATGAAACTCTTGTTAGTTTGTATTTAACAAGTTAATGTTATTTAAGTTAATGTTATAACCTGTTACTGAAAATTTTGAATTATATAACTTTGTTTCTGGATGAAGAAAGCAGCAATAATCCACACTTTGATTTCTTTTCTTTTTTTTTTATCTTAGTTATTTATTTTTTTGGCTCTAAAAGAAAGTTTCTTGAAATTCTATTAAATCTTTAATTTCAGCTTTCTCTGCTCGCAAAGAATCCTAATTTATACATACAGGTGGTTGCAGATTTTTCGCCGAACATGATTGTTCGACTTGCAATTGTCGACTTTTTATGATGGTGTGAAATTGATATGCAATCATTAGAAACTGTACTTAGATTTTTGAATTGTGATCTTTTCCCAGGCTTGCAATACTCTATGTGATGCAATACACTGTTGTGTGGTGTTGGATGGCGTGAGCTCCCAGATAGTCATGTGATCATGAGGGGAAACAAACAATATGCTACAGTGTCCTAAGTTTTCATGGTTTCTTAGATATTTTATTATAAAAAAGGCTTTCTGTTAGACGATTCTACCCAAATATCCTAAGCGTTTATAATCTGTGCAAGGCTAAGCTATTACAGTAGGTTTGGAAAGTTAGGTGTACCTTATTAAATGCATTTTTGACTTATGATATTTTCAAAATGTGATGGGTATCTCATCGGAAGTCTGAAGCTATCTCTACTGTACTTTGTGGTTATACTACTGGTGGTTACTTTGCTACCATGCCTATGCATAACCTTAACATAGTCAAGTGCATATTATATGATTATTTTGTAATATTCAAATTTCCTTATCACAGCATAATATCATCGTTCAAAGTAATTTATGCATAATTGTCTTGTAAATAAGGTATAATCAATGATTTTGTGCCCTGCAAAAATACAAAATTTGTAAATGTTCATTCGAGGAAAGACCTGGACCAGTTTTTAAGAACAGAGGTATGCTTACACCAGATACTTGCTGCAACTCATGACAGCAAAGCTATGTGACAAACTTGCATAATGGACAGCAAAGAGAGGACTGCCATCCTTCCAGTTCAGTGATCATGGCCACGAACGGTAACTGTGCCATGAAGAATGATTGTGGCAACCTATTAGAAGTGCTGACCTAGATACCCATAAACCCTTGCAGCTTTCAAAAGTAATCTCCCATTCTATTAATTATTATTTAAAAGCATGTTACGAAATCACTTTTGAATGAACCTATGAATACTGTATATGAAATATAATGTGATTTTAGCCCAAATTAGAGTTTAGATTTTTTTTTATAGCAGCAAGTTTGTTCCTAAATAGCCATACTGTACTGTAGGTATCTTGTTTATCAAACAGGAAATCCTGCTTCTTGCTTTTATTCAATTGTCTCTTTCTACATGTGGCTCATGCTTCAAACCACACATTACATTACTGCATACTGAATAAATAATAACATGATACTATCTCTTTAGCTCTAAGCCTTGTGCTACTGTAAATAGGCCACTCTAGATACAGTCTGACTTGCTTTACTGTTGTCTGGGTCTGGATGCATCAATTTATAATGACAGGTTACAAATATCCAAAGAGGTTTGCTGAAGACCAGACTGCGTTTTCCAAGCGGCTCTAATTAAGTACAATGTGTTTAAAGTAGTCCTCCTTCTCAGCACCATCAGGCCAGACTGATCAATGCCCCATCCTGTGGTTTGGACTGTGTATGTGTCTGTGTGGCCCATAGCACTTGATTTGCAATTCTGTTCAGGTCACCACTCTTTCACCCTACCTTCACCACTGCTCTCTTTCTCTCCCTCTCTATTACTCTTATACACCGTCATTTAGACATTATTTTATGTTGTATTTTCAAAAATAATACATTTTAGCGAAGTGAATATTTTTCACTTGACTTCACTATGACTTCACTATGACTTTAATTCTAAAATGTACAAAAATGTATATCATTGTTACTGTTAGTGCGAACTGAAACAATTTCACATGACCTGTAATGTCTTTCATTATTCATCATGCTTTTCACCTTTTTAGCAAGGTGAATGCTAGCAGGCACAATATTAGGTTCTTGCCAGCACAAAGAGACAAATATAGCAGCAGGTTGGCATTTGTTGAACAGTAATGCTTTAGAAACCAGACAACGTTTATGAAATGCACTTTTACCTTTAATTGTACTCATGCCCTACTTTTCCAACACAACAGTGAGATTTATACATAAAAA
>JAQMYG010000010.1:13463033-13476318 GCA_030014215.1 Clariallabes teugelsi
AGGGACTATCTGACCATTTTGATTCATACACATTCACATTCCATACAAACTTAAATAATTCTTTTGATTGTGTAAAGATGCTTTGCGACAATGACAATTGTTAAAAGCTCTATACAAATAAAACTAAATTGAATTGAATTTACAAGGGCAAAGTCTAGTCCACCTTGCCGGCTGCATTTTTTTTAATGCTTCACCTTGAAACATCCACAGACTCCACATAAAATCTCAGAAAGCAAGCTTGAGGGCTGCTGAAGCCTCACACCGAACGCCTGTTCAGCTGCGAGTGGGAGGCAGTTGCCATTTTTAGCTCCTTCTTGGCTTAACACATGGTCGGCTGTAGCAGAGCTTCTCCTCCACAACCATGAGGTGTAATCGCACAAGTGTTGTGAGCCAGAGAAGAACTCGATGCAGTGTCAAACTTTTAGCCTAAAACTTTGTTCCTATCACAGTGAAGAGAGAATTTTTTGTGGTTTATAGTTGGCACATTCATGTTGTACAACCTAGCACTTGTACAAATTCTTACAAATTCAATACGAAGTCTTACTGCTAAACCAACTTTTGCCCTCACCTATCTGCAATTCTTATAAACTGTCAAACCTAAGCTACTGTTACAGTCATTCAGCTTCTCAGGAAATTGTTAAACACCTGGGGCTGGGTGTGTCTTGGACGAAAAAAAAAAAGGTACACTCTCTATTCACCTCCTTCTTCAATTAAGAGATTCTGAAGGGTGAGGTTGGCAGATTGTGTACCAGTAGGCCTGATGGAGAGAATCCATAAGTAGAGAGAAGCCTGGCATAATACAGGAACTGGGCATGCTGTGCCAACCTGCCTGCTACCGCTATTCATACCAACACACAACATCGTCATGCATGCATACATACAAGCCTAGTTAAACACTCTCATGAGTTTGCAGTGGCAGATGGAGTCTGTCAGTGTGCCCCTGAGCGAGATGTTCCAAATTAGAGGCACATGAGGCCCTCCTTTCTCTCTCTTTCTCTCTCACACTTTCTCTTTTTTTCTGTGTCTCTGTCCTGTGAGAGCGATCTCTCACATGCTCCCAAAATCCCACACGCATTTAGACAAAGATGGGCAAAAATCAAACAGAAAGATCAATTAAAGAAGATGAAGAATTGGAAAAGTAAAGACAGAATGGACAAGATCTTCAACTTGGATTTAAATGATCATGAAGTCAACATAGCATTTGCAGGAATTTAATCATCAATTATGACAAGGCTTAAAAAATGCACAAATGTATGACCTCATAGTCTATATTGATTAAACATTGTAATATATAATTTATATAATACAGCAATATGTAATGTAATTTATAATCAGATATGTTAAGTAATGGTTGCTATTTAAAATCATCTTTCAGTGGACTGTAATTAGGAGCAAATCATTGTCAGTCTATTAGATGTATAAATGATTTAGTTGATACCTGGTCGCGCAATTCACTTCCTCACTCAGCTCAGTTGAGAATTTGACTACCAAATGAATATATGCCGATAGACTTGTGGAAGGGTCCGTGGCAAACCCAACACACTGTGTTAGCATTCTCCTCTACAGGATCATCATCTTTTTCTCAACACTGATGTAATAAATGCAACAAATATAATGCTGCCATTTTCCTGTGTTGTGGTGTGTGGCCTTCCTCCCTCCCTTCCTCTACCTTCATCTCATCACAACGATGATGTAATCCCCCTTAGCACCTACTCTAGCAAAGGAGTGTATATAAAAGAGCAAACGTGAGTTATGCAAGAGAAGCAAGTGCAGCTCCTTTCTAGACAGGAACTAGAGACATTCAGATTTGAATAAAAAGAAAATCTCAAAATGTGTGAATCAAGAGCTGGAGAAAAAAAAGAGGAATATATAGCAACAAGCTCATTCTAATGCCAGATGATGTCACGTCATGACAGATGCTATAGTTGGGCTGAAACTGTATTTAGCTCTAAATGCAAAGAGCTTAAAATTGCACATGGTGTGTTGATTCATGGTGTGTACGTTCTATGATTTTTGTAGGTAGGCCAATACAACATCTGAGTCCCAGATCAGCAAAGCAATGAGAAAAATATTCATACTATGTATTGTATTTTATACGTCCATAGTCAACCACTCAGACATGTACTCTGAAAGTGTTGCAATGTTCAGATGGATCAATGTTAGTATTGAGGACAGTGGTCAGTCAGTGGTTAAGAGTCTCAATTGGAAGGTTTTGAACCTGAAAGCCACTATTGGGGTTTGAATTGATAATCGGCTTCTGCTCTGTCGTTAATTCTTTAGCAGCGTCTGATCTGCATAAACAAATTTCAAAATCCTTACCATAAACCACACCAATACAGCAATAGCATCAGTTTTTATCACATCTTGCCTGTTTTAATTGGCCTTAGCTTCCCACAACTGCTTTACACAAGGCAGTTATGGTATTATCTCTCATAATTATTAGTGGAAGTAAACCAATAAAGTGCTCTCTAAATGAGAGCATCAATTCTTCAAACCAATCTTTTCTTATTGCTACCCAGATAAACAATATAATACGCCCAGTGTTTTTTGTACTTTAAAGACTATTTGAATATAATCAGCACGTTGGATCGAACATACACAATGATAAATCCAGATTATACGGCTTGATAGTGAAATCACCATAATTATTCAGTCAATTTTGGACCATAACAGGTGATTAAACAATTTAACAAGAAACACATTAATGGGTTACAGCAGGAAACTATCATCTATCTATCTACAGTATCTATAAATTTTTCTATCTTTTTATTTACATCACAAGTGAAACTCAATTTTCCCAATTTCTACACTAGCCAAAGTTCTAGAATTAAAACAGAATTAAAAGAGTGTCCCAGGTTTTTCTACATGAACAGACCAGGCAGTGCGACAGTGTGGCGAAAGGGTGCGGTTGAGGATGAATCCACCATTTATGTTCATCAGTCCATTAAGCATATGAACAGCTCAAGAGAATACTTGACTGTGGGAGTGTCATATTAATTTCTGTGCACAAAAGGGCTCGAGCAACAAAAGAAAGGCCAAAATGTTACATATTGAACCAAAGTGCTCGAGTTAAAATCAATCAATGCTGGAGGTGAAGAAAGGGGGCAGGGATGCTCCAGTGCACTTGAGACCTTATGGCTGGGTTGTTGGATGTAGTGTTTAGATTTAAATCTTTTGGTTGCGTTTGCAACTTGAGTATAATCCTGGTGTCTTTAATCCACACATCATATTAAAACACTAATGTGTAGTCCTAAATTACACGTAACCCTGCAGATCAGGTGCATTCATTCATTTTAACCTGATTTTTTAATTACAATAAAAAATTAAAAGATTGATTTTTTATATATCTTATACCGTCTTAATATGGACTGAACTGATATCATATACAGTACATTGTCAGTCTTTAATGCGTTCACAACCAACACCCATATCCACACACGCGCACACACGCACGCACAATGTAAAGCCTCTATCATCATTTCATTTAATGATGCAGGGGACACACTCCGGTATGAGGTGTGTTTCGGGGTAATGTGTGTTGCTCCCATCGATTCCTTCTTCATGAATAAAACTGCATTTGTCATCAAACTTGACGTCGAAGCATTAACGGCGATTAATTCTGACACTTGCTGACAGTAATATGAAATAGCACACCCTGTGGAGACTGCACCGTTATACTCAGCGCATTCTGCCATAACAATGCAATCAGAAATTATGCAACAAAGATGGAGGCTGTTTAGGGTAAAGAATGTAAATAACGTAAACAACAACATCAACAACACCTCGGGTATAATGCGACACTTTAGCCTTTGGTTTCACACCGTAAAGCGATACAAATACGATTTAACACGCATTGACCTGAACTAAATTAACTAAATCAGAATAAACCTGCAGGCTTTTAAAAACACCGTCGTTAATGAGCTGAAGGATTTTATTGCACCGTTTTTGACAAGTCACCAACACTTGACGTGTGCACGCGCTCTTCATCTTCTTCACTGGTGCAGAAGGAAAGCATTACGTCAACATCAAAGCAAACTAGCGCTGGGATTGATACATTGTATTGTTTAGAAACAATGTAACATTTTAAAACGAGTACTAGGAATGAATTAATTGATGTTGAACAAGGGCGCGCGCGGTTTTCTGTCTGCCCGAGATGCGCGCGCGCTCGCAGCGCGAGACAATACGCTCAGTATAGATGAAATGACAAAGGTTTATAAAAAAATAAATTTAAAAATTTAAAAAAACGTATGAGAAGTCAGATTCTGTACCTTTGCTCTCCTCTCTTTCATCCTGATTCTCCTCGCTTGTCGCCTCCATAGCTGGTTTCGTTCCATCCATTTCCAATCCTCACCAACAACACTCACTCTGCTCAATAGATTCGCGCGCCTATTTCTCTCTCTCTTTCTCTCTCTCTCTCTCTCTCTCTCTGTGTGTCTTTCTCTCCCTGCACATGCACAATCCTTGAATGTGTGACATATTGTCAGATCGGATTTAGCCTATTTGAGAGCAATAGTTTACTACTAATAGTCTAATTTAGTGCATCATTTATATTTAATGCTTAATGGTCCTTATATCCTATACAGTCATATACACATCATCTATAATCGTATTGTAGCTTTGTGATGTATGCATATGCAAATTAACTTCTTTAGGCATCTTGGTCTTATATAAACACTAATAGTCCAGCACATGCATGTTTCCTTAAGATCATATAGATCTATACTCCTATTAGTTTGTATGACAGAATTTTTGCATCGTGACGTGCATGCTAAAAAGCCTTAAATATGCATGCATATGTCGTAGGTTAGCACTACATGGTACAATATAGTACTTCATCATGGAACCAGTGATAGTTTGTGCATGCACACACCCGCATACGTTAAAAAAAAAAAAAAAAAAACTAGTAATATTCTAGGTTTGTGCCATGATTATGCCAAATACCATAATACGATAAACACTAAGGTGGCATGGTGGCTTACTGGTTAGCTCTGTCGCCTTGCACCTCCTGGATACATGTTCGATTCTGGCCTCAGGACTGTGTGCATGTAGCTTGCATGATCTCTCAGTGCTTGGTGGGTTTCCTCCTACAGTCCAAAGCACTCTAATTGTACAATAATACAAATTGGAATGAGCGTGTGAGAGTGTGTATGTGTGTGTACCCTGAGATGGATTGGCACCCCATCCAGGGTGTACCTCACCTTGTGCCCTAGGTCACCTAGGATGGGCTCTGGGCCCCCTGCAACACTGTGTACAGGATAAAGTAGTATAGATGATGGGTGAGTGAGTGCGAGAGGGAGTGATGAGTGATCAACACTAAAGTTGTAACCTTTCCTTCAACCCAAAGACACAAAATATTCAGTTTTGGTGTCTTTATTTGTACATAACTGGTCCTTGTACTTACTCTGTCTGTTTTTAGTTTCTCCCCAAGAATGTTTTAGAGAAAAACAGGATGACAGAGTAAATAACTGGCTTCATTTGTATTTATTACACCTTGTCAATTGTGAGATATATCAGGCAGAACATGAACAGTCGGTGTGCCCGTGTTGTCCCCTGTCCACAACCGAAAGCACCTACAATGAGCATATGAGCATTAGAACTGGAACATAAACCATGCTATTTCTCATGAATCCTCTCAATCACAGCTTATGACATGTTTATAAATATGTCAGAAAACGAATCAAGTGCTGTTGTATTCTGTTTAATCACCTGGAGACTAATGTCATTGATAGGCTGCATAAATCTTAATTTTGAGATTGAAAGAAATTAGCCTCAGCCAAATTTTTCATCGCATGTATTTTCTGTGCATACATACTTGGTTCTGCAAATACTGCAATATACTGTATAATGTTATGCATTTTATATAGTCATATCTCTCACCCTTTCTTTTAGAAATTGTTAAGTCTCGGTTAGACTAGGTAGACAAAATGCACTGAAAAGTCAACCATGAGCAATAAGCCACTTAAGAGACACCCTTGGACCAAGAAGAAGTTTATGAGAGCTGAAGTACTCTTCTTATCCAAATATTTCCAGTGATGTGTGCTGTTTACGAGAAAACTGAATCCTCTTAAATAGTATTAAATATCATGCACGTGGCCTTATTCTGTCTCTGATGAATGCACCAAGCCTTACAGAGGTACGTGTACGTCCAAGCACACAGTTGGCTAGGTCGCAAAAGGAGTCACTGTAATCCCTTAACATCATCATCACCATTTAAGGTCACTTTTCAGCTCGAAGAGGACACAAGCCCATATTTTACAAGGAGCAGACGTCCTAAGGAAAAAGGCAATGATTTTACAGCTGTACAAAAACATTATTATGTTATATCCTCAAGTTTATGTTTTAGACATACTGTATGGTACTGATCACAGATCAACACTAAGGTATCATTATTCTCAGGTCAGACGCAAGGTCAGAAGAGAAGTGAAGTGCACTAGCCTTAAGCCTGTTTTTTAAAGGTCAATAATAAATCATCATCACCTTGTGCTATAAACCTTTTCACATATACTAAGAGTAGACATAAACACTACCAGCTGCACGTATAACATATGGGGAATGACTATAGCTCTAAGAGCCCATATAAATAACATAATGTGTGTATAAAGACAAGAGACCACTTAGACATTTATCTTGGCAGGTGTCAAAGCACTATTGTATAGGTAACTATCTTAAATTAAATGTAAGATGGAACTATGTTGGTAATGTAAAGAAGTTATCATCTTACAGCTGTCAAATTTTTAAAGCTCAGTTTATATATTAAGACAGACTGTATGCCTGCAAGATAAAGATGTTTTAATTACTGTCTGCTTAAAAGTTCTTAAAGCATTTCTTGAAGTTAATTATTTATGCACAGTTTAAAATTTTTCTTTTTTACGTTTCTGGATGAAAAAAAATTTATTATGTATGAATAATTTGTTAATTATTTTCACGAACATTAATTTAAACACTATTTTAACATCCTCACATTTGGGATGCTCGTAGTCTTAATCTATATGCAGTTTCAGGAGGACATCAGGACAAGCTCAATGAAATATGCAGTCAATCAGATGTTGATGATGATTGATTTTCATTCCAAAGGCAGGGATGGATGTAGGAATCCAGAGTTAACTGTGCAATTACACCACATCATAATTGTAATTGCAGATAAACTTCTTCTGTTGTATCTGAAGGACAGTAGCATCTGGCACAATATCTGTTTTCATTAAGAATGGCTCAGCTGTTTATTGTCACACATACACAAACACAAAAGTGTATAACGTAATGTCGCGGATTTAATCCAGTAACCCTTTATGTACCTGTGAGTTCTGTGCATATGGCTTGTCAATGATGATGATGATGATGATGATGGGGCTATAACATGCCAGGAAAGTATGTCTAAGAGCAGCTTTATATATAGATGATTATGGCTTACAAGTTTGAGTAAATTATTATTAATACAGTATAAATACAGTACCTTGTATCTCCCAGTCTAATTCAGTGCATGCATGCGTAAGATTGTCCAGAAGAAAGTGCTGTATTGAAGCATATTCATGGAAAGTTGATGGGAAAGTGTGGTAGGAAAAAGTGCACAAGCAACAGGGATGACTGTAGTTTTAAGAAGATTGTCAAACAAAACCGATTCACAAACGTAGGAGAGCTTCACAATCAGTGGAGTAAGGCTGGAATCAGTGCATCAAGAGCCACCACAAACAGACATCTTCAGGAAATGCGCTACTGTTGCATAATATAACTGTTGCGTCCCTAGTATTAAGCCACTCCTGAACCAATTTCAATGTCAGAAATCTCTTAACTGGGCCAAGGAGAAAAAGAACAGGGCTGTTGCTCAGTGGTTCAAGGTCCTCTTTTCAGATAAAAATTTATTTTACATTTCATTTGGAAATCATGGTCCCAGAGTGTGGAGGAAGAATTGTGCAGGACAGAATCCAAGTTGTTTGAAGTTCAGTGTGATGTTTCCACTGTCTGTGATGATTGTGGGTGCCATATCATCTGCTGGTGTCCGTCCTTTATGTTTTATCAAGTCCAAAGTCAACGCAACCATCTACCAGGAGGTTTTAGAGAATGTCATGCTTCCGTTTTTCTGGCAAGATTTAGCCCCTGCTCACAGTGCCAAAACTAACAACTAGTTTGGCAACCATGATATTACTGTACTTAATTGGCCAGACAACTTACCTGACCTGAACTCCTGGAGAATCCACGGGGGTATTGTCAAAGAGGAAAATGGAAACACCTGACCCATCAATACAGATTAGGAAAAGGCTGATATCAAAGCAATCTGGTCTTCAATAATGCATAATAATCTCCTTCTATTTAAGTGGAAAATTTTATTGTTTGAATTATCATCATTTATGCTGAACAACCTGTTAACAACAGACTCATAACAATGTAATGTTTGCTTTTAGGATACAGTGATGCCAGTATATTCTGTTTCCCCATAACATTACCTGTGATCACGCTGTACTTAAAGCATCTCCCCACCAAGGAGACAAGGATCTATCCACTTTAATCAACATCATCCTTATTTTATTCCTACAAGTGTGCTTAAGTCCACCATGAATAACCAGGTCTCTTCTAATAGATGCCATCCTGCTCTATAAATTTGTCCATCTGGAGTAAAAGGTATTATTAGGGGATTTACACATCCTGCCAAGCTCTCACTCCGAACCCTGAGGCTTTTCAACACATCCTCTCGCAGATAACTAAAAGTTTTTCTTTATTCTTTAAAATGCATCTCACAGCTCATTTAAAAAAATCTTAAATGTATAATTCCTATGGGATATGTCTTGTGCATAATTAAGAACAGTCAGGGATAGACAAAGGATGGCAGTCATACAGTATATCACTCACACACATTACATTTTAAGCAATTCTGTGTGAGGCTTGGTTGTTGTAGCTTTGAGATGTGCCAGAACCTCCCACCACAAAGCCGTTCCTCCTAAACATAATCCTTTACAGCTTTGTGACTAAGCCTGGACCTGTTTTGTACAGTGTATTATAGCTTAACAAAGGTCACGCTAAGGTCTAGACATAAGCTGCAAGTAATAATTGAGACAACAGGACGGGTTGTTAAAAACAGAAGGGGAGGATCTTAAATTAACGCCACGCCACCCACATAATGCTGCACAAGATTGCCAACAATAAACAATAAAAGTGTCTACAATAGAGAAAGGGAATATGGGTCTCAAGGGTCTTACAGTCATTAAAACTACACGATCAGCAGCTAATAGATCAACTGATAATCAGGTATTGAACGTGGTAATGGTTTCATGTAGCATAATTAAAAGTATGCAGTATAGTCCTGTCAGACATCAGCACATTTAAACTGTTAAATAAATACTTTTTATTTAAGCTAACCAAGAAGTTACTTGACAATTTAATTGGTTTTTAATATTACAAAAAAAGAAAGAAAGAATGATCTTTCTCAAATGGATCTCACAATTAAAAATGTTACATCCATAAAATATTTGGTACTGTTTACATGATTTCCTTAACTCCATAACCAAACCAATGATTTCCTCAACTACCATAACCAAACTTATCTTTGAAGCCTCAAAGTGTCAGGATACAACTTTTCAAGTGGATGCAAGAGCATGTAAGATAAATGCCATTTATTACTCTACAACAAGGCAGAAAATCAAACACAGATAAGTCAGGCTCAGAAATTAGAAACAGGTAGGGTTCGGTCGATGAGCAAATCACGGTAGAGGGGCTAGGCAGAAATCAGAAACCAGAAACAAAACTGATATCACACATAATTAAGCAGTCACAGTAACAAGGCTTGGTTAACGTTCTGCTTAACTCACGAAAGCATATATTTCACAGAGTCTCTCATTGGCTGGCTTGACACTAAAAAAACAACAGCTAGCTAGTTAGTGTTAGAATGCTATTAAATCAACTAGCTTGTTTTTCAGTGTAGGATGGACAATGGAGTAACTATAGAAAAAACATAAGCATCTAGCTTGCTAATCACTCCATAATAAAACAAGTTACCATTAATGCTTTATGAACCTTATTATGATACACGTGTAGCTATATTTTAAAACACAAACTCCCAAAAGGATTTAGTCTATACTGTAATTTTGTTTCTCACAGACACGTGTAGTGTTCAAATCACCTATTCTTAGGCCATTATTCACTACTTCCATGCAAAAAGCTGATTGAAATTAAATAATGAACACTTCTTGTTCTAAAAATAACATGCATAATGTAAATGAAAAGTTTTCACACATTCTGTAACATACAGTACATATTTAAAATATTTCATGGGATGAAAGTTTTCAAGTAACAGTTTGATTGAATGATATGAGACAAAACTGAAATAGCTGACTCATAGAAAAGGATGTTTCAAGCTTGTTAAATTCATGTTAGATTTACTCCTTAATGACAAATCTTATGATATCTGAATCTTTTTAGATGTATATATTTTAAGGTAAAGTATAAGTATAACCATCTGATATACAGTTTTCTAAGTGCATTGCACAGGTTTTTATTACAGTCTCAAGGTATTTATGTCAAACCTGTTAAACATAGGTTGAATTTACTTGGGCTCTTCACTTTACATACACTGCCAGTCAAATTTGGATACACCTTCTAATTCCAGGGTGTTTCCTGATTTTTACTTCTTTCTACATTATAAAACAATGCTCAAGGAAACCAAAACATGCAATTATGTCATTTGAACAGTTTATATTGAAATGTGTTTGCTATTTATGCTTTGTGAGGACTTTATAATAACTTGGTGATTTCTGAGGCTGGTAAGGAACTTCTCTGCAGCAGAGGTACGTTTTGGTCTTGCTTTTCTAGGATGGTCTGCATTAGTACCAGCTTGGTGGTTTTTGAAAATGGACTTGACAATACTATTCTTGCAAGAACTAATCCAGAACAGCTGACTTACAGTACATGTCTTAAAATAACAACTGACTGTTGTTGTGGTTGTTGTTGAAGATGTTATAATTGTCATAATTGTCATTTCATAGTTTTGAAAAAAAGAATCCAGTATTGTTCTAGAATGTGGAAAATAATTTCAAACTATTGTGCAAACCTTTGACTGGTGCTGTACATATTATTAAATGTAAAATCAGTAGAACATTGATTGATACCCAAGAAAATAATATTTCAATTGTTTGAATAGCTAATATAACTACATTTGTGTTTAAACTCCAGATGTACTGGTCATGTCTGGTTAATGTGGAGCAAACTGACAGCAGACAGGTCTCTTTCAGCAACAAAGCCATTATACCTCTTTAATTTGCTCCAAAATTACAGTTGAAAAGATCGGCCTTAGCAAGGTCTTCTGTTAAAACCTCTATAAACAGCAGCAAAAATGAAGTGCAAAAACAATGCTGTGCTTAAGTTACAAATACTTTACTAATGTTAGTGGAATACATTTATGAGGCGTTTGTTTAGGAAACTTGGAGCCAGTCATGTGGTTTTCAAGACGGTGTTTAGGCAACTTGTAAAAGGCTAAGTGCTGAGTAATGAGGATGGCATGCTCCTGGAACACTCATACACTACATTTATAAATCAGCTAAGTCACCTTAACAAGTTTACAAAAACAAGCATGAACTAGTTCTCATCTATATGGGAAATAACTTTCTTGCAGGTAAATTAAGATTGCATATTGAGTAAACAAGAAGATCCTCTCTTAGGAAATATTAACACTTAAATAAAGACACCTGACCTGCTGTTGATTTTGGTTAAACCTTTTTGTAAAGGGTTCAGGGGTGAGTTCTACAAAACCATGATTACACACTATGCATGTTAATGAAGTAATTATAAATCACTGAATATAAATCACATCTAACATATTATACAGGACAGATTGCTGGTCAGTCTGAGGGTGAATTGTCCCAAAGACAAACATCTATTACATTGCAAAAAAATGTAATAACCACATACAAGGCAGTACAATGTTTTATGGATAACCTACAACAAAGTATGGACAGTTTTTTATAAAGATTCTTAAATATTTCGAACTGAAGTCTAAATACTATTTACAACACTCAGGTCATTGTTTCTAGCCATAGTCATTATTCTAGCTTTGCTGTTATACATGAATTTGCCTGCGCTAACCATATTTGTCAACACCACCACACCACAACTGCCTTTGACCTCTGTTTTGATTGTTTGACCCTGTTGCTATGGAGACTGTGTGATTTCAAGATTTTTCCAATGACGTTACTGCTGCCCTCTGAACTTGGTCTTGATCGAGCGCTGACATTCATGATGCAGTAGAGTTCTTATGGTTGTGTGTGCATGGAAACATAAAACAATTCAAATATACTGTAGTACAATAGTCAAAAGTGCGGACATAATTTTGGATTTATTTTCTACAATCAAGAACAATACTTGATTATATCACAACTATGAAATTACACATATGGCATTAGGTAATTAAGTAACAACACCAACATCAATCAGTTGTTACCTTAAGACACGAAGGTCAGCTGCTCTGGAATAGTTCTTGCAAGAACAACATTTTCAAGTACATTTGCAAATCCCATCAAGCACCATGATGAAACTGTCTCTCATGGCCATCCCAGGAAAGCAAGACCAAAACTTACCTCTGCTGCAGAGGAGAAGTTCATTTAGAGTTACCAGCCAGAAAAATCACCAATTAACAAACAGCACCTCAGATTAAAGCTGTATGAAGGATTTAAAGATCATAAATATCAGACACTTCAATATTACCTGTTTAAAGGAGAATACTGCATATTTTGGATGCTTAAGCATTGTTTTACAGTGTAGAAAGAAATACAAATCAGGAAAGACAATTGAATTAGAAGGTGTATTCAAACTTTTCCCTTGTGTCATATACTTATAATAAAATTATTGTTAGTGCAATATGCTTTCTTTTTTGAGTTTTTTTTAACTGATGATTTATTCATGACTGAGTGCACTAAAGTTTCTGTCTATGTTAATTTAAATTGTATTTTTCTATAAGACTTTCGATGTGGACATTCCAAATATAGGGCGTAACAAGTCATGATCAAATTCTCGTCTGCTGAAAAATCAGTGTCATGAAGAGACTGTAATTCATTAGTATTCATTAGTTAAATAGAACTTGGTTCTCACTCAGCGTTCCTGGGATTAGCTGTGGATACACCGCTCCCTGATCATGATTAAGAAGTTACTGAATATGAATGAATGAATAAACGTATGAGCAGAGGTGGAAAGTAATGAATTACATTTACTCGCATTCCTGTAATTGAGTAATTTTTTTGTGTACTTCTACTTTTTAAAGTAGTTTTTAAAATCTGTAATTTTACTTTTACTTAAGTATGTTTTGTTT
>JAQMYG010000010.1:13486198-13513931 GCA_030014215.1 Clariallabes teugelsi
TCCTGTGTTCAGGGTCGCGGGGGACCTGGAGCCTATCCCAGGAGACTTCGGGCACTAGGCGGGGTACACCCTGGACACATGACACCCATGTGCCAATCCATCGCAGGGCACACACACATACACACACTCACACACCCAATACTATAGAATTCATTCTACATTTTATTCGGATATAAATCTCTAAAGCGCTAAAGGATTACTTTACAAATTCATTAATCATGACTAGGGTGAATTTGCGCGTGAACATAAACATATGTACAGGAGCCATAATGATAGAAACCACCGACTGTACTATTTAGAAAAACAGGGTTTATATTTTTCTTTTTCAAATAAAAATAACCCAAACAACAAATTATACGACATGAAACAGAATATGAAATGCATATTCGGTTTAACTGAATTGAACGGTTTAACAGTTTTTAAGTTCCATTTAAGGTTCATTTCATAAAATCCCGCTAGAAGTTCGTATTCTCACGCAGCGCTCTGATTGGACGTTTTAGTGCCGCTTATGCTTGTCTAGCCAATCCTGTGCAGGATACGTGATTTATGAGGGAAGGAAATTATCTTCCCACCCGTATTAATATGGATCCCGTATGAAGTGCAACGCTCTGATTGGTCGGTTTACTCCCGTCTTCGAGCATTCGTCCAATATAGTGCAAGGAGGTGGGCTTTGTCAGAATAAGGGTATGGAAAAAATCTGCTCGAATACTCACTTCTGCGTGACGATAGGCGCGTAATTTGATGACGAAGAACACAAGTGACCCGACGACGGGAAGATGGCGGAATACCTAGCGTCCATTTTTGGCACAGAGAAAGACAAGTGAGTGAAAAAAAGAAGCCGTTTGTTGTCCAATGTCGCGGCGCATGCCGAAAAATCTAGTTCCATTAAACATATTTGAATAACAGCAATGTGAATTGAGCATGTAGTGAAGCAATAGCTAGAGACGGCGGATATTTTAATTGTTCGTGTGTGGAAAGCTAAGCTAATGCAGCGCTAGCTAGCGAACAGGCTGCAGCAGGGAGCGCGTGCGTTTCAGAAGCCAGGATTTTGATCAGAATTAACTTCTCTCAATGAGTTCTGTCTTTTATTTAACAATTGTGGTGAAAATCTGATAAAAATGGACTGTATGTGACTTCAGTCTAGATTTTACACAAACACCACACACCAGGTTAGCCATGCCATGTTAGCCACTCTTAATTCGAAATGGTTTTCATTGGCCTGATAATCAGAGATGCTAGCTGTCTTTCTAAAATATTTTTTAATAAACTCTAACTTTGTGTTACATTAATCCTGTTTATGCAGTATACATTATGTTCATTTATTGAATAGTTTAAAATGAAAATGAGTCAAGCTGTTGGGAATTAAAATCACATAACCTTGTTTTTGTTTGTGCATCTTGTTTTTTTTCCCCCCTCAATCTCTCAGAGTCAACTGCTCTTTCTACTTTAAGATTGGAGCATGTCGACATGGAGACCGATGCTCCAGACTCCACAATAAACCAACTTTTAGCCAGGTATGCTATTGTTTATCTCGGTATGAAGTAAACTCTCCTTTTTCTCTTAATCTACTTTACCACCACCAGGGCTTATAGATATTAGAGCAGGGAGTCACTAGTCACCACCTGATACTATATTATCAGGATGCCTAGGTGCAGATTACTATTTTATAACATTTTTAAAAAATAAAAATCACAATTCAATTAAAAAAATTCCTAGATTAAATTTTTCTTAAAGACCAAGTTTTTGGTCTTTTGGCTGTTTCGGAAAATTGAACCCGCACCTTCTGCATGGCAGGCGAGAAACCTGCCACTGATGCCCCTTTACAATTTTAAGACTATGAACCTTTACCAAAAAAAAAGTTCCCATGACTCTAAAATTTGGCTCTATTCAGCACCATCACAACCGAATTGAACACGAGTAATTATATATATATATATATGTTTTCTCACTTAAAGAACAATACAAAATGATCTCAAATACATAAGTTTAACATTTAACTAAAAATTAAATTAAGCAACAAAAAAAAAGCTACATTTTACTGAGCGGCACATATCTATCATCCACTCTATTATTTTTAAACAAGCTTGACAAATGATTTACTGATAAATGTATATTAATAGTACCGCCTGTATGCTTATAAAGAAACAATGATGTTTTACCGTGATAACATGGCCATGAGTGGCTTCTACCATGAGTACATAATACGGGTTAAAAGACAGATTGGAGACTTTTAAACAGAAGCTCATGCACTTGGGACAGAATCGATTATGTCCAAGGCTGATCAAAAGAATCTGAACTGAATAGTAAAGCCCCCCTGACACTGTCTCACTTAGTCGCTCTCGGACCAGGTTTGTTCCATAACCTGATGCGATTGCTTTATTCTCACATGGAGGAGGAGAACATACAGGTTTAAATTAAATGGACAGCATTCGTGATAACGTTCTTGGTCTATGTTTACGTTCCCAGATGTTACATTGACACAAATCTCATCATTCTTTAAGAGCCAGTTTCCAATATCTTACATTAGATGTACAACACAGAAGTCTTGAGTCAGCTCTCATTTTTCTCCCCATAAAAATGACTGCATAGTTGCTAAAGATACAACCCTCAGCAGCAACCTCTTTTCTCCTCTCGTCTATTCCAACCACCCAGCAGTATACTAATGAGCGGCCTGATCATCTGTCATTATCAGTGTTTCTCACTGATTCCTGCCTTAAGCAAGATGTTTTATTTTAAGCTTGAATGATTCATAAGTAAGCAGCACAGTGGCGCAGTGGTTCGAACCATGGCCTCACACCTCCAGCGTGGAGGGTTCGGTTCCCGCCTCAGGTCTGTGTGAATGTAGTTCTCCAGGTTCCTTCCACAGTCCAAAGACATGCAGAGATTGGGTATGAGAGACTGGTACGAGTGTGCCGGATCCAAAAGCTTTACTGATGCTCTATTCTCCTGTCATCATTCTTGGGTCTCACGACATGCTGTTGCTGTGACGTGATGATGCTTGCACCACTAAGATGACTCGGCCACATCAGCTAAATGATTTCACCAACCAGATAATATTTGGTGTTGAAATCCTGGCTACAGCTACTAGGACTTTAAGCAACACAGCAAGTTCTTGGCCCAGTTGTAGGTCACTTTAGATAAGAGCTAAATGCCATACACAAAGAGGATTTTATTTAGGATTTTTATTTATTTTATTTAGGATTTCTAATAGAAATACCTCATGAACAGACAGCTGTGTGTATATGTACTGTATATGTGGAAACACTATTTATTATAGACAAAGCCAAGTTCTTTATACTGATCTTGAATTGTTAAGTTTGAGCATGTTTTTTTTATTTCTCTCTCTCTCTCTGCAGACCATCTTGATCCAAAACATCTACCGAAACCCTCAGAACAGCGCGCAGACAGCTGATGCCTCTCGCTGTAAGTCCAATTATCGCTATTCCCATGTTATTCAGATGAACTTGTGCACACTTGCAGCTGTGTGATTAGTAATTAGCGAAGAATGCGGTTGCCCTCACATTAAGAGAGATTAATAGCTCAAATTTTTACAGTCTAAAATATCATTTTTAGTCAACTGTTGTTGTTTTTTCAACACGTATCACACACTGTTACATAACTAAAAAACTGATTAGCAAATGAATGAGTGCTTGTGATCATAGTTGTAGTAGACCCTTTCACTTTCATACTCTGTTACAAATGCAGATTTTGAAACCACTTTTGTTCCTAGGTGCCGTGAGTGATGTGGAAATGCAGGAACATTATGACGAGTTTTTCGAGGTAAGTGCATGCGCGCCAAATAAAAAAAAAAAATTGCAGTTGTTTTGATTTTGCACATAATGGGCTTATTCCTCGTTTGTAGGAAGTCTTCACGGAAATGGAAGAGAAGTACGGCGAGGTGGAGGAGATGAACGTGTGTGATAATCTTGGCGATCACCTCGTCGGCAACGTTTACGTGAAGGTAAGCGACTGAAACGCGGATATAGCGGTTACAGGAACACACTTTGTTATTAATAAAGTGTTATTCCTGTATGTTACATATAATGCTTTCTAACATTCTTCCCTCAAGTTTAAAAATGATCAATACACACATGAATGAAGAAGCAAATGTTAGTTTGTAAGAAAATGGTACAGCTATGTAATGTTATGTACTGTGTACAGTAGTAAGTTTGAATGTCAAGATGGTGTGATTGGATGCAGACAGTGTCCTCCTTGCATGCATCAGTTTGCCAATGATTTTATTTGTATTGTCATACATACACATTTAGTTGCATTTTATGTAATTTTACGTTATGTAAGTCCCCTGAGACAAATTTGTTCCCTTTTCTCACTTATGTTACACCAGCTATAAGCACCAGTCACTCCCTAATAAGCCTCCGTTTATTTAATTTTTTTCGATTCATATTTTCTTTTACACTTTAACATTTTTTTTCTGTGCCCTCAAGGAAACTTTACTGTATCGCTCATCCTTTTATTTATTTACTAGATGTTCCCGCGTTCACAATTAATTTTAATTGCACGCTCATGAGCACGTTTTTAAAAATAGTCAATCCCATCTGTTGAACTGTGGAATGAAGTAAAATTTTTACGTGTTACCGTGAAATGGCGTGGAATGAGGATGTGAGATTGCGTATATTAAGTAGATTTTAATTACAAACCCATAAGCGCATAATTGAAAATTTACAGCGTCAATTTTAGTTTAGTTAAAACAAAGCCTATATGGAACCTCGGGCTCGGCCAAATACAAATGGGGTAAAAACTCCATTAAAATGAGTTCAGTAGTGTTTAAGATGATGCATGGACTGACTGTCAGACAAAAATTCCAAAGACCATCTTGATGTGCTCTATTACTCCTCTTATATCCCCCCCCCCCCAAAAAAAAATTTGTTTCGCAAATATCTTCAATGTACAGACACTGCAACTCTAGAGTTTTATTATATGTATAGCTTTATTTTTTCCGTTTTATTTTCTACGTTTTATTTTCCAATGTAGAGTGTTACGAAGGCTAAAACTAAAAAAAGGTATTTCAAATGATTTTAAGTATCAAAAAAACTAAGGCATTAAAATAAATACTTATACAAAAACACCACCTTGTACAACTAAACTTTCAGAACTAAAAGTTTCAAAATCTACAGCTCAGGCATAACATAAGTCTTTACTGACAATTTCTGTGGCTTTCTCTTGCTGCTTTCTTCATCTCTTGGCTCGCTGATATTTTTATCGCTCCCTTCCATTTTGCAGCCCGCAACAGAACGCTCCCTCAAATCAATACACAGCTAACTGTTTGCGTCTCCTTCCGCTTTTTGGGGTGACGTAAGCGCTTCTTCGTCGCTGTTTACTGGCAGCTTGCATCCGGAAGCGCGCTGTGTCACGCCAAACAAATAATTGCGCAAAAACATAACGTAGGCTTTTAAAATTAATTAAAAGAAGCTTTGAGACAGAAGATTTTGCCTCGATCATTTTTTGTAATCGAGTTACTCGATTAATCGTTTTAGCCCTAACATTTACAAAAGGCTCCAAGCACAGTATGGTGTAGAAGGGCCTTAGCCACAGTAAAACATTTGAATGGTGCGAAGGTTTTAATGAAGACTACATCCGTGAATGACGATCCCGGTGGAGGTGGCTCGGAGCCCACTGTAGTCACCAACTTGCAGAAGAGATGCATCTGTCTGTTGGAAATCTACATGCGATCATTCACCACCACCACCTGCAGGATCACGTCTGGGATTTATGGTTTTGACCTCACTCTAAGCTATTTCTGCATAATTATATTGTCAAAGGAGTTCCTGTGAGGCCAGCGTTTCAGACGTGAAACAGGCAGTCTGATCATGTACTTTGTTCTAATGTTTAAGTCACGGTTTGATTTGAACAGCCCTCATACGAAGAGTGTTTTAATAGAAACTTTTTAAATAATCAGAGCTGCTGAATATTAATCAACATTGTCTGCCCACCACGTATAAGTATTTAGTAACACTGTAGTATAAATGATGACAAACTGGCTTTGATCCTCAGTACTTTAGACCAATTTAACTTTAATTTAAATTCTTTCTTTCTCTCTCGTGTATTTGAATAGTTCCGGCATGAGGAAGATGCCGAGAAAGCTGTGATGGACCTGAATAACCGCTGGTTCAACGGCCAGCCTATCCATGCCGAACTCTCCCCGGTGACTGACTTCAGAGAAGCCTGCTGCAGGCAGTATGAAATGGGGTCAGTATAACGAGGTTGACGGAATACTGTAACAAAAAACAAAAACTGCATGTATGAGTAAACCTCACTTCAAGCCACTTCATATAGGACGCCTGTAGGATGTTGTTTAAGGGGTTTAGTTAATTAAAGTAGTAATATTACATGGCTGTGTCTAAGATTGGAAAGCAGCAGCAGTGAACTCTGTTCATGCTTACTGCAAGCTGTATCAGTAAAGTGCAGCTGTAGAGCACATGGCATTTCTCACAGCTCTGATAATTTCATACCATCCTCACAAGGCAGCAGGTTGTTGCATGATTAATGGACGCGTGAATCTCATTGCTAATTCCTATACAACCTCTAATAGCTTTGCTCAAGCCAAAAAAACAGGTTGTAGTATAATGTACTTTTTTTAACAACCAAATCTGAATGTTGGTTTTTGTTCTACACTAAATACTGTGTAAAAGTGTATGTGGTGGCTGTCACCTACCTGGCACTATGCTTAAGTTACTTCCTTCCTGACCTTCCTTTGAGTTGGGTTTTGTGTCTATTGTTTCTACTCATTTTTTTCTTAATGTTAAGAATCACTAAGACACAACCTGCTTTGACTGTTTAAACTAAGAATGTCCAGCAAGTTTGTGCAACTGCATAAAAACCTGGCTTGTATTAGATTTTATTATTATTATTTTTATAATGAATTCTGCAAAATAGTTTCAGAATTTAAATCCTAAAGAATTAGGGCACTGTACCTTTCTCCCCCCCCCCCCCCTTTTTTCCCCCCAACCAATGCCTGTTCCTATCTCACTGCAACACGTTGTCTATCCACAGGGAGTGCACTCGAGGCGGCTTCTGTAACTTCATGCACCTAAAGCCAATCTCTCGTGAGTTGAGAAGGGAACTGTACGGACGCCGTAGGAAAAGGTACAGAAAAAGAACAGCAGCAAAGTTTTGACACAAGCAGAAGTGTGACAAGTTGTATTGTTTCTTTATTCTTCATGCTAATTGCTTGCTTTCTTCAGTTTCTGTGTAAGCCTTGACATGCTGATTTGTCTATTCGTCTAGGCACCGCTCTCGTTCTCGGTCTCGTGAACGCCGCTCTCGCTCGCGGGACCGTGGTCGTCGTGACCGGGAGAGGAGGAGATCAAGGGAACGCGAACGCTCCGGAAGGTTTTGAGTCATGATGTGAACCTGTTTTGATTTTTACCCTTTGGTGTAGTGCGCTCCCCACCCCGAACGACCAACATTGGACTTTCTGTGTACCTTACTTTTACCCCTTTTTTTCCCCCCTATTTTTGTTTTTTTAAGACCACATGTGAAATATGAAAAGCTCAGTTTCTCAATAAAAGTACATTGTTATTAATTTTTGTCCTTGTATTTGGTTTTGTCTTTAATTGTGGTTGTGAGTAGAACTTATAGCCTTAGTGCATGTGTCAGTTTGGCCACTACAGTAATGTGTTAATGTACAGAAAAGTGTCACTACTTAGTGTTTTTCCCTGACTTAGAAATTTTAAACTTTCAGGCATGACTTTAAATACCTTTACATGACTTTTACGCATTTAATATGTTGGATTTTAAATGTCTCAGTTTATTGGCTTGATTAGACAAATATAGAACATTTAATCTGCTTTGTTTTGTGGCTTGGCAAGGAGAAACAGACTTCATCAAAGTCTTGTTATAAAACTAGTCCATGTAGATTGGGGAAGGAAATCATCAGAGCTATCATTAAATTTTATGATCTTACCAACATGATCTCATGTAAAGTAGCTCATTATGTGACATAATCACAACATTAGAAAGGTTTACACATAGCTTTGTTGGATTGAGAAATCTTACCATTTAAATGTATCCAGCCAGCAGCAGTTCCATGGTCTGAAACTAACCACAAATAAAGAGTAATCTACAGTTTTTATGTGCATTTATTTTTACCTTTAATGAATGATTAAAAAAAAAAAAAAATGTAAAGAAAAAATTTGCTGCACTAATTGCTGCTCAATGTGTTTCTGCACATTATGGCTAATTGTTTGGGAACAGCTAAGCATCACACCCATCTATTTAGGGAACATCTCATTTCAGATTTAGTCCCCCCTTCACTGTGGCTTTGCACTAGATTTTGGAGTGTGACTGTTGGGATTTGTATTCCTTTGCCCATTAGAGTATTAATGTCATATACATGAGGTCGGACACTGATCTTGGGTGAGCAGGTCTGGGATGCAGATAGTATTGTAGTTCATCCCAAAGGTGTTCAGCGGAGTTGAGGCCTAGGCTCTGTGTGGGACACTTGTGCAACCCAAGCTTGCTTTGTGCACAGGTATCCAAGTTTGGGTCTCTTGCTTCCAGTGAAGTGCATTAGTAATGCTACAGCATACAAACACACTAAAATTGTCTGCTCCTAACTTTGTGACATTTTGGGGAAGGGGTATAAGGGTATGATGGTCAGGTGATGTTCCATATGTGGTAGGTATACTTCATAAACCGGTGAGTGTAGTTAGAAAATAAGCACAGTCATTGTTACAGTCATATGTGGTCGTAAGTTACACGCCTTTATTTTAACCAATCACAGAACAGCTACACTGTTTTGCGGGAAAACTTCAAAAGAATCGTGTCGCAGTTTAAACGCTCTAATGTATTAATTTGCAACAACATCTCCATTTGTTACAAGTACGTTTAGAGTAAGGTAAAAAAAAAAAAAAAAAACATTACTGTGAACGTTATTGAACGTTGGTTCCGGTTTTTCCGTGACGTCACCGCACACCCCTCTCCCTTTAAATGTAACGACTCACGGTTACTTTGTTCATTCTGCTGAAATAATCTGAGCCACTGGGGATTTTCCTCATCACATCATCTTGCAATCTTTGTTTAAAACAAGGTAAATCTGCGGGGGGGTTTTCATTAATGGATTCGTTAAATTAAATATTCAATAAATTCATGGAAATGTATTGTTTTTACAGGATTGAGGAATTAAAGAGGGAAAAAAATCTTAAGAGCAATGTTTAACTGCATGCAATATTAAGAACGTTAATGTAGTTTTGTTATTTATTTCATAGGCAATAGAGAATATTGGTTGAGGTGTATGTGTGTATGAATATGGTTTGTTGGTTAGGCTGTAGGATAGCCATATGGAAAACTGCCCAAGTGTACTGAAGCCCTGTTACCAGATTTCATCAGATTTTCTTGCAGCTCATGATGATGATGATGATGATGTTAAATGGGTATTTAATTTAATACCTGTTGTTTGTGGTTACAGAGCAGGACATATTCCTTAAAGTCTTTCTTTTTTTATATACACCTGTAGGATTATTTTGTTAGTTTGCATTAGTTAAATCGCTTTATAGAAACCGTAGTGTGAAAGGATTTTAACGAATGCGTTATTTCATCGCGCGCACATGGCGAGTTCCCTTTTGGGCGTCCCCCAGGTCTTAAAGTCCGCCCCATCTCGTGAATATGTGGTTTCTGGTTATTTGACGCCTGTGTCCCTTATGCGATTTGTATTACTTAATTTTAGACTATTTTAATAAAATAATATTTAATAAGCCCTATTTTGCTCACTGTATGCTTTCCGTGGCTTTGTTTTGTTATGTGTGTGAATATAAAGTTTTGTTTTACTACTGTCAAATAGCTGCAGCAATGTTGGACAGTTCGATCAGGATGAATTTTGTTACCAAACTTAAAAAATAAATGAAGTGTATTGTGAACCTCTTCTCTGAAATAAAACTAAGGAGAGAACTGCGGAACAAGTTCAACAACAACAAACAAGGACACTCCAAAGTCCCCTAGTTAACTAAAAATCATCTTGGTATATTCTGCTAAATATTTACCTCAGCCTCAAGCCTGTGTAAAGAACAGTCTTCAACACCTGAGCAACCAAATTAACCAGAATCACTAATACGCGAGTATTATTACTTTTAGGTGGCCCGGTGGCTTAGTGGTTAGCACTGTCGCCTTGTACCTCCAGGTTCTGGGTTCGAGTCCCACCTTGGGGTCTGTGGAGTTTGCATTTCTCCCCATGCTTGGTGGGTTTTCTTCAGGTACTGTACTCCGGTTCATGCAGATCTGGCTAAATGGCGTAAACTATGTGTGCGCCTGTGATGAATCGCACCCTGTCCAGGGTGTACAACGCCTCATGCCCCAAGTCTCCTGTGATAGGCTCCAGGCCCTGCACGATCCTGTATGTAGGATAAAGCAGTATAGATGAGTGAGTAAGTGAGTATTATTACGGAGCAAACCTCAGTTATGAGCTACTCAAATATCTATCTAAATACGGACAGCATATTAAATGTCCCTCCAAGGGTGAAAGAACATCTAACCACTTCTGTACTATTATTATACTGAGACGGATAGCGCCCGCCCATCCCCTATGCAGTTTCCAACATGCTTTCCACTTATAACTAGAAACTACAATCTGGTAGATGTCCTCATGAAGAAATAAACTAGTGGCATTTGACGAGACTGACTGAAGGGAGTCAATTCCCAGTGCCTCAGCAGTTCACATTGTCTCCACGCAACTCCGGGGGCATCAAATCTCTCTTTGTCCATGAGCATGGAGTTTGCATGTTTTCCATGTGCTTTGTGGGTTTCCTGCAAGTTGTTCGGTTTCCACCCACAGCCCCAAGACCTGTGTTCTCAAATTGCCTGTCATTAATGAGTCGGTTGGCATCACACCCATCTATTTTGTGTCCTGAGATCCCTGGGATAGGCTTCTGCAATTACACAAGGGTTTTAAACAATTAATTAATGTGTTTCTAGAAGGTTTGCAAGAAATTCAGCAATGACAATGGTTCAATACAAAACTGAATGAGGCAGAAGTCTAGATCCTGTACAGATGCATTAGTATGCTGACTGAGGAAATCAAAGAAACATCTTCCAATGAATGTAGGGCAGGTTGGATAGTCCTTCAACACTTCCTAAGACTTTCCTCTTACTTGTTTGAATATTAACAACAGGCTGAAGACTTGAATGAGTATCACTGCAGGTTAAAAAAAAAAAAAACACATACATTTAATAATGCCACCATCGTATCAGCAAGGATGTAGGAAGCAGGGGTGGTGATAGTTCTTCTTCTTTCAGTTGCTCCAATTACAGATTCAAATATTTGATTTGGCAGATATGCTCTTCCTGATACAACCCTTCCCATTTTATCCGGGCTTGGGATGCTGAGAATGCTTGGTTATGTCATTGCACTGACTTGGGCTAGGGATCCCAGTTTGGGAATTGAACACCAGTCTTCCAGGAAACATGCAGAGAAACTTCAACTGTAGCTAAAGTGCAGGCAGGGGTGCTGATGGCTGAGCAGGTTAATTTTGAGGGACTGGTGTTGGTCACAGGCTTGCTTCAGTTCAGAGATGGGGCAAATGCTTCAGTTTACAATGCAGTCAACATAGAACTGCATTTAATACTGCAACACTTTGACCATGCAAGGTCCTATGATAGGATGTTATCTGAACTAATAAAAACAAAAACATCATCTGTAAAGTCATCCAGGTCAGAGTGCCAGTCTCCACCTGCCAGCAGATCACCAGACAACCACGAAGTAGCAAGTTAGACTGGACAAATTAATCTCCAGTATTTGCATGCTAAGCACTGGTGCTCCACAGGGGTGTATGTTCTCACCACTGCATTTCTGTTTTTACTATTAACAGCTGCTAAGGTATGCAAACTATTTACACCTGGACAGACTTTTTATTTATTTATTTCAAAAGCAGACCGTGATAAATGAAACTTAATTTAAGAGCAGATCCTGAATATACCGATAAGCAGGACATGGTATCTAATCAGTTAATTCCCTACTTGTCTACTGCATTCAGGATAACTATGCATCCTACCGTTTCTGTCGTAATAGGTAAAAAAGTTGGAATAGGTTTTATGCCCTGCACTTCATATCAATGCTTACACCCTGTGTGTTTGCTTTGGAACTTAATCAAGGCCACCAGTGACGATTCTGGCAATCTACAATTTAGACCTTTTTTAAGGTCTCTATTTTGAAAGCCTACAGCTTATGTAAGGTGTTATGCCATGATCCACTACCAAAGAACAGGTATGTCATGTTAGCTAAATCAAGATTGTGCCACTTTGCATTGAATTGTGTTCCCTTTCTATTATATTGTATGTTCCTATATAGTGTTAAGTTGCAGATACCAGGAAGTGCAGTTGGGTAACTAAAAAAAAATCACCCCAAAAAAAGTTCCTTTAATCTTAAAGAAAAAGTGCAGTCTGAAAAATGAAATGCATTTATTATGTGAGAAGTAATTCTGAAGGTAATTTCTATGTTGGTGCTGTCTTTTTATTATTTCTGAAAGAAATTAGCAATTGCCATAATGAATCATGGGGTGATTTTAGTGGTGCAGTAACAGTGGTGTGTAATAATGGTCAGTCTTTGCAATTAACTCAGGCTTTCTTTCTTACTTGTAATTTCCAGTAATAGTGCCATGTTGACTAGTCGATACAGCAAACACTGTAACTAGATACAGTATGTAGCAGTTAAAACTTTCTAAACACATCAGTATGTCGAAAGTATCCTTTATAATTCTTCTCCAAACATAACTGACTATCCTAATGAACACTGGTGTGTGTTATTTCTAAGGCAACTGAAGCATGCTGAAAAAAGTGAGCTGGTTTTTCTCAAAGCTGTCCAAACAGCTGCTGTTTGTCGCTCACAGCGTGTTACTTCTGGTTCACTTCCATAAGCAGAAATTACACGTACAGTACTATCATGGATGCATATCAAGGAACATAACCTGGTTTCCCTCTGTTCAATTTGTTTATGAAGGTGCAGATGGGCAGACCTTGTACTCTGGTGTCAAGGCATAATGTGTCTGAGACCAGAGGGAGGTCTATAATTAGTAATAACAGCCTGGCTCAAAGATTATTAGTATGATGATGATGATTATTTACTATCAAGATACTATCAATCCATAGATCTATGATACCTTCCTGTCTCATCTCTTTCAGTGAATCAATGCCTTCAGTGCCTTCCACTAAAGAGAACGATCTCCCCAAACCTGCATGCCCCTTTGCTGGCAAAATGACTAGCAGCAGCACCAGCGTTAGTGACGGAGGTTTCAAGCCAAATGGTAATGAGAGTACTGAGAATGACATTGAAAAATGGATTCGTCCTGACCTTCCCAGCAAGTGCACATGGAGCCTGGGAGCACCGCACACTGATTCCCCACACACACATATGATCAGGTGAGCAATGTCACATTACTACCTCAGTGCAGTAGTAGTGAAATTCACAAATCACAAATCAGGATTGTGTGGAAGTTTGTAAGAAGCCAGAAAAGACCTTTTAACTCTCACCTATTACCCTAGAGGCACGGTGTAGTGGTCGCCTTGCACCTCCAGGTTCAACATCCTTGAACCAATTAATTCAATAAAAATTTTTCTTTCTTCCTTTTTTTTATTGATTGATTTATTTATTGGGTGGGTTATGCAATAGCACAAATGTTTTCTCACAGGGCTAAGGCACTGACTTACTGACCGGAAGGTCGGTGGTTTGATCCCCAGCTCCACCAGGTTGCCATTGTTGGGCCCTTGAGCAAGGCCCTTAACCCTACCTGCTCCAGGGGCGCTATATCATGGCTGACCCTGCGCTCGGACCCCAGTTACGCTGGGATAAGCGAAGAAGGAATTTCACTGTGCTGTAATGTATATGTGACAAATAAAGGCTTAACTTAACTTAAAGACCCATAGAAATCTAATGAATTTCCTTTAGCACAGGGTACCTCAATTAAGTGGTAGAAACCACTCAATCAGGATTGACTCCTTTTTCAAAAAGATATTGTGACTTAGGTAGCATAACGGCTTAGCGTTGTCGCCTTGCACCTTCAGGTCCTGGGTTCGATTCCCGTGCCGGATTTGTGTGCATGGAGTTTGCATTATATCCCCGTGGTGGGTTTCCTCCGGGTTCTCCGGGTTCCTCACACAGTCCAAAGACATGCAGATTAGGCTGATTGGCCTTCCCAAATTGCCCGTCGTGTGTGAATGCTTGAGTTTCTACCACGTTTGTACGAAATGAGAATGAATACGATGGTCACCACTGGCTTTCACGGCCCCAGGTTGGACTGAAGGATGGATGGATCTCTCGCAGCCGGAGGTCTAGAGAGAGCTGATTGGCCGAGCTCTCTCAGAGGGGAGGGATGAGAGGTACTTCATGCTCCCACATTAATCACGGCTCCACAGCCAATCAGGGGCGTCTGTGAGCTCACGCAAGTGGAAGGAGCGGATAGTGCTGTCCTCCGAGTGTGTTACGCCACCCCCAACGGTGCGTGAGCGAGCAGTTTGAGAAGATGCGGTCAGCTCTTCTCTAAATTTTGTGATGAATGAAGACATTGTGCTAAGTGTGTGCCGGCTTGACAAGGTGTAATTTGTTTTCCTGTTGGCGTTGGGCAATCTTGACTTGTTCAAGCATGTTGTATCTGACTGAACAAACTTCCACTTTGTTTTAATTCTCTGCATGTTTCTGCACATTTCATCCAGACACTCTGGTTTAAAAACAATTTTTTAGCCTGCAGTAGGTTATACAGTATGTTACTCTTTGTATTTGACTAGTAAGATTTTTATTTTTGTTCTCCCATAAAATGATCTGACTGAACTGTGTATTTTTATGTACTTTATTTGCTTTTCATTCTTGCTACTTAAAGAACAAGTACTCCAAGCATCCTACCCAACATTCTGAAAAAGATTGGGGACACACCAATGGTACGGATTAACAAGATCAACAAGAAATTCGGGCTCAAGTGTGAGCTTTGTGAGTAGCAAAGTCAAAACCACTTTCTGTAAAATGTCACCTTTTTAACGTTCCATTAGTTCAGCATTATAAATTGTGATTTTTGTGTATGCAGTGGCAAAGTGTGAATTCTTCAATGCTGGCGGCAGTGTTAAAGACAGGATCAGTCTGCGCATGGTTGAGGATGCTGAGAGAGCAGGCATCCTCACACCTGGAGATACCATCATAGAGCCTACTTCTGGAAACACTGGTAATGACTAGGTGTGGGTGTGAGAGAGAAAGAGAGAGAGAGTGAGTGATGGAGTGTGTGTATGTCTAATGTCTAACAACTGAAGTCAAACAGTGCAGGACAGTTTTGTTGTAGTCGGAATTGTACACTGTTTCTGTCTCAGGTATCGGCCTCGCTCTGGCTGCTGCGGTGAAGGGCTACCGCTGCATTATTGTCATGCCTGAAAAAATGAGTATGGAAAAGGTACAACCACCAACAATACAGCTTTGTAAGAGTTGATTTGACTGTATGAACCGGCAATCTGTAAGAAAAGAAACGTTGTGTGTTTAGGTGGACGTGTTGAGAGCTCTAGGTGCGGAGATAGTCCGCACACCCACCAGTGCCCGTTTCGATTCCCCGGAATCCCATGTTGGTGTGGCTTGGCGCCTGAAGAACGAAATCCCCAATTCTCACATCCTGGACCAGTACCGCAATCCCAGCAACCCCCTGGCTCACTATGACACCACCGCTGAGGAAATTCTAGAGCAATGTGATGGTTAGTGTCACTTCCCTGTACCAAGCGAGTAGTTCACAAATTGTACCTTGCCTTTTATACTATACACTATCCATAAACTTTACATCTTTTGTTAATTTAAATGAAGAATTCCTGGTATTTATTGTGCTTCTAAGCTCTTTGTCTGTTTGCATAGGAAAAGTAGACATGCTGGTAGCAGGTGCTGGCACTGGGGGAACCATCACTGGTGTAGCCCGCAAGCTGAAGGAGAAATGCCCCAACATTAAGGTGATTGCGACCACCTTGTATGCTTACTTCGTGTTGGTGAACACACTGTTTTAGCATTTTTTAAATATCTTTTTAACAGAATGCACACTTGGATATCATAACATTACATAACTGGCAAATAAGCAACAGTTCCAGCTGTATCTGTGGATGTGCATTCCGTAAAAGCTGACTGTATTTATCCAAATATACATAAAGGCATATAGCCATTAATACTGTAGTTTACAGCCTCCAGGTCTCTATTTAGTCCAACAAAAAAAAGAACGGTGACTATTTTTTTTTATGAATAAATAAAATAAATAAATCTGTTGTCAGATTATTGCTGTCGACCCAGAGGGATCAATTCTGGCCGAACCAGAGGAGCTAAACCAGACAGATAAGACGCAGTACGAGGTGGAGGGAATTGGATATGACTTCATTCCAACTGTGCTTGACCGATCAGTGAGTAAATGCTTGCATAAACATGCACACACACCCCATATGCAAACACACACCCCTATATACAAGGACCTTTCCTAGATAACAATATTGAGTAAGATCCCAATAGGGCAAGCTGACTTTACAAACAACATGGTGTTGACTCTTAGGACATAGGAACATAGGAAGTATGGATATGTTACAAGTTTAAAAGTTTTAACTAGATACATTTAGAGTTTTTTTTTTTTTTTTTTTTTCCTTTTTCAAAGCATATGCATTTCATATGTCATGCATTTCATTAGATACAGACAATACATGCCCTGAGATTCCTATCCCTGTGTTTGTGTGTTTCTTTCTAAGGTTGTCGACTCCTGGTACAAATCCAATGATGATGAATCATTCAGTATGGCTCGTATGCTTTTAAGAGATGAGGGCCTGCTTTGCGGTACAGTACACATTAATTTATTTTCCCTAAAAACAGCTTGATAGAATTTTTACACATCAATAAGAAAATATTGACTCAGTAGGACACTCTGATGTGTTTAGGCGGCAGTTCAGGCACAGCCATGGCAGCAGCGGTGAAGATGGCTAAAGAGCTGAAGGAAGGGCAGCGCTGTGTGGTCATCCTTCCTGACTCCATCCGCAACTACATGTGAGTAGAAAGTAGTTGACGGAGAAAACAAGGCGAGATTGGTCACTTCCCTGTTGCATAAACTTCAGAAGTAGCTTCTTCGGCACACACATTTTCTGTATTATATGTATAACATAAAAAAATAAAATCAGCCCCAATACTGTGTTTGGGCCCGAAAGCCAAGTTCTGTAATGATAGTTTAGGGAATGTGTACTAATGGATCCTAAGAGCTTATCAAGTATCAATCTATATTCCAATCTGTAGGCGTGTACCTATGAAATAAGGTCTCATCCTTATGGTTAGTACCTCTTACTTTAATTTCCAGTCAATTTAAAATAAATAAATAAATAAATAAAACTCACTAACCTAAACTATTAATTGATTAATAGTTCTCTTAAAGTTATATTATGTAGTGGAAACTTTCCCAGTGAAAGTGTGTATTATTTATTTATGAATGAATGAATATATTTATTTATGTAAACTCTGTATGTATCGTTACTCTGTGTTAAAATTTATCTGACCCGTGTCCCAGGGGGATTTTGATTTTGAATTTGATAATGTTTAGTAACTATATACATACGATCTCATATGAACGCTTTGGCATAGTTATTCATGCCAACAATTAATTTAGTTCTTAAAAGTCTGGTGTGTGTGTAAGATTTAGTTTTCTAATTTCTGTTAAGTATGTGTCCATAATTGTGCATAAAAGATAAGCGTTCTTTTTTTTTTTATTATTATTATTATATATATTTTTTATTTAGGACCAAATTCCTGAATGACAACTGGATGTTCCAAAAAGGCTTCCTCACTGCAGAAGACTTAATCGTTAGGAAGCCCTGGTAAGGACTTGATGATTTGTAGTGATGCACAAGTAATATCAGTTGTTGTTTGGATATTTCATGTTTAGATCAAGATTTAAAAAATTGACGATGATGCTAATCAACAAAAAGCAGGTTGAACAAGGTCTCCCTGTCTCTCTCCTATTTAAGGTGGTGGAATCTCAGGTTACAGAGTTTGAATCTTTCGGCTCCTCTGACTGTGTTGCCCACGGTCAGCTGTCAAAAAACGATCAAGATTTTGAAAGAAAAGGCGTTTGATCAGGCGCCAGTTGTGGATGAGGCTGGGTGAGTGTCTCAGTTGGTAAAATGTTCTTTTGAAAACTGCCTTTTACTTACTTTATCCTAATATTGCCATGTATATAGTGATTTCTTTTTTTAAGAGATCAGTTCTTTGCACTACAACATTTGTTGGATCATTTAAATAAAAAGCGAAATGTTTGTAAAAGCACAAACCTTTTTACTTAGTGCACCAACATGTACCACTTGTACATTTCCAAGCACAAAGTGTTTTTCCTCTCTGTGTGTTTTAGGGTCATTCTTGGTATGGTCACCCTGGGAAACATGTTGGCCTGTGTGCTAGCCGGAAAGATCAAACCATCTGATCCCGTCAGCAAAGTGCTCTACAAACAGTTCAAACAGGTTTATCACACAGCTGTCATTTATTTATTTAGTAACCAATGCTATGCCATGCAAAAAAACAAACAAACTGAATTACTGACATGAAGCCTCTTTTTCTTAGATTTGTCTAACTGATAACCTCGGGAAACTCTCGCGGATCCTGGAGACGGATCACTTCGCGCTGGTGGTGCACGAACAGATTCAGTGTAAGAGCTCAGTCTTTTAAAACGTCATGACCTCCCATTTCCACCCCATTATCAGTGCAATAGTGGGTAGGCTTTCTCTAGATAAGGACGGTCAAGGGTGGGAGAACTTCACTGTTTGTATCTTGCACAACAAACTGATTGGAACAGAATGGTGATGTGTTGCTAGTTTTTGTGACACCAAGGTCACATAATGTAACACCATGTTTTTTTTTTTTTTTTTTGTTTTTTTGCCAGTAACAGTTTTTTGGCCACAAATGAAGTTAATGTGTCAGTTTTGTACATATCATGCAAAACAAACAGGTTCTGGTCCCTGGCTTCCAAACTTGGAATAATAATCAGAAATTGATAAGATGTTTGTTGAGGCATCTAAAACACAAATTAATATAGAAATGTTTATTCCAACTATAAAGTCTGCCTATAATTTTTTGACATTCCCAGTATCCAGTATAATGCTGGCTGTGGTACATAACTCCAAAAAGTAGAGTAACTCCATAATGCTGAGTTGAGACCTGACATCGTCACCATGATCCAGGAAACAGACTAGAAGCTCATTCTGATGGGTTTTGTTCAATTGTTAGACTCAACTAGTGTTTTTCAGCAAGATATATAGGTCAACTAAACTTAAAAAAAAACAACAACACCAAAAGCATTGAAATTCACTCCAAACTTTGGACAAATTTTAAGGGACTACCTTTATGTAGGTAAACCGGTCTTCATGCCCCATAATGACACTTTCTCAATCTCAATTTTTCGGGCCCCAAGCAATTTTCCGTCATTTGCTAAATGCACCCAGAGGAATTGGATACACTCATCCTAGGGAATTTATATGATCGCCACCAAACCGGGCCTATGTGATCTCAAGATGTTGAGGATGCAAAATTGCGGAGGGATTATTGATATCTCAAATGGGTCAGCCATGACACAGCCTTAAACTTGTGCTGAAAAGTGGTTAATAACTTTTTGTTTAACATTATATTCCAAATAAAGGTCCTCCTATTCTACACACTCGCACATCACAATGCACTCTCATGATGATACAAACACGCTAACACAACAGGTCACACACAGACACACACACACACACATTCGGTTCAAAGGTTGAAATGATACTTTATTGACATGACAAATATTTAGGGTCCAAGCTCACATCTGCCCTATTACGTCATAGTGTGTGAAGTGTGCAAGTTGTGCGGTGCATTCAGGCAGCGATGGATTTTTGGAGGTCTTAACATGCTCAAAAAATACACACAAGAAGATGGCGCAAGGAGCTTGGGCCCACTCATCGTTGCTTGCAACTACAGTATATTTACAATTATAATGTATTATCAAGCAAATTATTACATCACAGAGACACTGTATGCACTTGCATTGCCTTCTTCATAGCAGTTTATTAGATTTCATTCAGGTGCACTATTGGGGGGGGGGAGCTATTTAATGGCTAATTTAAAAGACGTTGGCAGAATTTAAAATGTTTGGAGGTGTAAATAAGTAGTGAATGAAGATGAGCAACTGAGAGACATGGTGGCACAATAATAGTGAAATTATGAAAAGTATAACTAAGCTCTCCCAATCGATTCTCCACTAATGTGTTTCTTTTTTTTGTGTGTTTTGGCCTATGTGTTGGGTAATTTATTTAAATATCCAAAGTCCACCCCCCTCTGGTTGTACCCATAGCTGTGACCTAACCTTGTCCTTTCCTTTCAGATTTAACAGACGGGTCGCCCATAATGAAGCACATGGTGTTTGGAGTAGTGACCGCCATTGACCTGCTCAACTTTGTTACCGCTCGTGAGAAACGTGAGCGATCCATATCCGAATGCACAGATGACGCGTGAGAAACGAGTGTCTTCGTCCAGCCATAAGCCATTTCTAGGAATTTGTTTTGTTTCTCGTATAATTGGGCTTTAATTTAGCAAAAGATTTAAAAGGTCTAAAACTGAGAAGTTCAATTAATAGCTAAATTTCCAAATTTGGGTCTTAAATTGTATGTTAATTGTTGATCACATGTACAATTACAACAAATTAAAACACATGCAGAGAAACTAAATAAATATACTGTACGTAAATCCTAAATCTTTTCGTTGTTGTTTAGAAAGATTGTGTGTGTTGTATTGCATTGTGTGTTGTATTATTAAATCTTATTGTTTCCACGTCTTATGTGTTCACCGTTGTGCAAAAGAATGTAAGATGGTTGTCTAAAAGCTTTTGCTCTGGAGAGATGTTTTCATGCAGAATCATATTTTGTCCCATCTTAATAAAGAAAATCTTAATTTTCCTGATGTCTTTTCTTAATAAATAAATTTACATAAAAAAAAACTGATTTCCACTAGAGGGTGAAGTGTTTCATTGTCCAGAGTACAGTGGTTGGGTTGACACTGCTGCACATTTCAGTTAAGGTAACTGTAAGAACATTAATGTGCTAATAAAAGAGCAAATATGATGCACTGGAAATCATTAGTCTTTCATGCACTATTCTGTATTATTCTGTATGATATGCACTATTCTGTATTCATGCACTATATGCTGAACCATTTGGGTGGTTCATTCAGCCCTTTTTTTTCTGTAGCCTATCATGGGAACCCTTGGTGTGTGGTGGCAATATACCCGAGACAATTATAGAGCATCATGGACACACTATTCACGTTTGTTCATCCATTATAAGGATGTAATTTAGCATTGTCAGTGCTTTCGGCAAGTTTTCGGGAGGAAGCACATGGGATGCACAAAGACGTCAAACTGATTCAACGATTTTATATTGTTATTATTACTGAGGGCAGATGTCAATACTACCATCTAGATTGTGTTGTTTCTTCAAGAATTGGTTTATTTTCACAAACACTTTAGATTTCATGCCTTATAGCAGGCCAAATTTCATGTCAGCCTTGCATTTATTTAATTTACAGTAGCTTATAGTAATTTACTCTTTTTAAAGTTTTGTACTTCTTACTCTCAGGGTGCATGAATGCATATGAAGCTTTTTGAATGATCACACATTGGATCTTTGGAGTCAGACTATCCTTATTTGCACCAGGTTAGAATAGCGTGCACAGTTCTTATAACTTGTGGTTAAACCCATTGAGAAAAAGCCATGAGCATTTCAAACTTGCTGAACAAGATGAAAATGTGTGCAGGGCTTAAAGGCTAGTAATATCCAGCCCCTGACTGCCCCTGCTTGTGTTTGTTGTAGCTATAGGGCTTTGTTAGCTGGGAAAAGACCTCACTGGTGCATTTTGGTTAAGCCTTTGCATGGGAGAGTCGAATAACCCTGGGATTAGCTAAATGTCACCATCAAATCCAGGATCAGGGCAAAGGTTTAGGACGGTCCTGAACTGACTGTAAACCCTCACACCGAATGTATGTTTATTGAGGCCAGACATTATTTTACCAAACTTATTTAATATACTGTAGCTTCATCTTTACTGTATGTGTATTTACTGTTAGTGTATCTAATGCCATGTTTTGAAGGTGGGAGAAAACTGCAGAACCCTGAAGGAAACCCACAGAATAGATACAGAAAGCACATGAAGCTGTATTTGTTTGCAAACTACTATAGGAAGTGGCCCAAGATGCTTCACTGGCCAAACCATGACCTATTCCAAATTTCTCATAATCATTCAACATCCATCCTTCTGCTCTAGATTGTTTTGGCAGCTAGGATCAGCTTGCCTTCAGTGCCATTCTGCTGACATTACCATTCCCACCATGAGATCATGCCATTCCAAACAGATTCAATTATAAGCCCCTTTTTCTGGCTCATTCTGTATATAAAGGCAGGTTGTGGCCACATTCAACAGTGGTACACACCCTACAACTCCTGTCTACTCTGGGACTCTTGCACATCCTCCTCTTCACCCCCTTCACTGCGCTTACTCTCTTCAAGCATACTCTTTCAAAGGGTGGCCAAAGCAAAGGCTCAAAATTGGACCAAGATTGACCAAGCTGAGAAGTTATGGATATTGCCATCCAATACCCGTGGTTCAGACGTACCCTGAGCAATCCCTCTCGACTCTTTGACCAGTTCTTTGGAGAAGGTCTGCTTGATCATGACCTCTTCCCCTTTACTGCCTCCACCATCAGCCCTTCCTACCGACACTCTCTCTTCCGCAGTTTTTTGGACTCCTCCAACTCTGGCATTTCCGAGGTAAGGGGCTGGTTGGCTGTAGATTGAGAATAGAGGACTCAGAGATGTCTCAGCTATTCATAACTCCAGTCCTGGAGGATTTCACTGCTCCCAACATGCCTGATCCAACTTATGAAGGACTTGATAATTAGCTCATGAGCTGTATCGGGTGTGTTTGAAGCAGGAAAAAGTTGAAACTATGTAAAACATTGGTCCTTGATGTAGAGGTTTGGTCAGGCAATGACATAGTCAGGACCTCTGAAATTTGTGGAACCTCATGAAGCTACTGATTTTGATTTCTGAGATGCATTTTTTTACATGACAGCTATGCTGTTTGTAACAGAACATGCAATAGCGGATGATCAGATAATAAAACTAGCTAAAAGGAACTGTATAATCCTATCATCCTCATCCATCAATCATGTCATCCTATCTGGATATAGCAATTAAGTTGACTTGATAGTGTAAGACTTATTTTAATGTAATCTTAGGTGCTACGTTTCACACAGGCCATATACTAGAGAAATGCATAAGACCTGCATTTGATTGTTTTAATCCATAGCATCTTTTTCTTTCCTTCCCAGGTGAGGTCTGACCGAGACAGGTTCATGGTTTACCTGGATGTGAAGCACTTCTCCCCAGAGGAACTCAGCGTTAAGGTGGCAGATGACTATGTGGAGATTCATGGCAAGCACGGAGAGAGACAGGTGAGCTGACTTCTGAACTGTCCGTCACATGCCCATGCTGGTATACAGTATGTTCTCCTTCTATTTGCAGAACAATTATTTGCTTGTTTTAATTATGACCCACTTGTCCTGCATCGGTTATCTAGCTTTTTGAGCAGCTTTCCTTCAGTGATGTGAAGAGGTTATTAAACATGGACTGGAAAATGGAACTTAAAGAACACTAAGGGGAGGCACCACTTAATTTTTAATAAATAAAAAAATATATGGCCAGATTGGTTCTTTGTTGTAAATATAAATGGGCTGTGTATTTGCTTCCTAATTTTCAACAGAACAGTCATCATGGATTAGATATGATTAATTAAGTCTGCATGATTTGCATAGCAATAGACCTCTAGTAGAAGTGATTCAGTGGCAGAGCTGGATCTACGTGGAATGCCTCACAGCTTTCTGCAATTTTCATGTGTGACCATCAAATGGGTCTGATTTATTTAAAATAAAAAATTCTCAGTCTAAGCAAGATGCCTGGACATCAATGCACAACTTCTTAAAGGCAGATGTACCAAGAGACAAATTGTATAGTATTATGATCTCTGGGTCTGATTCCTGTGGCCTAAGAACCACTCAAGTCTTAACACACTGATTTTGGGGACTCCTTCCATCCCTATTTTATGCATGTTTAAGGAGTGAACAGATTACGGTAAACAGCTCGGAACGTTTTCACCAGATTGACATAGTCTCTGCGTCATGGGTGATTGTCCCTCTCTCATGTCCCTGTGAGAGTTGATGAAGCCATTTAATTTTATGGATTAAAACCTCACTTTACCATGAATCTGCTTTAGTGTTGAATGTGCATATTCGTGCCTGTGCTGTGATAGTTAAGATAATTGCTTGTATCTTAATAGTCAATAGATATTGTAAGAGACTGCACTTCATTCATTACATTGTCCTCCAGGATTATGGGATTTTAAAACAATACAGTTATTATGAACAAAAATAACAAAACGCGCATGATTCTTCCATTAACTTACATGGCAACACATTACACCTACAATATTCTACTGTGTAAATCAGTGACATTCAATTGTACATATCTGCAACCATTTCGCAAATTGATCAGTCCTCATATTAAACCTCACAACCATTATGAGGTCCAGAGTTCCTGTTTTCACCACCATAATTATCTTTTATTGCTTTCTCCAACGATCCCCTGGATGTTATTTTTTTCTGACACCGTTCCCAAATTCTCTCACAGGACGACCATGGCTACATCTCACGGGAGTTCCACCGCCGCTACCGTCTACCCTCCAAGGTCGATCAGTCAGCCATCACCTGTACGCTGTCAGCTGATGGCCTGCTCACCTTCTGTGGGCCCAAAACTGGTGGATCAGAATACGGGCGTGGAGATCGCACCATTCCTGTCACCCGCGATGACAAACCCAACCCTGCTGCTTCCTCTTAGACAAGTGGATTAGTGGGCATGAGCATGGCTCAGCAGGGGGTTTAATTGTTGAGATTATTATAATCTATAATCTATAAATGGGAGAAACAGATTAAGAGGAATGGATGGCTTCTAATCGGAATGTTCTTTCAAATCCGTTCACTTCAGAATAAAACCAAGAAAACAAGAAAACTTCGACTTCCAAGTCAAACAAGAAAACTACGTTAGGTTACAAAACAAGTTTCTGTTAAGTAGGGCTGGGATTCGCAGAAGTTTCTATTTAGAACCATCCAACCTTCCAACTGGTCTTCCTGTGTCTGATCCTTTCTCTTTTTAGTTTGTATGTCACCTGATTTTTTTCTCTGCCCTCTCTCCTCTAACCTTGTTTTACTGGAATGCCCCTCACCTTAGGCATCTACTAAAAATATTATCTCAATAAATCTGTATTATTAACCAAAGCAAAAAAAAAAAAGCTTGTTTTTTTCCCTTCGATTTTCATAATGTATGTCTAGTTTAGATGAGTTTGTTGTCGCTGTAGCCTCTGATTCCTATTCTTGGCTGACAGGAATGAAATCCAATGTTTTTCTCCACTGTTCTTCTCATTGCTTAAGTCTTCCCATTGTCAAAGCTAGCACATTTGGAACTCATCTGAGGGTTAAGAAAGAGATTTTCAGACAACTAGAAAATACACATCATTCATCTTTTTGTATTTACAATAAATGAATAAATACTTAGATTGAGTGTAAAAATATCAATACTGACATGTACAGAGTGATGAAATATGGTTTAAACACATTACAAAACATTATTAATCTACTCCAATCACAATCAGGTTGTATTGTATATATAATGCAAAACAAGGATTATGTAAATAATTATTATTGCTTGAAGTGATTGGGAAAGAATAAGACAAGATATTTTTGTTCTGCAGTTTTAACTGCAGTCAATAAGATTTTAAATAGTTGCCTGGAAAATTATAAGTGTATACTCTTCTCAGATCTTAATCATCATATATAATTTAATATATAGGTGAAATGGTGGATTATTGGTTAGCACTCACCACCCCAAATTGCCCGTAGTGTGGGTGTGAGTGTGTGCATGTGTGTGTGCTGTCCAGGGTGTACCCCGCCTCGTGCCCTAAGTCTCCTGGGATAGGCTCCTGGCCCCCTGTGACCCTGTATACAGGATTAAGCAGTATAGATGATGAGTGAATTTAATGTATAGTCTTTTGTTCCCCTTATTTTAGGAGAGTAAAAGTAAATCAGTAATAAAGTAATATTACATTTACATGTTGTCATTTTGCACATCCAGAATGACAATCTGTATAGGTCAAAATGATAGATTTGTCATTTCTACTGTAACTAGAACAGCTCTAGAAAACGTGTCGCTACATTACTACTAACCAAAAGAGGTGACCAGATACACTGCAACCTCTATCACTACTAGCAAACATTAGCATGAGCTTGGTTTTATCTGCAACTGTGTTTCCAGGAGCAGTGTGGTGGAATCCACCATGCTTGAAGAAGAACAGCTAGAAGTGGAGCACAAATAGGGTAGTGGCAGACAGGAGGAGTGACCTGGAGGATCTCGAAGGGGACAGAGCAGACTCTGAGGTGTGTGAAGGACGGATGAAGGGGTGCTGTAACTTGAAGTTAAGTGACCCTCAAAATGTAGTACTGGATGGATGGAGTGATTGTGGATAGCCATGGTAGGAGGAGAATAAGAAGAAGGCCTTTGAGCCAGATGAGGATGATGGAAATGAATATTAGTTGTCCTGCAAGAAGACAAAAATATTAGGAAGAAAAATTGCACCCAGAAACTCTTAGTATGGAAAATCAGTAAAAGTTGCCTAACATTAATATTTTCATATATACTGTATATATGCATAAAAATAGATTTTCTTGCATAATATTTAATTCACTAACTGAAATGTAAAATTTGTAATTTTTAATTTAAATAATAACAGCATTGTGAACCAGTGCACTAATGTATTTAAAATGCCTTAAATTATTAAATGTAGGTTTTGATGGGGAGGAGTTATAGAAAATGAAAATTGTTAAATGAGACAAAATTTGGTTCATATTCAAGTATTCCAACTGAACTCCAAATCTTTTTTGGAAGTGCAATTTTACTTTATTTTAATTTTAAGTTTAATTTTAAATTACATTTTTAAACTTTTTTTACTTCATGGAATGTCAGCTGACAAAATTAATTGTGTCTAGACACTTACCGTTGATGGTGCTGAAAGCCCTCAGTCTGACCATCGAAATGTTCCCATGATTGTGCTGGAGGTTTATTAGTGGGCTCTGGATTGGGCATTGGGCACCAAGGGTGCTGCACAGGAACTTTGTTCCAACCAAACTGGCCTGTTGTGTAAACATTCTTGCTCAAATGTTCTTGATAAGCCCACTGACCTGTAAAAGTGTTTTAACAAAAATTCTGATAGCTTATAAAATGTATAGAATGTAACCTTATACAAAATAATAGATAGGTTTAATGTTTGTTATACTTATATTTTGTTCACATGCCATTTAAGGGAAAGCTACAAACTATTTTTGACTTTTATAGGTATTCACTTTTGTAGATATTTGTTTAATTAATTTCATGAACAAGAAAGGGATGCTGATGATGGATTGAGTATTTATAATGAAAGTGTAAGTGATGACAGCTTGTAACTTGTTACGGCATAATGTTTTATTCTTTAATTAATAAAAAATGGAACTGAGGAAAATTGCTGACATGTGGTCTTATATGAAAATAACATCACGCAACCCTGTTATAGATTATTTTCCTACAACAGCACATTCTGTGATGTGCTATTGTTTACATACAGCCTAAATATACAGTGCATCTCAAAGAATTGGAT
>JAQMYG010000010.1:13516030-13542816 GCA_030014215.1 Clariallabes teugelsi
TATAGTCAAATGAAGATGATACATATTGATATAAATTAGTTTGAAAATATACTGTGCCAAGGAATGCAATATTTTTTTTTTTGCGGCCAAAGACACGTATTACACAAGAGACTAATCAAATGTTCTGCAAATTTATAGGACTATATATAAAGAGGAATTTCATTTTGTATTTTTGTTCACATAAAATGTATTAATTATTACGTTTAATAATATTATTGTGTACTTATCCTCTGAGGTGTCTTGAGATGCACAGGATTTTGTAGTCTAAGTGATTGTATAAAACCTACTCTCATTTAAAATGAGTGAATGATTACACCTTAGAGCCTATGTAACCTGAAAAGGTCTCATCCCAGTTTAAAACCAGTATATGATTGCTTAATTTGAAAAGTTCTTGTAACAATATCACACAATTCCATTGTACGTACTTGGTGGGTGACAGTAGCTTTTTACTGATGACCGCACACAATCAGAGTGTCTCTGTATCATGCTCCAGTTTTCAGATGTATAGTCAAGAGGGATCTGCTTCTCGTCTTCATAGACATTTTCACCTTGTACCTTTCTGTTTAGTCCAGCATCCAGAAAGTTGCTGGGAGAAGGAGAGTTTCTGTATTGTAACATGGGTGGACTTGAATCAAATGAATTTCCGAGCACTGGTAGGCTGTAATAAGACTTTTTAGACCAATCTGAATCAGCTTTTTTGATTGGCTTTTGTCCATTCATTAGTCTCTCCAGCAAAAGCCAGTAAATGGCAGAGTAGTGGTTGTAGCTGTCATTCTGTAAAGACTAGAGAATTTAATACAGATGTTAAGTGTTTGAGTGGACAAAGTGTTAGCCGGTAGCACATATAAAATGACCCAAGCTCAGCTTACATCAATGGTCCTCTGCTTGTCAATGCCCAGCGTTTGCATAAGACTGAGCACTTTCTCATTGTATCGCTTTGCCTGGCAGTGCCTCTCAGGCTCAGGAGAGTTAAAGAAAGCCTGGCACACTGCTATCGGGACAGCTTTCATCCAGTAGTGCTCCTTGATTTGCGCCAGACTGATACGTTTGGCCGGGTCCACCATCAGCATCCTCCGTATCAGGTTCTCACACTCTGGATAAAAGCAGAGCACGAGGATGTCTGACTACCTCAACGTGACCTACATATCAATTGCTCATGGTTTGAGAGTGTGTAGGATTGGTACCCTGTGACATGAAGTAAGGAATCCTAAAGCGTCCATCTATGACAAGCTGTTTTAGGGCTGAAACTGAGACGGCATCAAAGGGAAGAGATCCACACACCAGGACATAAAGAACCACACCTAGACTCTGAAAAAACAAAGAAGACGAGAAGTCTTATGATAATTGTTGCAAGATGACGTGGTTTGAGTATTTATGCAACTGATGATCGCCTGGAATTTTCACAAAGATTGCATTAAAAGAAAAATCCCATGGAATTCTTATGGCCCCAAACTAAAGAGGAACCTTTTTCACCCCAGCTGTTTTGTTATAAAAGGGGGGTCTGAACTTCATTTAGGAAATTTACCCAGATGTCCTGCTGAGGGCCCTCATATTCCTTTCCTTTGAAAATCTCTGGTGCGGCATAAGGCGGACTTCCACACCATGTACTCAGATGCTTTCCAGGTACATAGAAATTTCCAAAACCAAAGTCTGAGAAACACAATGAGGAAAAATTGACATCCTAGTATATCCAAATATACTGTTATTTCTGCCACACACAGAATGAAGCATGCCCACACCCCACCCTTAAAATAAAACAAATAATATTATAATTTGTGATGTCACTACCGAACCCCTGCCTCTGAGACTTACAAACTCCACCACAATTAAATTCATCATTAGCAAGACACCTACTTATGGAGAGTTCAAATGACATAATAATTAAAAGTAGAGACCAGATATTGGTCTGTAAGATGAAAGAACACATAGAACATACTTTTCAGATATTTTAAATAAGGTTCATGCAAGATTAAATATAGTAGTACTAAAAAATAATGGGGTTTGCTCTGCTACTATAAGCCCAGTGACTTTTCATTATGAATTAATTATTAATAATGAATTAATTTCCTTGTACTGCAGTGCCGGTCCCAAGCCTGGATAAAATGGGAGGCGTAAAACCTGTGCCAACCTTGTGTGCGGATCAGATGGTCCGCTGTGGCGACCCCTTGCTGAGAGCCGCCGAAAGACCAACAACAACTTATATTTCATCAATAAATCAACTCATGTCTTTTACCTGCCAGTTTGATGTTCATGTTGTTATCCAGCAGTAAATTTTCAGCTTTAAGGTCTCTATGTACAATGTGGCATCTGTGGCAATACTCTACAGCAGAAAGGATTTGCCAGAATGTCTTCCGAGCTTGTTCCTCGCTCAGAGGACCGTTGCACACAAGATAATCTTTACAAAGACAAAAAAGATATGCCTGATGGGTTTAAAAGAAAAACATATACAAGAAAAACATATACAAGAAAAACATATACACACACTGACAGATTCAGTAAAAGAGATCATGATCATGTGTAAAGTCTTGAGCCACCCCTTATTTCTTTTAAATTAAATTAAATTAAATTAAATTACATTTAATTACATTAAATTACATTTAATTAAATTTAATTATCCCGGCCAGGCTCGATTCCCGTCTCTGTGTGCATAAGTTTGCATGTTCTCCCTGTGCTTGGTGGGTTTCCTCCGGGTACTCCGGTTTCCTCCCACATTCCAAAGACATGTAGGTTAGGCTAATTGACACTCCCAATTGCCCGTAGTGTGTGAATGAGTGTCCAGGGTGTACCCCGCCTTGTGCCCTAAGTCTCCTGGGATAGGCTCCAGGCTCCCCGCAACCCTGAATACAGGATAAAACGGTATAGATGATGATGAGTAAATTAAATTAAATTAAATTATGTAGATTTACTGTGACAGGCTACAAAGTGCCTAAAGATATATTTCCCCTCTCGTCTGTTCCAACCACTCAGCATTCAGCATCAACCGTATACTAATCACTGGCCTGATCATCTGTCACCATCTGCACCTGTTTCTCACTTAAGTAAGATGTCTTTATGCATGAATGATCCATGGGTCACTGTCTGGCTTAACAAACAAAAAGAACATTTCCCTAAAACTAGTCAGGTACAGGGACTGGCTTAAAAAAATACAAGAATGTAGTTAAAAGCAAAATATGAGGTGTGGCTCAAGCCTGTTGCATAGTGTTGTACATCAAACTTACCAAACATCTCCCCATTGTTGGCATACTCGGTCACAATGTACAACATATTCTTGGTTTCCATAACCTGCAAATTATAGAAAGTAATATCTTACACATTGTAATGATAAAAGTTTGAGGTCCAATACCAATTAGCTAGAAAAATGTCTGATCTGTTTGTTTTTTCATTATATCACATAGAATCATGAAGCTTAATCATAAGAGCATGAACAGACTGGGTCTAAAAGTGGTTTTATTTGTGTCTCTTTTGTAAACCCTATAGAAACTGATAGAGATGTCTACTAAATAAAGCAACAGGTGTGGGGAAAGTTGTTTCCCCACAACTTTCCCCACACCTAATTTATATCAAGGATTTTCATTGCTTGATATAAACCATTCAGCCTCTGCATAACTGGTCTCTCTTAAAAATCACTTTTTCTTCAGTTTTATCAATTGTCTTCCCATTATATCCATCCATCTACTGTAGGAACCTCTGTTGTCTACTGTGGTACTACGGACTGTGGAGGCCAATAATGACGATTGTATTTATTCCTGTGGTAGGACCTCTGGTCAACATTCACATGGGCAATTTGGGACTCCAATTAGCCTAATCTGTATGTCTTTGGACTGTGGGAGGAAACCGGAGTACCCAGAGGAAACCCAACAAGCACAGGGAGAACATACAGACCCTGAGGTGGGGTGCAAGGCAACAATGCTAACCACTAACCCACCATGCCACCTGTCTTCCCATTAAGAAAACATTAATGAGGATCCATCAGGAAAGTGGTTGCATTTTATCTGATTTAGTTAACATATGAAACTAAAAGAATAAATTATGAATATTAATTTTAAACAGGTATAAAAATGTTGCTCTTACATCTGGGACACACACATGTAGGCTGTCACTCCTTTAACAACTTTATGCATGCCCTGAATTCTGCCTCACCAATTCATGTCTAATGACTGCGTCATTATCGAGCATTGTTCTGTAATTTGTGTTGATGAGAGTAAATGTAAACTCACAGACCTGGTAGAGTCGGATGATATGTGGATGGTTCAAAAGCTTCATGATTTTAACTTCCCTGTTAAGTTTCTCCAAGCCTGACGCATCCAAACGGGTTTTGTCAATGATTTTAATGGCAACCTGTAAGTTGATTAGATCAAAACTGAGCAAATTTCAGACGCTAAAAGCCTATCACTTACAAATAAACATAAGCAGCTATAACTTAATAACATATTGATGAACAACAAACAGTTGCTGATTATGACAATAATTTAGGGAACCTGTGTTTTAGTGACTTTGTGTCTCGCCAGCTTCACCACAGCAAAGTTGCCTTTCCCCAGCGTACGTATGATCTCATAGAAGCCGACCTGGAGAGGTTTACCAACCCGGTTCATTGTGTCTGGCCCATTGTCTGACAGCACCACCATGCTTAATGTCCTTAACTGCTGCGTGATTAATCATGAAAGAATTGAAACGACATCAGGTAGTTGTTTAAACAGTAAACTACACTTTTAGAAAAAGAGTACCAAACTGTAACTGGTACCAAAGTACAAAATACATACAGGTATTTATATTGTCATCACATCTTGAAAAATTAATGCCTCGCAACATAAAGCGTACTGTACTGGTTGTGCATCGATCCTGTCTAAATTAAAAATAATATTGTGTGCTCAATTCAAAATAATGAAAAAAAAGTCCAAAAGTGTAAAATTATTGCTTCTATTCTGTAAATTGTGTATCATGTAATTTTTTATGATTGCCTATCTGTATGTCTAGTTAATCATTGGTGTAAAGTGAACTACTTTAATAGTAGAGAAAGTACTAGTTACAGCACCATCCATAGACCATAATGTTCATCCATTTTTTTTAGTTATACAAACATACTCTTGCACACACTTCGAGTGAAGAATAAGTTATAAGATTTTGTGCAGAATTTTCATCATGGATATTTCTAGAGTTTGATAAGATAGGAGTTGGCTGTATTAAATTAGGTCAACACTAGAATAAAAAAAAAAATACAAACATAATAATAATAATAATATGTATGTGATATTTTTGTATATATTACAGTAAGAGGGAAATGGGCCATGATTCTACACTGCATAGCTTCTACATCAATTCTACCTTGCAGAGTTAGTAAGTAGAAGTTCATACACTTCACAGGTCATTTTATCATTAGTTAAACAAGATATCAATAGTGATAATATTAATATCCCATTAATACTGGAATAATACTACATATTTAAAAAATAATAATACGAAAAAGGAATGGCTAGTCCTATATTTAGGCTACAACTTAGATTTGTTGCTTCAGTCTTGAATTGTTTACTAATGCTTTATTCAGTGATAACTTAGAGTGATTAAATATCAGGACAAAAGGAACAAAAGTTATATTTATGTTGGCCATTTATTTTTGGGTATTCATAGGTGCACAAAACACGTGTTAAAATATGCATGAAAATATGATGAGAATTAATGCATGAGAAAACTATGATATACACAGTGCATTAATAATAATAATAATAATAATATAGGTATGTTTGTGCAGAATTGAAGTTTGTTTCCCATTAGTTAGGTTTCTCAGTCAGTTTGGGGAAAATAAAAATATATATATTAAATCTTTTTTTTTTTTTTTTTTTATAAATATATATAAAATATAGTAAGAACTCACCGGTACACTCTTAAACGTTTTCCATCTATAACTTGCAGCTCCTTTCACCTGCACTCATTCCTGCACTTTCTCCGTTCACACCTTTAAATTTATATATATATATTTTAAGTTTAAATTTTTGATTCCTTAAAAAGCAAAAAAAATCACTCCTCCTGGTTTCTGTTCACTCTGGATAGCGCTGCACATAATCCTCTCTGTAGACTCGAGTCACTCCTAAGTCACCATAACAGGTCTCCGCTCTATGTACCACTTTATTAACGTCACTCTGGCGTCAAAGCACTGAGCAGGGCACGCGCAGGAGCCCATGTTGCCTAGCAACGCTAGCCACGTCCCAAACCGGTCTGAACGCACTAAACAGTAGAACACAGGAATTTTGCTAATAGCTTAACACAAATATGTAATCTACATTACCTGGACTACTCATGAAGCACAATAGACCTTCATCCTGACAATATGTATTTTATCTTGGTACTTGACGCAATTTAAATGTTAAATCTGGTGATGAAAAACTTACTAAACATAAAGTGTTGCTAGCCTACAAAGGAGGCAAAATCTGAGTCACAAACCCCAATCACAGTAAACACAATCACTCACTTATCGTCTGTACTGCTTTATCCTGTATACGGGGTGGCAGGGGGACTGGAGCCTATCCCAGGAGACTTGGGGCATGAGGGTGCCAATCCATCACAGGGCACGGACACGTACCTAAATTCCAAACATGACAGTGGTACTGATTAATCTTTGGTCTCATGCACTTGCACACGATTCAGGCTGTAATTCCTGCTACATTTTTGTCAGCTGCTATAATAAAGGGCTTTGCTATTTATGTCTGCCTCAACAGATTCTCAGTGAGCACAAATAGGATGTCAGGACGTCTCCAGGATAAGAGCCATAGCAGGGGCATTTTCAGGACCCATTAAACCACCAAAAAAATTCAAATTTCCTTTGGACTATTTTCCTAAAGTTGTCTTAAAACTTAGAGACTTTTTTAGGAGTCTAAGTTAGATCTTCTACAGATGACCGGATGACCTGAGGGGCTGGTCAGTGTGTGTGAGACCAATGGGTTGTTATAAACCATGCATTTCCAAAATGCTGAAACATCACTGTCAAATATTTCAGATTTAAAAAAATATATATTTTAATATGGTCCTAATATAACTTGCTAATATTACTAGACACCTAATTTGTTATCTTGGTCACTTGACTTGTGCAAACTCTTGCAACCCCCACCCCCCTTTTCATTAAGAGATGTTTGCAATCCTATAACTAGAAGTAACATACTGTACCATGACCAAAGGCAACAACAGGTTTTTCTAATCTGACAGTGTGTTTCCAGGCAAATTTTAAAATTCTAAATTAAATTGAACTGAATAGTGCAAAAACAAAACCTTTAATTAGTTTCAAAACATGTAAAAAACACTTCTAATACACAGAACAGCAAAATAGGAACATTTAACCAACTTTAGGTTAATCAAAACAGATAGTACTACAGTCCTACATACATTAGAAAACAAATAAAGATGTAAAAAACGTTATTCTTAACCAGTACAACTCGTAACAAAGACTTTAGCCATTACTACCATTATCATTATGCTAATCAGGAGATCAGACCTACAGTACAAGGAGCCATATCTCAGCGAGCCCTGTGACCTCCTCCGTTTCAAATGATTACACTAGCTACAGATACAGGACTATAAGAGCTGAATTTGTACAAGGTGTCCACTACATCACTGTTCTTTCTCTATGGCTGTGTGATTAGTTTTAGTGATGCAATTGATGTCCTCCAACATCTCCTGAGCTGTCTGTCTGAGGGCTGAGTGGCGGCTTGAGGCCAACTGATGGATTCTCTCCAGTGGAAGGGAATGCTGTAGGTTTGGGCTGAGTTGGACCGATAAGTCACCCTCCACTAGTAGAGACTGGAGCAGCCGCAGGGCCTGCAGACACACCTCTGAGTCCTGGTCTGATGATGATGACATTAAAAACAACATGTCAATGACATAAAGCACCTCCCTAAAGCCAAGGGATGAGCCATAAGAACAATCACAACTAGGCGAGAATAATAATTGGAAGCAATGAAGGAGGGTGTGGTTTGTACACAACAGTGATTTTTACTCAGAGCTCTAAATGAGCCAGATGTGACACTGATATAGCATAAATTTATATAATAAAACATCTAACAAGATAAAGGGAAAGAGGGAAAACGTCTGTGTTGTTGGAAGACTATAAATGGTGAGTAACTTTATACGATGAGAGAGAGAGAGAGAGAGAGAGAGAGAGAGAGAGAGAGAAAGGGAGGGAAGGTGTGAGACAGAAAGTTTGGAAGCCGATCTTAATCCTCCCCACCACCTTTCACTTGGCATGACGTCAAAGCTGGGATCAGATAAAGTCTTGAAGCCTCAGGAGGGCTTTCTCAGCTGCACTCACTCATGTCACACTCACAGTCACAGATGGAAATACACAGACATCCACGCACCTTCAAGCAGGGTGCATATAAGAGGCAGGAGTGCAGGACTCTCGCTGATGTACGTCAGTCCATTTACGCTGAGGCTGACGTTGTACAAAGCCATCAGCATCAGCCTGCACAGACGTACGCACAGATGTACGCACACACACAATACACAAACACAAGCACACACCGTCAGGTAGAAATATAGTCAGTTAACATATTGGTTACTGTATAGTACATATAAAATTAACTTAATATGGCGCACTGGAATCGTGTGAATATACACTTACTATCTATTTTATTAGTAACACCTATACACGCAATCTGCGTTCATTCTCAGATCAATCACAATGAGAAAAGATGTATTGTCCATTTTTGAAACAGCTAGGGTTAAGGGTTACTGGGATTTTCACATGCAGAATTCTCTTGAGATTAAATCCAGTATGGTATGAATGGTATGTTATGAGCTGAAAAGGATCTCAGAATGTACAACACGTTGAAACTTGAGGCAGCTGGGTTACATGAGGAGAACACATCAGGACACAGGCTTAGGGTTATAGAGTGGAAAAAAGACGAGGTAATGTTTTTCATGAATGAATGAGAAAGTATACAGGTTTCTTCTAATAACGTGGTCAGCGAGTTTATATGTCCAGGAATGAACTCACACTTTGAGCTTTGGAAAGACCCCAGACTTCATTAACCCAAGCAGCTGCACCAGAGTGTCCAACAAGACATGTGCAGAGCTGGAAATGAAGTCCCTCCCACAAGTCACAGCCGCCAAATCTGCGAATAAATCGATATTTCAAATGAATCTAATTAATAAACCACAAATAAAGGCGGAAAAACAATGAATATTACCACTTACTGGTAATGACACCAGCCAATGCGAGCACAAACTGGTGCTCATGGGAATTGTAGTTCTGCTGCTGGGGTTTTTCCTCCCCGTCTAGAGATTTCACGAAACTCTCCAGGGTTTGACCTGCTACACTTAGAAACGGTTCCAGCTTCCCCTTCATAGAGATGCACACACAATATTAACACAAATTAAGACAATAACATAATATATAATATATATATAATTGTTTTTATTTTACAATTGTGTTCTACGTGCCAAGTTGAGTGAGCACCAACAGAAATGTAATTTTCATTCACAAAAACAAGCATTACTGCTCAATAAAGGATCTGGGGACAATCCTGGGAACAGTGTGAAGGAATTTGGATACACCCTGGATAAAACATATTCACACACTGTTCCACTGCAACGTGCAATTTGGAGTAGCCACTCTACCCACCAGCTTGTTTTGGAAAGAAACCAAAGAAACTTAAGGAAACGCCTGAGAACTTTGAGAAATCACAGAAACTCAAGCCTGGGAATTAATTGAAAAAATCCTGAAGCTGTGAGTCAGCAACGCTTCCTGCTGCACCACAATGTCACACATCGCTAACTGTTATTTGTGAGCATTCAGTATTGTTGATCACAAATAATTTATGACGAATCACCAAATCATAAGATGTCTAAACACCTACCAATTATCTGATTAGGTGCGCTGTAATGCATATGTCTGAGGTGAAAAACGCTGCTTTAATGGAGTAAGTGTAAGTGTAAGATAATAAGAATTGCCCTAACCACAGCCCAAATATTTAGAGCAATTCAGTCTTAGTCACGTCAGACTGTTTTACTGACCGACGCCTTTATTATAAGGTGACTCACATCAGCCAGTATGTCTCTTACAGCCTCTTCTCTCCGGGAAGCACTCCAGAGTACAGTGCAGGTAGCGGCGCCCAGGTCTGTACAGAACTCCGCCTGCTGCTGCAACTGCTCGCGGCTCTCCCATAACCGCTCCCTTAGCGCTAGTTTCTCCTGAGGCCACATCTTACAGATTAGGGTTAGGGCTACAATTTCAAAATTCAGCAAGGTGTGTAAAAAATGGGCACAGAATAAAACAACTATCCAGGCCATATTCCAAGTCGTAGTTTTCAAGGTTATCTTCGTACATGTATGATGTATTGTATTTCACTCACCTCTCTCTCTCTCTGGCACTCGGACTGTGCTGCATTGAGGCGGGAGCAGAGGTGCAAACACTCCTGCTTGAGCTGCTGCTGCTGCTCCTGGTTCTGTTCCTTAACTGTAAAAATATGCCGCACAGGAATACGTTTCATGCAGATGTTGTTCTGATGATGCTGCAGAGATGCTGTGTAACAAATCTTCCTGAAACTTTAGCGACTGGGTCAGGATCTAGTAAATGTTAAGGTCATCATTTTTATATACAACAGTCAGGTTAAATCCAGTGTCACTTGTAAGCAGTGGTGGGAAAAGTACACAAGTTCCATACTTGAGTAAAAGTACTAGGTAAAGTATCAAAAAATACTGGGCTTGGATTAGTTCACAGTAAGTCATAGTAAATAAATCTCTCTCTCTCTCTCTCTCTCTCTGATTCCCGACTGCTATTTCATCACATTGTTTCAAACACCTGTACATTTTATTTGTATAGCACTTTTAACAATTGTCATTGTCGCAAAGCAGCTTTACACAATCACACACAATAATTTACACAATTAAACACAATAGTCTTCTGGTGGCAGTACTCCTGCTTCAAATACTACACATCACTGTGAACACTATGCCACGCAAAAATGTAGTGATGTAGAAAGTACAGATATTTGTTTCAGGATGTAGTGTAATAAAAGTGATACATAGCCACTAAAAAAACTACTAACATAAGTACAGATACATGAAATATATACTTAAATACAGTAATGAAGTAAATATACTTACTTACTTTCCACCTCTGCTTGTAAGTTTGTCATATTATATATACCTGTTAATATTTTGTTACGTAAAGCAATTCAGAGCAACACAGATATCCCCTATTTCACAATGGAACAATAGTAAATATAACCCATGCCAACATTCATTCATCTTACGTGTGTCCAAAGAGCGGGCTTTGTGCAGGGCATCCAGAAAATCACCAGTAATGACCTTAGGCAGAAATTCCCGTAGCTGCATGACCTGCGTGCACAGCCTCTCCAGGTCTCTCTTTTGGACCCAGACAAAACAATCCCCTCCTGAATCCTATAAGGGTTAATCAAAAATACCATAAGCACATAATGTTTGACACTCTCCTGTCTGCGAGGATACTGGAAGGGGATTTGAAACTTTAAATTGATTCTGTGTCAGTGTGTGTGTGTGTGTGTGTGTGTGTGTGTGGAGCACTGCAATGAACTGGAACCCTGTCCAGGATGTATTCCTTCCACTTTTACACTAACCAGATTAAAACAGTTACTGAAGATGAGTGTATGTTTTCCTGTTTGTTGCTTTGTTCCTTCTTTTTCCCCTTTACCAGTCTCATAATTTTTTTTAACACTTTAACACTGCAACTCCAGAACACAGGATTACATACAGAACATACCGGATTATGTGTGTAGTGTATCTGCATATCTGCCTTTGACTTATTTGTTTAAATTTATTTTAAATATTAATAATTAAGTACTATATAACATTATGGCTTAGTGGTTAGCACTGTCGCCTTGCACATCCAGGATCTGGGTTCGATTTTCCCGCCTCGGGTCTGTATACATGGAGTTTGCATGTTATCCCCGTGCTTGGTGGGTTTCCTCCAGGTACTCTGGTTTCCTCCAACAGTCCGATGACATGCAGAATAAGCTGAATGGTATTTCCGAATTGTTCATAGTGTGTCAATGAGCGTGGGAGTGAGTGAGTGAGTGAGTGAGTGTGTGTGTGTGTGTGTGTGTCAATTGATGCATTGGCACACTGTACAGGGTGTCCCCCTCCTCATACCCACATACAAAGTGGCATAGACAATAAGTAAGTGAGTGAGTGAGAATAATAAATAAATTACCTAAGTCACATAAACGCACATAAACAGAATAAACATAAACAGAATAAACTGAATAAAATACACAATAAAAAAAATCAACCTTTGGATTTGTAAATTTCGGCTTAAAATTAAAGTGAAACAATGGCGCCATCTTGTGGATGCGGCGTGTATGACCTGCATAAAAAAACGCAAAACATGATCGTCACTTACGTTAATTACTTTTTAACACCAGATAAATTGTCGTGTTTAGCACTGAATTTGTCTCAAATATGACATTTTGTACTGGCAAATAATTATTTTTACAATTCTGTTTATGCTAATTAGAAGTTTCTACTTGTAATGAAATGGTACTTACAGTAGCTGTAGCTAATTCAGTCTGACAAATCTAAATTCCTTTTCAATATTGAAATATAGTTCAACGTTTATGTTTTTTTTTGTCGTGATCTAACTGGAAATCGTTTGTATTTTAAATTATTTAGTAAATCTCGATTAAATTGACGCTAGCTAGCTATTTTTAACCGAATGATTTGATATGTGGTGACTTGTGGTGGCTGATAACTAAACACAGATACCCCGTGATGTGTAATGTTACCTCTCTTGAGCTCATTGGTGGTACTTTAGTGAAGTCTGACGGTTGCATCTTAACAAACGGCTTCTTACCGAACTAACCGATTTATTAGCAAAACGTAAGAGGTAATTTTCTGTCTTTGAGTCTGGCAGGTTGTCTAAATGGCTCCCTCTGGTGGTCCTTCTGTGTACTGCATGATTAGCTTCTTCTCTCGGCTGCTCGTGTACTAGTAATGAATTTCCTTTTTCAACCTCCTGACATGTTCATCTAAAACTTGTGTAAATTGGCCCTGGTTAGCATTTTATAAAAGTAACAGTGGAAGTTTATAAAGAAAGAAAGAAAAGCTTATAGATAAATAAAAGAAAGGTTTTGTCTGTACATTGGTCAAGAACTCGCTCTTTCAGTGATATCTGTACGTTTCATACATTGGAGGACCAGAAACCAGCCTCTGTCTGGAAAAGTTCTATCTGTATGTCTGTATGTCTTTCCAGACGCATTTTGTCACAGCATCACGCAAAACTGGCTCAACAGAATTTAATGAAACTTGTCTGAAGTTAAACCTGCACAATAAATGAAATCATTATGTAGAGTAAATGAAAAGTTATGAACAGTTATGCTCCAGATTATAACCTGCAGATTATCGACCGCTGGACAGAATTGAATTAAACTTTTGCAGTACTTGAATATCTGCCTGAAGTTTACCCTGCACCATACGTGAAATCAAAATGTTGAGTAAATACCGATATTATGAACAGTTATGTACTTTGTTTAATAATCTACTTTAAAATAAGCTAATTGCTCGATTTGAACAAACACCAACACCAATAGATATTTATATATCTAGCTAGCTGTATAACAGCTGAGTTGTTTTAAGACAAAACCTAATCTTTACCTGATCTACTTTTTTCGATTTGTCATGTGTGACGACGAAAGAAGTACTGTACAACTTAAACAAGGTGTAAGATACTCAACCTTAGAAAATTCTATTTCTTTGTATTAATAAGTTAGGAAAAGAGTTCTGCCATACAGAAAGACAAGCAGACATATATACCTGGGCTTCAACATGAAATAATATCACTGATTACATTAAGCTTCACCATCCTGGGTTGTGCCCCTTGAGCAAGCTACAGTGCAAACTGTCGAAAAGAGTGAACCATGAAAACATTGTGAAGTGGATGGGGAAAGGGCAGACCTTGTTGCCTGTACAAAGCTGTCCATTCATGCCTTGGCCTTCCTTCAGTTGATGAGAATGACCTAACAAAACATTCCATGGATTAGAATTTTATTCATGTTTACTGTAGTTTATATTTATATTCATGGTTTCGTTGACATTTTATTGACTTCAACATCATACAGTACACTCTGAGACACAGCACGTACATAAGCACTTTGGTCAACTTAAAGTTGTTAGTATAAAAGTGTATAAAAGTATATGTAGTATAAAAGTATAAGTGCTATATAAATAAATTATTGATTAATTGGTTGATTGATTGATACATTTACTTTACACTGAATTACTTTCAGGCTTCTCAATGATATGATTTCTATGAGAGTTAGTCTTAAGGTATATGAGTATTTTTTCTCTCTATATCTAATCTCTATATCACAAATTGCAGGGACTTTTTTTTTTATCACAAATTGCAGGGAAATTTATCATCAGTTTTACCATGTAATAAAATCAATAATTAATCACAAATTAAACATTTACGTCAATAAATACATTTCAAAATAGACTCCCGTTTAAAATGCTGTACATGAGTCACTTTAATTTCCTGCTCCTACAAATCCCCACATGTGCTTGCAATGATAGTAATCCCTTTCATATATTAAACATGCTCAGTAATGTTGCTGCGAGAGAACAGATAAGGCTTATGGTGGATTTTATCACATCCGTTTTCAAGCATGCAAAATACAATAACCACTGTGGAGGATGTGTGACCTTCTTGTGGACACTGCATGTACCAACTGCAAAAAAAAGCAGTCACTCTTACTCATTAATTCAATACAGTTAATCAGTTTTCACACTGAATTTGTCTCCAGTACAAGATTTTGCAGTGGCAAAATGTTTTTTAGTTTTTAAATTTTTGTCTATTCTAGACAGAACTTAAATTACTCACCAGTAATAAAATGGTTTAACTACTTTAGCTTTCAGTTCAGTCTGAGTTAACTTTCTTTTCAACAGTTAGATACATTTTAAACTTGTGTTTTTCTGTCTTCAGACTGTCACTTGTTTGGTCCCCTGAAAGCACCCCTAGGAGGACAAAATTTCACTTCTGATGAAGTGAAGACAGTGGTGCATTTGTGGCTCGCAGCTCAACCTAAAATATTTTTTTAATGAGGCAATACGAAAGCTAGTTGATTAAAAATGATGTATTTGTCTTTTTAAAAAGCTAATTAAAATAAATTATACAGCCAGGGCCCTTGTATATATATACACACACACATCCTGCTCAATTTTTTATGGACATTGCCTGCTTTTATTCCTAGTTATATACCCTTCTCCACTTCTCAGTACAGTATTATCAATTCTGTGGTTACTGCACATACAGTACTTGCTGCCTTGCCATGTGCATTTAATATATATTTTTACACTGATGTATATATATTTGCACTGGTGTATATATACTACCATTTGCTTTTTTGGTAGATAATAAACTGCATTTAATGCTTACTGCATCTATCTATCTATGTGGAAATCTAAATCCGAATATTATAATCCATGTCGATTTTTCCGCCCCTCCCGGAACACACAGAGTACAAACTCCACTCCAGGATTTCCGTGTAACCCGCTGAAGTTTCAGAGTGCGCGCGATTGTCTTTTGTTGTCTGAGCACGCGCCTCTCCGCGCTCTACGGCGGTGCTCGGGAGGGGAAAAAAACACAAAGCTATTGGTTTATTTCCCCTTCGCTACACCAGCATTATTAGCAGTGGAAGCATGTCGGCGGGCATCGAGTTGGGCTTTTCTAACGACGAGGTGCTGAGCACGCGCTTCCCGCTGCATCGCGCCTGCAGGGACGGGGACGTGCGCGCGCTCTCCTCGTTGCTGCAGCAGCGCCCCGGTGACAGAGCACAGCTCCAGGCGGAGGACTCGTTCTACGGCTGGACTCCCATTCACTGGGCGGCACACTTCGGAAAGGTAGTTACCCCGGGAGTACATCTGTTCTGCTGGGCTTGGCGACGAATAGAAGACTGGGGGAAATTCGTTTAGGTCAGATTAGTAGTGGCCGCTTCCGTTGCTTGATGACATTAGATTTGAGTGTTTGAAGGAGGGAAACGGTTAGGTTAATCCAGGTCATATTTTCGGTTGTATATTCGCTACTGCTTGGTAAAAAATTGTGAATACACGCACGCACATCAACTCGTATTAAAGACAGCTCTGAAACAAAACTATGGTCGCCAGTCAGCAGCTAGGGGGTGTGTTGAGTGCGCCCGAGCGAGCGGCGTTTCGCCGTTATTGATTGGTTGGGCGAGAGCCAATAAAACGCGACCCGCCAAAACCTCTTCGCATAAAGAAAGCGTTTAGTGACGCTGCGATAAAACACTGCTTCTGTGAATTTACAGTAGGTTATTGGGATTCTCTTAATGATTGGAAAAAAACGAATACGCTTACCAGTGTGCAAAGTATAAATATTAGTATACATTAAAAACCATAGACAGGCTTATAACGCGCCGCTCCCCGTGATTATATGTGGCTATTTTTAGCCTCATCCCTGACGGAAGTTTCCACAGAAACTCCCCGAACAGAGTCCAGAAAAAATAAGAGTGAGAAATGTGACTTGATTTAAGCCCCTGTCTGAGATAAAAGGCGATACGTCTTTTCACAGACAGTGTACACTAGTATTGTATACACAGGCTGTGATCTCCAGAACTTATTTTCCTACCAGTTCATAAACCGATTTGTTCTGGTTCTTCATCCCAGTCAGAGTGTAAAGCCAGATTCTTACATCAACATGGCTGCCGTGGTGCTTTGGAGAATCATAACATGGCAGAACAGAAGAGTTTGTGTTTTCTTTTTTTTTCCCCCCCTAAAAAGAAAGTGTCTCAGATGTTGGAAAGTTTGTGTTTGTGTGAGAGCCAAGCCTGAAAGTCAGAATATGAACAGTGAGTCACTGTGACTCAGAATGATAAAATGGATAAACAGCTGTTGAAGACAAGAAGGGCCAAGAAACAAACCTAACTCTTAAGTTTTTTTTTTTTTTTACCTTGTCTAATAGTACTGTAGATTAAGTAAACAGCACCACGTCTTTGTTTTCTGGCTATTTGCATCAGGTTTATAAGGATGTCCCTATCCCTAGAAAGAGCAAAGCATGTTGCTCCTCTAGGCACCGGTCTAGTACACTGTAGTAGTACACTGTACACCCAGCCAAGACCCACCACACCCTTTCAGTCCCTAACTCCTGTTGGGGATAAATTTACAGTATCCCCACTTCTCCAAGCATCATTACACCACCGTATCTAGGGTACATATTTTTATTTATTTATTGTTATTCAAATAAAGAGAAAAGAAACTGTTTTAAACAACCCAGTGGATCGGTTCAAATTTAAGCTGTTCATCTCATTTCATCATGGTCCGCCTGCTACTCTTTTCAGGAAGCCCGTTACTACTGATGAATAATGTGAATGTCTTTCGTACAAGCAGGACAGTTAGTTATGACCTCATCTTGCTGCAATTTATTTTGCTCAGTTCTGTCAATGTGTTCATATACCTGCTTCTTATCTGTACATGATAATTCATCCGACTGCCAAGAGTTGATTTGTGTAGTTCAACAAGTAGTAGTGCATGCTATAATTACAGCATTGAGGTATGTCTCATCAATGTGAAGCACATTTAGTTTGAAGATGCACATCAGATTAAAAAAAAAAAAAACGTTTTGTAAAAATCATTAGCGAATGAAGTTTTCTGTTTGTTTGTTAAACAAGATTGTTAAAAATGACTGATTTCTAACCTGTTGAATCTTTTCATCATCTGTTATACTTATCTTTTAAGTATAAATATTCAAACAAATATTTTATTTAATGTCAGACTAGTGCTCTGTCCAACCTGTACTGTGTCTCTACAGGATGTGGTCTTTTGTCTTACTCTGTGTGTGCAAATGTACAGCTTGATATATTGAGTAGATGCGAAAAGTTGGTGCTGCATGTCTGAGGGTTCTTTCCCTAAATGTCTCTCTTTTCTTGTTGCTACAGCTGGAGTGTGTGCTGCAGTTGGTACAGGTGGGCTGTGAGGTGAACGCTGTGACAACCCGCTTTTCACAGACTCCAGCGCATATCGCTGCGTTCGGAGGAAACCCAGAGTGCCTTGTATGGCTCTTGCAGGCTGGTGCTGATATCAACAGACAGGTGAGTGCTTTATCATGTGTAGTGTAGTAATGGTATTGGCCACTTAGGTGTTTGACAGTTTTTGTGACCAACCCAGAAAGCTCTCATGTACTGCATGATGACAACCAGCTAGGAAGGATGAAAACTGTGTTTCTCATGGGCACATGAGACTCAAGGTTGCGCCTCTGACTGTGACTGATATGCAGAAAGAAAGAAAATATAGAAAAGATCAAGAATTAGAATATTTTATTCTTGTATAGTGGTCTCATCCAGTGACATCTGACGACACCACGGAAAGAAGATGAGGGTGGTGACTCCTGGCATGGCATAAGGTCCAAAGATGTCGACCTAGTTAATAGATTATACATTAAGCAGAGATTTTTTGGCTAGGACAAATCTGAACTGTAGTGATGCTCTATTAGTGAACAATGTAGTGAACTCTGTGTGTCTTAAATGAGAACATGCAAACTACACACTTGCCACATCATGCTCATACCAGAGGAATGTGGTTTTTATTATTTTTAAAGGCAAACTTACTAATAATGTTATCTGTGTAAAATAAATTACAAAGGAATTGACAAATTATTGGTGGCATGGTGGCTTAGTGGTTAGCACTGTTGCCTTGCACCCCCAGGGTCCGGGTTCAATTCCTGGCCAGGTTCGTGCAATTCCTGGCACGTCTCTGTGTGCATAGTTTGAATGTTCTCCCCGGCTTGGTCGGTTTCCTCCTGGTACTCCGGGTTATTTTTACAGTTTTTTTGCACTGTCCCTTTAAAAACATACTACCATGTATGACCAGTCTGTGACATGGAAGCACCATAAAGTTTTAATATTTGAGCATTCTTACAGTACAAACATGTCAGTAAACAAACTAAATAATTGTTAATTATTCTTAATCAGGGGAAAATGTTCAAATAATTGTGAAATTGATTTAAAATCATGTCACACAGCACTGGGTATAAGGAGAGTTTAACTGAAATAACACTGTATTTATGTGTCTGAATGAGAAAGCACAACTATATTGTTTAAATTTTCTTAATTTGTGCTTCCCCCCCCCGGTAACACTTACTCTGAACAACTATTCAGCTATCCACATATCTGCCCATTCTGTGGCATACACTACCTCGGTTTATTGAGAGCATATCCTCTTGCACAGGATCATCCTGGCCTGAGTTTGACTGACCTTTTGGTTATACTTTAAGATATATATACATACATGGATAAATATAATTGACTAAATAAATAAAACACTAAAGGATAATTGCAAAAAGGTATAGTCTATATAACAATTATTTCCCAATCCAATGATTTAGTTGAGTGGTATTATAAGAGTCTTTACTGATTTAAAAAAAACAAAAGGTAGCTTAAAGAATTAAACAAACTTGGAAGTTTTTAAATAAGTAATTTTGTCGGTTTGCCGTGACTTAATTTTAAAGTCTGATAATGATTGTTTTAAGAAAGACAATATCACTTGAAAGTAATTTGTGACATCGAAGACAATTAAACTGTATACACCTTTAGATACAGTTTAACAGGTTGAACTGCACACACTTCAACAGCCGGTTATTCTTTGCATTTCTCAGAGATGATTTGCCAGCCACGCTTCTTGTAGGACATTCCAGAGGTTTAACATATCAAAAAAGTTTGACATATCAAAAAAAAAAAAAATAAAAAATCTATGTTCTCCCAGAGCAGCTTGATTAAGCTTTGCTGATTGAAAAGGGCTTTTTTTAAATTACAGATTTGCACTGCCCCCTTCTTATATTATTTCTTTTAAGACTAGGATGTGCTTTTTAGGGATGTTGAAAGACTAGACTAAATTCTTAAGGAAAGGGTGAACATGGTGTGCCAAGACTGTCAAAGAAATTCAAATATGTGTCAACTCATGTGATGGGGGAAATATATTGCTAGAACTCCAAATATTGAGCAAAGAAATGCCATACTCGGACTAAAACATGAAGATGGCACATCCCAACATGGGGATTAAAGCTACTGAGGGCTGGATGGAAGAAGGAGAGAGTGAGTATCTCTGTGGCATCAGTGAATGCTGTACTTGTGTGGCTTGACCTACATTCTACTGTTTCCATAGAGCAACCTGTTTGGTGTGTTTTCCCTGCCTCTAGAGGGAGTTCACTGGATGCTTCTCTCTGGCCAGTGTCTTGAAAGCACAGATTTGCTCCACTTTCACCATGTTCGCGCTTGACATGTCGCTCTGCAGCAGTCCAGTGATCCTCTGCCTGTTTTCTTGTGAAATGAGTCCTAATGGAAAGCACAGGGAATCGATTAAATATAATCTAAATTATGGGCTTAGTCCATGCTTGGTATTATGGAGATTAAAGATATGCTAAGGATTTTTTTCCCCCCGCTGCAGCCAGTTGTACTAGATGAGAAACACTACTCTGTACATTTCCACTACATTTAATATTTTGTCTCTCTAATCTATGATCACTTTATGCATTACTAGTTACAACATGCCTTAAATGACTGGAGTAGCTGTAAAAGTGCATTAATGTTGTATGTGCATTTTGGGGGGGGGGGGGGGGGAATGCAATGCCTTGCAGCTTTGGCTTTGTGTATTTTTATATCAAATGCTTCACATGTGTTTTCTTAGGATTACATGGGTGAAGCCCCAATCCATAAAGCTGCAAGGGCAGGTAGCATGGATTGTATCAGTGCCCTGTTGTTCTCGGGTGCAAAACCAGAGTAAGTTATTCTTTACATCTTCTTCCTCGTGACACTTCACCTGTTGACCACAAAACACTGTCTTTAATGGATATCCACCAAAACTCTATCAGTCTTTTTACTGAATTTCTATATATAAAGAGGCCAGATTAGATTAGATTCAACTTTGCAATTCATTGGCGCTGTACATGTACTTTGCACAATGACGGTGTATAATGATGCAGAATGCCTTATGTCACCAAATAACACTTGTCACCAAATTTGAATGGTTTTGGGGGGAGCAAGGACCTCACCAAGCCATCTTTGAATCCATATTTCCCTGAATAGATTATATGCTGTCTGTTTTTAAAGACAAGTCATTTTTTATTAGCTATATTGCCTCAATACTATGATCTGAAATTGAAGTGTAATGTTTTTAGATCTGTTCTGGATTTTATTGAAGATTGGAAAGCAGAATGAATGAATGAATTTCCCTCAATTGTATAGGCTGAGGGATTTTTGGTGGATTTCCTTCTTTCTTTTTACTTCATCTTGCTTTGACCTTAAGTAACTGAGTTTATTTCTTGAGGTTTTAATAAACAGTCATAATTCTTGTAGGCAACAAACAAACAAAAACAAATGCACAATTTCTATTTTATGCCATATACAATTGTTCGTGCCGTTAAAATTCCCTTCAAATGGTTATTCTTAGATATGCCACAATGAGTGGTGTACTTTTTGTAATTAGGAAAATTTAAAAGACCTAGCAATTGTGTAAAGTTTCTACAGAAATGGCACATACTGTAATTCTATCGTGCTCTGCAATAAGTCTATCATTAAGGCTGACATACTCTTATTCGTACTTGGCTCATATTAAAATGAAGACCTGTCGTAAGTAATCAAGTGAATTATAGCATTAACCAACTCCAGTTTCTGTTCCATGTCACTCAGGGTGTGATTTATTTTCTTTGTAGTTTTATTCTGGTTTTAAACTAAAATCAGAATATTCCTTGTTCCGGTAGTCCTAGTACATTTTGGAATTCCCAGTTGGTGAATCAATTCCTAAACCACCAAACATCACACCCTAAAAGTAGAGTAAAATCCTAATATTACATTCGCCACAAGGACCCTCTGAAATCCCTCTAAAAAATATCATGCATGAAAAGGATTGTGCATTTGTTCAATAAATGTAATATATTTGTATAAGGGGTTAAGACAGTAGATCAGCATGTGTCATGTGTTTGCTGCTAAAATCTGTACTTGAAGAGAGGAAAGCTCATTGTTTTTTTGTTTTTTTTGGTGGATGACCTGGGGTTTATTTTTAAGCAATTGGACAATTTTTTTTACTAGACTTTCCAACCTCAGAAATTTTTTTTTTTTTAAATGTGGTGACCGAGCAAAAATATGTTACTAAGCTTCAAACTCATAAGCAAACATTTCCATCCATTGTGCTTATAAAAATTAGACTATTTATAATTTACACAAGAGACTTTCTGTAGCCAATCAATTGTAATTCTTTTACTAATTGTTTAGATTGTTTGGAGGAGTCAAGCAGAATGTTTTTTCCCCAAAAATCTTAATTTGTTTGGATAGGGTCTGTGATTTTACAAATGATAAAGGTACCACTAAAATAAGTAGAACTGTGAATGTAAACTGTCTATTCGGTTTGAATTTTCGGCATTAGGCTGAATTTTTCGATTCAATTGCAAAGATTTATTTAAGTGTAATTTAAATAAAATGTACAGTATATGCACCAACTTACCCCAAAGTTTTAGTTTTTAATAGATAGCATCCACTTATAAACTCAAATAAGAAAAAGAGGCACACTCAAATGTGAGTATTAGCGGAAGATGTTGGCGGTTTCATAGTCTGCAAAAGCTGTGAGATATTTTTCAGTAATTTGTTAGTTTTGGACCATTTAACGTTTAAGTTTTTCTTAATGAATCTGCCAACATAAGATGGATAAAATTGCATAAATGATTAAAGCATGTTTATAGCTCTAGAAATTAGTGTGTATTTTGATATGGTTAACAAAGAAGTTCCCTTAAGGAAGTTGCACAGGATTATATATCATTTTAACAAATATATATTTATATACTAAAAAGTGTGCACCATCTAACTATGTATACCTTAATGTCAAAAAATAACTGCTGGCCAATTTTCACAATTCGAATAATTAGCTATAGTTTTAATCCATTGGAAATGTTTTGGGGGGATTGAGGTGTGGAATCTTTATAATTAAGGGGTATAGTCATGCAATTTCTGAATAATTCAGTAATCATTTTAAAGATATCCATTAAGCTGCAATACTCTATCCATTAGGTGGAGAATCATAAATAATCTTTGAATAGCTTAAGCTGCCACCAAATAATGTCTTATAAACTTGTCCAAAATAAGATAAAACAAATATAGTTTGTTTGAAGTCTGTTTAGACCATCATCATAAAACTACTTTAGGGTTTAACTGTAACTGTCAACCTTTTGAAATGTATACAAATTGATTATATTTAAAGATATAACTCAATATAGATACTCTTTACACTGTCGTGTAAATTTATAAAGTATTTGATATTTGAAAATCTCCTTGATTTTATTAGTGAGCCATTGTTAAAGAAGTTCTTAAAGCATAAATGAATGTATCTAAATGTTGAATGTTGCCAGTAAATTGTCAATCATTGAGGGATTCCTGTCAGATCTGGTGGTTTATCCAATTTGTATTAACTAACATTAATATTGTAGTATGTGCTACAGTTTTTCAGCCTTTAATTTCTTTTAGGTAAAAAAAAAAACAAAAATCATTTTAGGTTTTTGGCACAATGTATGTTGGAATGTTTGCTACTTTTTAAATAAATGAAAATGTATACGGTGACTAAATGAACTGCTGCTGCAAGTTTAAAGATTTCATTTAAACATGAATGAGCCCAAAATTTAGCAGTAGTCATACACTATGCATTCCTATTAAATCTACCATTAAATATACAAGTGCACTGTTACTCAACCTATGTATATTTTATAGAATTAAACGTTTGCAGTTCACTTTGTACTCTTAACGCTTTGTATGTTGACAGACCAAAGGTCATTTGGATAAAAAAAAAAAACAGTTCGGAAATTTAAGTTTATTAATTTAAGTTTATTAATAGGAAATTCAGTATATTAATTTGGCCAATGTAAGACTAAGGTAGGTGTAATCTGTGATGTCTCATAACTTGACAGATTAATTTAATTAAATAATTAGATTATCGTGTCATGCTAATGAAAACTATATTGCCAAAAGTATTTACTCACCCATCCAAATCATTAAATTCAGGTGTTCCAATCACTTACATGGTTACAGGTATATAAAATGAAGCACCTAGGTATGCAGACCGCTTCTACAAACATTTGTGAGTTGCTCCCAGGAGCTCAGTGAATTCCAGCGTGGTACCGTGATAGCATGCCACCTGTGCAATAAATCCAGTTGTGAATTTCCTCACTACTAAATATTCAACTGTTGGTGGTATTATAACAAAGTGGAAGCAATTGGAATCGACAGCAACTCGGCAACGAAGCGGTAGGACATGTAAAATCACAGTAAGCGGGGTCAGCGGATGCTGAGACGCATAGCGCACAGATGTCACCAAATTTCTGCAGAGTCAATAGCTACAGACCTCCGAACTTCATGTGGCCTTCAGATTAGTTCAAGAATCGTGCATAGAGAGCTTCATGGAATGGGTTTCCATGATAGAGCAGCTGCATCCAAGCCTTGCATCACCAAGTGCAATGCAAAGTGTCGGATGTAGTGGTATAAAGCACGCCACCACTGGACTCTAGAGCGCTGAAGCTGTCTTCTCTGGAGTGACGAATCACTTTATTCTCTGTCTGGCAATCCGATGGACGAGTCGGGGTTTGGCGATTGCCAGGAGAACGGTACTTATCTGACTTCATGATATGGGGATATGGTGTGGAGTTGTTTTTCAGGAGTTGGGTTTGGCCCCTTAGTTCCTATGAAAGGAACTCTCAATGCTTCAGCATACCAAGACAATTTGGACAATTTCATGGAGCCAACTTTGTGGGAACAGTTTGGGGACGTCCCTTTCCTGTTCCAACATGACTGTGCACTAGTGCACAAAGCAAGGTCCATAAAGACATGGATGAGCGCGTTTGGAGCGGAAGTCCTTGACTAGCCTGCACATAGTCCTGGCTTCAACTGGATAATATACCTTTGGGATGAATTAGAGCAGAGACTGCGAGCCAGGCCTTCTCGTCCAACATCAGTGTCTGACCTGACAAATGCGTTTCTGGTAGAACAGTCAAAAATTCCCATAAACACACTCCTAAACCTTGTGGAGAGCCTTCCCAGAAGAGTTAAAGCTGTTATGGCTGCAAAGGGTGGGCCAACATCATATTAAACCCTATGTATTAAGAATTGAATGTTACTCAAGTTCATATACATGTGAAGGCAGACGAGCGAATACATTTGGCAGTATAGTGTAACTTGACAGATTAATTAAATTAAATAATTTGATTATTGTGTCAGGTTAATGAAAATGTGTAGATTTCTTGAACTTGAAGCTCCAGTAAGTTTCTGACCTATATAATCTATTGTTCAATTTCTTCCAGAAAAGCAACCATGGATAAATTATTGAAAGTTTAATGCAAAATGTTTCAAAGATAAATATCAAACCAGAGCAGAGTTCTTAGCAGCAGTACTTCATTTTGCAGGAAACAATTTGGTCGCCACTACATGCGGTCTACGGCTTTAATCATTTAAAACGCTTTTTTAATGAGCTTTCAGACCTCAAGCTTTCTGGAATATTGTAACTACATGCAGTCTGACCTGCACACAATAATTTCTCTCTAGTTAGGAGGATTAGCCTGGTTCAGCAAGTGTAGGTCTTTTTAAAGGCAAATGTGCAAGTGTTTTTGTGTTTCCTAGAAATAAATGTATGTTTCACTTTTGAACTTTTTTTTTTTTTTTCAGTTTGACATATATGAAATTATGTTGCTTTATTTTCTGAAAGTAGCATGTTAAAAAAAACAAAAAAACAAACGACAACTACTTATTGAAGCTACATTGTGAAACATTACAGAGAAGGAAAATCCCTACACATCTCAATGTTTTGCAGCCATTGAAATTGAACATGACTTGATTTTCTCAAGTAAAGCCCAGAAAAGGGGGGAAGCATTCCAAAAACTGCTGAATCTGCCACACGTGCTTCAGCGAACGCCCTTACAGTTGTGGCAATGAGTGTTCTCACTATCGCTTCCTTCAGTATCTACACACTGGCAAACTGTCGAGGTATTTCTTGCGGTGATTGGTTTTAATTTTAGGAAATCAGTAATATTAGTAATGTTTAGACATGCATGCTTTGCTTAGACAGCGTCAGCTTTGTTAATCTTTTGTATCATTTAATGTTTTGTTTTTTTTCTTCCTCAGTTTTCAAGAAAGACTCGAGTATTAGCTAGTCTGAAATTTTTTTATAAAACATCTTATACAGTATGTGGCAATATAGATATTAGCATGAATGTACTACTAGTAGTATGCCTAGACTCACAAAGCAAAGCATTTCAGGAATGAGAAACAAATGCTTCCTTGAGCAATTCATTTGCAATTTATGTACTAAAACATAATGTGTATAACTTTAACTGATTTAATTTATATAAATATCTTAAATCATAAATAATACTATTTTTTTCAATGCCGGACAATGACTGACTGAAGTCATAGAAAATGGTTTATGATGCCTGCTTTCATTTTATTCCTTCAACATTATGACAAAGTAAAAGTTGTGCTTTGTTGTAAGAAAAATCACCATTATTCAGTACCTCCGATTATGTCACCTAATGGTCAGTTACCTTTTATCTAACCAAAATATTACAAAACATTGAACTAACACATCCACCACAAATATCCATATAAATGTTTGTTTTCCTCAATTAATCAAACATGGAGAAAAGCATACATTACTATTAGTTACTATGTAATGACTCCTTTTGTAAGAAGCTAGCTGAAGTTTTGTACTGTTGGTTAGGGCTGCTCGATTATGGAAAAAATCATAATCACGATTATTTTGGTCATGATTGAAATCACGATTATTTTACACGA
>JAQMYG010000010.1:13542916-13558637 GCA_030014215.1 Clariallabes teugelsi
TGTTTGTTTTGGCGTCGGTCCAGATTTAACCGTATTTGGGTCCGGATGCGGACCGGAGTCCGCCTATTGAGTACCTCGGGTATAGAGTGAGAGAGTTCGGGCTTCCGGAAGGGCGAAAGTGCGGATGCGCGCGCGCGCGCGCGTCAGAACGCAGGTCAAAATAACTTTAAAAAAAAGTGAATAATCGTTTTTTCCGATTACACCATTTTTGTGATCGTTGAGACCCGAAATCGGAATCGAAATCGAAATTCAATTAATTGCACAGCCCTACTGTTGGTGTAACCTTAACTCAGCATATGCTTTTTAATTCAGCTAGACTTAATTGAGTGTCTGAAGTGCTGTTTTAATGGTACCTAATACCTAGACATTAGGTGAGACATCTATATGTCTCGTGCCAAATTGTGCGAAACATAATGTAGTAAAATTAACTCGCTATTACTGATGCCTCATTATCAAACACAGGACTACTGACATCACCCATCTGGCCCTAACGAACATCTGGCCCTCGCAAAAATATTTACTACTAAAATTATGGAAAATATTAAGCATATATACTATATTTAATCAAATCTTTAATTGGCATATCACCTAATTAAAATCATAAGTCATTGGTCAAATGTTTCATTAATTATTACGTGTAATATTAAAAACTAAACACTGGTATTGTTTTTTTTCTTTACATTCCTTGCCAGGTTTGCATTATTTAACCTATTTTATTTTAAGACATTTTCAAGTCCATTCAGCATTCTGTTAGCATAGTTTTGTTTGGTATATTGCTCAGATAAATACCACAGTTATGAGCAAATGCCACTTGTGCTGTTTCTCCATGTTGCAGAGATTCATCAGAATACTCACCAGTAAAAACATAGATCTTCTTCCTGTTTTAAATTCTCATTCCTTCCCCAGACTCATTTAACAACTGCACAACTTCTCATGTTATTTGCAGTGATGTGTTTTGGTTTGCTTGGACATTTCTCTGTGTGAAATGAAACTAAACCAAAGGGGAAGCGGACCAAGTTTACATACTGGTCCACTGACTCGTGCAAACGAATTACAGGGTTTTAAAAAACACTTATAATGAAGTGAAATAATTAGCCAGTTTTTAGATGGGGATACAAATGTTCAGGGCGCCGCACGCTAACGGCGACTCACTGGTGTAATGTGTCCCTTACAGTAAGTTGGCCAATCACAAAACGCTTTAAATGTAGTTGCAAGTAGAACAGTTAGTGTTATAATTTCTGTAAGATTTTTGGAGCCATATTATGTGAGGGGGAAAAAAAACCAGAACAAAACATGCAAAAAATATACCCATCAGTCAGCATGGGTAGTTTTTTCTCAGATTTGACTGAAACAGTTTAAAAACGTCACTTTTCGAAAAGTCTGTCAAGCTTTTTATTAATAAATTAAAAGTAATCTATGTGTAAATAATCTTTAAAACATTGAGATTTGACGATCTTGATTAACTTGGTGTTACATTTCCGTTTTAACAAAATAGAAAAATATGACGCATGTCTACTTTTCTATTATAACAGCATATTTGTAACAAAATGTATTTTTACTAGTTTGAGTTATAAACAAATGACTACATTCTTCACACAGATAAATGTCCAACACAAATCTTTTTGCGTTATTCTGATCTGCATAGCTGTAATTAGGGTTCAAACATCGTGCATACTGTAGCCTATACTGGTGGCTATTTTGTAATTCGTTCCATTTGCTTTTCCTTTTCACATCTTAAACCATTGTCTGGCATTGTTTCTCTATCTCGGCAGATTCAAATGAAGCTGATGCACTTGGAAGCATTTAAATTTTCTAATTAAGCTTGGGGATTGTAAGTAGGAATTTTTAAAGGCAAGCCTGTCATGTTGTCTTTTTTTTATTGTGTCAAAACTGTTTAACTTTGTCTTCTTTTTGTGCTCAGGTCTTGTCCAAAGTGAGTTGTTTATGTACATGGATGAAATAGAGGTTAAGGGACAGTCTGTCTATGAGGAACAAGTTCATGGATGAACCCACCAGCATTCCTCTTTTTTTTTTTTTTTTTTTTTTAAGAACTTAATGCATATATTTTAAATTGTAATTACACTCCATTGGTTTAATAAATACAAATATATAAAGTACTAGTACAGGTCATCATAATTAGAAATTGATGCAAAACACAAAGTGATTTTAGATTATTGAAATTTGAGGTTTGAGGTATAATCTACTGAAATGCCTGCATGTCTAATTGGTAATAATTATTAAGCCACCGATTCTTAGGTTAATAAACATTTTGATATTCTAGATTTTTCCTTTAAATAGAAAAGTATTTCTTCGTATGTTAGGAACAGTATAATTGTATTTTATTTATTTGTTTCAAACAAAGCCCTGGCATTTAGTATACTTTAATAATGAATATTTAGACTTATAAAGATGTAAAAATAATAATCATACTAGTTTTTAACTACTTCATATTTAGTATTTTATTTTAGTTTAGTTTAGTTTTTTTTTAGATGGGTTGGTTCATCCATGAGATTGATAAAAAAAAATAAAATTTATATAGCTACACACTGCAGATGGACTTGGGTATATGGACATATGAATCGTTACCACTTGAGTATTTTAAAATATTAGAATTAATGTCATGTCTGAAAAGAAAATTGTAGTAAAAATCTGAATTGCTTGCCCTTTAAGTCTGAGTACAATTATGGTTTGTATTGATAATGCCCAATGTGTTGGTCATAATGTAGCCAATGTGAGGATATTTAAGAATAAATTATGCTCTGATTAAAATAAAAATTAAAACTAAATTAAAATTACAGATGATTAGTGCCATATACCATACATACTTTCCTTCTGCAGTGTGTATTGATTGAAAAAGCCCCAAATTAAAAATAAATAAATAGAAAGGGACAGTATAGGCACTTCTTTGCTTATGATCATGGTTAATTGCAGTGATTTTATTTTTTCCCTGTTGATTAGTCATTGTTGTTCATCACTGTAGACCATTGTAGTGATCATCTTTTTTTTGCTATGCAGATTAAGGAACACAAATGGATTGACTGCGGCCGACCTGGCCCGTGCACAAGGCTTCCAGGACTGTTCTCTGCTTCTGACCAATGCAGAGAATCAGCTTAAGCACATAAACGGATTTGGCTCTAATGGAACTGACCTCACCCACATCCAAGGGCGGAGCCTTCTTAATGGGGTAACCAATAGGAAGAGGCTTCATGATTGCTCAGAGCCAAATCATGTCAAGAAAGCACGAGTTGATGGTAAGTGTGAGGAAATGTTATGATTCCCTGAAGATTTTTGAAGCAGTGGAAAAGGAATGTGTATTTACCAGATTTTTAAATGTTTTAGGCATGGATTTTCCTCTGAAGACTGTTAGTATGATGGAGGAGGATGTTGAAAATATGCATGTAGAGTCTGCCCCAGACAAACAATCAGGTGCGACTGGACCTTTTCCACTTTTGCCTTCTGACATTGAGCATCATGTGGACAGTTTTGCAATGGACAGTCATTCCCCTAACTCACAGATAGAGGAGCCTGTTCCTTGGCGTTGTACATACTCTTATGCTTACCTGTAATTTGTTAAAAGAAAAATCTGTTAAGTTAGTTTAGATTTTCACAACATGTATTTTAATCAGATTTCATATCTACATTTCTGGTGCTCATATTTCACCATACTTTATATTTTATTACCTTTGTTATATTTGCTATCTGATGCGCCATTTCTTAATAACCCCCACTGAAAACGCATACCCATTTAGTTGTAAGATCCTAGTTCATTACTTCCTTTTGGTGATTCATTTTCAGAATGAAACCTTAATTTTAATATGAAACATTTATATTAAATATCTTATAATCTCTGCTTCAAACATCAGCAAGCTGACCATCAGCCTGGTTCAGTTTATTAGGCATACTGCATGTAACCAGTAAGATTGAACACCATTTTTACATAAAATGTTGTAATAGCAATGAATACAGTTGACCAAGGCCGGGTCTGCTGCAAGGCTCCTTGATCATACAGACAACTTCTCATCTGATCTGACACTTTAATCTTGGAGTGGCAGTTTAAAAATGGATCTAAAACTAGGCGAGCTAGATGATTTTTCTGTAACTATGATACTTAAAATTGTCCTTTTCTACTTCATTTAGAAAATTGGTCACATTAATTGTAGACTACTAAATAATTTTTTTTGTTCTGGAAAAATCTGTGGTATTGTCAGGTATTGAGTTGACTTAAAACTGTTATGTATTGTGTAGACGCCTCAGATATATACCCCAAGTAAAATAAGCCAGAGTTATGAGATTGGATAGCAAATAGAACTTTATAAACCCAGGTCTATCTTTTATTTATTTATTTTTTATTTTTTTGATTTCCTAAATTTAAAGCAAGATTTCAAAAACAAATCTAGTCACTTTATTTATAACCAAAATACCAGATAGTCTTTTTTTACTGAGGCAAGTTTTTTTGTATATGGATTCAAGTGTTTTTAAGTTTCCAGTCATGCTTGTATTAGATTTAACACCCCTATCTCACCTACGTGGTTTCACTCACAGTGAGACGCAGTGTGAGGCACCGCGAGTGACTGCTCACGTTCCGTGAGGTTCCACAGGGTCCGCGAGCTTCTGCAGGTACTGCCAAAAAAAAAGATTGGAAATTTAATCACTATGCCAAAACTGGCGGTGAATCACTATGAACTGTACTTGGAGCCACCGCGTGAAACCAAAACTGACTCCTCGTGGGTGAGATAGGGGTGTTAATCACCTTTCCTGGCTCAAAATAAGTACATAGGTGAACTTTCTGAGTTATATATTATACGTGTTTGTTTGTTTTTGGTCAATCAAAAGTACCTGTTTTGGTTATTTTGATTTGATGTTAGGTTGTTGGACTTTCAAAAGTTTTGGATTACAATAATTTTAAACTGGTTTTGCCATTTAGATGGATGAATATTTTAAAATTAATTGAATGGTAAAAAGCATAAAGTTTCCTCTTTATACTTATTTATCATTTGAGCTGATAGTCCTCAAAACTCCCCTGTTGTACTGCATCATCTTCACTCGTTTCCCCATCTCTCTGACCCCATGTTTTGTTTTGAATGACAGATGGCACCATAGAAATAGCCACAGGCTTAAGCAATGGCTACGCACAACTGAGGAGTTTTGCTACAAATGGTCATTGCCACCCACACCAGCCTGACTCGCCCGAGCTGGGTAGCAACATGTGCGGCTCACTGCACCTTACTGACAGTCCCACCAGCTACATGTCCCACAGGCCCTTGTGGACCACGCTCTCATCAGATTTCAACGATCATCTGCACTATGGTCACTACCACGGCTTTGGAGACACGGCCGAAGACCTGGAGGACGCTGGAAGCCTCCACGAGCACATTACAACTGTGAAGCTTGAGCAGCACTACAACCAAGAGGTGTTAAATGCCATGCAGCTGTTTCATGGATCATGAAGGTGTTAGAGCCTGACTGTTAGTATAAGAGTGGGCATAAAAAGCCCCCAAGTCGCCTTAAACCTTAATCAGTTTACCCCGGCTTTGCTCTTGCACCTTAAAATGTAAAGGGGTTTTTGTTGTAGGGAAACGCCTTTGTACCAAAGGGTTATTCGTGTTTTTGTATCTGACATTTTGTGTGTTAATTCTTTGTGTTGTGTGTTTGAATAATAGATGAACTGATAATGATTAAGTAGAGCTACAGTGAATAAACGAGTTCTGAACTGTGGTGCATTCAGCTTTCCTTATTTTTTTTCTTCTGTATTTTCTCACCACAGGAGATTGAGGACTTATTTGAATAGCCTTTGTATGGTTTCATGTTTTTTCCGTTCATACGTACGTGGTGGGGTTGTGCCAGTATTTTCCCCTTCAGTAGTTTGGCACTAGCATGATAAGATGTATGGAACAATTTGTTTCCTGTTCCTAGTTTTTTTCTGACAAGTTGTCTTAAGTGGATTGTAAAACTGAATTGAAAAGTATTTGTTTTGAGAAAATTGACATTTTTGATATTTCTTCAATCTTTTGTGCTCTCATATATATTAAAGTTGAGACAAAGTGTTCCTCTGATTCTTTTTTTTTTTTTTTCCTAAATTTTTTTCAGTACTTTTTATTGTTAAAAGTAAATTACATGTAACCTACTTAAAGTGTTGGTTAAGGTGTAAAACTTTTTAAAAATAAAATAATATTTTAAAATTGTTATTTAATAACATTTGAAATTTCATTTTATCCCTAATTCCTTGAGCTTGTTCCCTGTAATGATTCTCATCCATGTACACAAATCTCTGCTTAGGGAACTAACCATAGTGGGAAAAGAATTAGCATGGATCAAGTGCAATCAGACATTTGACTGCTTTCGACAAGACATTCTCAACACGTGCACAATACTTCAATGCAAACATTAGGGACTGCATGGCAGGTTTTATTTTTTTATTTTTATTTTTTTGCTACATAATTGAAGAGGTTCGCACTGTTGATTGTTAGCACTGTCGCCTTTTACCTGCAGGTTCTGGGTTTCATGGAGAACCTGGGTGTGCATGGAGCTTGCATGTTCTCTCTGTGCTTGGTGGGTTTCCTCTGGGTATTCCAGTTTCCCCCCACAATCCAAAAACATGCAGATTACGCTAATTGTGAATGTTGACTGGACGGTTGTAAAAAAAAAAAAAAAAGGGAATAAATACATAGATACTTATGCAGTATTTGTACCTTGTAAGATATTAAAAATGTCGATTACTGCACCTTTAAGAACCAAAGAATGTCTGAATTTTACACAGTGTAAGAATGTATAGGGTTTAGCTACATCCTAAGAATCAGGTAATATTGTGTGTGCATTATGATCCTGTATGATTAAATGTTGTGCATGTTTTCGAGTCCAGGGACGAGAATTATTTTATTTTAGCACAAGCTGAAAGAAGGCTGTTCACATGAAATTAATGAACAATAAAAGTGCTTAAGGCTGTCAGACACATCCTTTATCGTGTTAATAAGCAGAAAGCGCAGGGGTCGCTGAAAGATCTGTACAGAGGATTCACAGCCTGCGAGTAAACAAAAGCTGAAATTTGATTAGAAGGCTATTTCTGAGCTCGAGCTCATGTGTCCGGACACACACGTCGACCTTTACTGCGTCACTCAAACCCCGCCCACATATCCGGACCGACCCATGTACGTGTATAGGGGGAGTCGTGTAACTGCGAGGGGACTTTCTATATATAATAGTGTAACAGAAATACATTACGTCGACCCAAGGGTGCTATCAGATTTCAGAAATAATCCTCATGCGAGTTAAGAAAGGAATATTCGCTTTCTTTGGGGGTGAAAGTAAAAGACGCCGTGAATAAACACCTCCCTCTGACAAAAATGGTACGGTCTGTAATTCCGCGTTGAAATCCTCATAGCAGATTTCTAAACATTAGCTGCCTTCTAGAGGCCGAGCGGTCGGCTTAGCTGAGAGCTGACACACGGGATTTGATAGTCTACTCTAATTAAGTTGGACAATTCGAGGCATTTTTTTTGTGGTAACAATTCGACCCGAGCTATCGTGTACCTGTGACGATGTCCACTCCGGCCCGAAGAAGGCTCATGAGGGATTTTAAAAGGTGAATCAGCTTAAAGAAGGATGAAGGAAGCTGGCGGTGTTTACGGCAGTCTTTTGAAGGCTAAGCTACCTTGTTTAAATTCTACACATTTTTTATTTTTCTTTTATGGATACATGCGGTTACGTAATGGTAATGTATAACAATAGAACGGAGCAGAATTATATTTTATTTGTGGTTATTTTTGCTTCACATCCGACGCAAGTTTGACGTCTGAAGTCAGACGTCATCCCGGCTATTAAAGCTTTAGCCCAAATCCGTGTGACTGCGTTCTCTGAGCGTGTGGATATTTAAGCCCGGATCATCACTAACACCAGTTTTGTTTTGTCCTTAAATTCAGACTTCAAGAGGATCCCCCTGCCGGTGTCAGCGGTGCCCCATCAGAGAATAATATCATGGTGTGGAACGCGGTTATATTTGGGTAAGCAAATAGGCACTTAGCAGCCAGGCCACTTAGGAAAGCTCATCAGGCCTGTTTTTAGCATTTCTATTCTTTATTAAACTTAATGTTTAAATGCAAAAAAAAAAAAAAAAAACACTTATTATAAATGCTAAGTCTTTGGTTTCAGGCATTATTTGGTGTGTGTGTGTCAGGTGCTTCTGTCATCTTGCAGTCAATACTCATTCTCTCCAAGTGTCTTTTTACTAAATTGTAATGAGATTATCATTATTGTTATTATTGTTGTTGTTGCAGACCAGAGGGCACACCCTTTGAAGATGGCAAGTATTCTGCTTCTATTATTATTATTATTATTATGATTATTATTATTATTGACATATATAGTAATAGTAGTTTTATTAGTCACGTGATTATAACCCTCAAAGTCTCACATTAGCCTAATTACCTATAAGCGCAGACCATAAACCCAGCATTTGTAATGATGATTACATCATCTTTTTCTACAGGTACATTTAAGTTAACTGTCGAGTTCACCGAGGAATATCCCAATAAACCACCCACAGTCCGGTTCACCTCCAAGATGTTTCATCCTAATGGTAACATTCCATTTTTCTTCGTCTTTAACACCAAGTTTAAGGAACGTGATACTCGTTTCTTTAGAAGATAATCTTGTAGCTGGGTTAAATGCTATAAAGTGAAAGAGGGAACATCTTTTCTTAAAGATCCTGATTTTTCTCTGGTTATGATGTTTCAGTTTACGCAGATGGAAGTATATGTCTCGATATCTTGCAAAACCGCTGGAGTCCGACTTATGACGTTTCGTCAATTCTCACCTCGATCCAGGTACCTTACATTATTTGTTTATTTATGATTGTCTAATACACAAAAACATTTTCTAAGAGTGTATCTCCATATCCATAACTCCATCTGCTAGACATTTAGAATGATGTACAGTAGATGACTGAAAACTCTTGCTTTTCTTCAGTCTTTGCTTGATGAACCCAATCCCAACAGTCCAGCAAACAGCCAAGCAGCTCAGCTCTACCAGGAGAACAAGCGTGAATATGAGAAGCGTGTATCAGCTATTGTTGAGCAGAGCTGGAGGGACAGTTGACCTGTGAACTCTGTGTGGTTATAGTGTAACCGAGTGAATTGTGAAGCATCTCGTTCCACCTACCTGTTCTGTCATCTTTCTTTTTTTCACTTGCTTCATCCAATATAGAGTTCAAATGCACTTTAATCTGCTTCCTTATCCTACCCTACCTATATTCTCCTCCTTTGGAGGACTTGCGCTGTCCTATTGACCATCTGGCCTCACTGTCCAATACGTAACCAAATACACTGGCCTTTTGCCATGGGAACCTGGAGTAAACAATGTTCTATTCAAGGGGCTTTTTTTTTTTTTTTTTTTAAAGAAGTGGAGTCAAATTCCATGGACTGACATGGTACTGGCCTGACGTTGTTGCATTTGACAGTGCCTGGTTTGGAACTGACCTTTCACACAGTTATGCTATATTGTGTGCTGTTACATGCCTGGATGTGTGATTTTATATTTCATTATGTGTTGTAAACCTGCCTCTCATGTACCATATTGTAAGAATACACTTTGATGTTCATGTGCTTTGTCTGTGCGAACTGATTAGTGTGTGGGTGTGTGTGTGGATGAGGAGCTTTTTTTTTCACTTAAGGGTCAGTTCAATTGATCCTCTGAAATACAAAAAGATGAGTGTGTAGTAGTGAGTAAAAGTGAATGGAGCTGTAATAGAACCTTGAGACTCATCATTTTTTAATGAAGCTCCTTTAATGAATGGTGAAAGATCTTAAAACAAGTCCAGTTTTTTATTTATTTTTTAAATTATTATTATTCTGGACTCATAGTAGGTTATTACAGTCCTAAATAGAAAACAGAAATCTGATTTTTTTAAAACATTGTTTATTACCAATAATGATAAATGATTCTACTTAAACACTTAACACATAATAGCCACATGCTGTGAGCACCTTCATAAAATACTTCTGTCAGCCATACTGTTCAAGTAACAACAAAAGGATTGAAGGTCAAATACTTCTTTGAGAACATCACTACCACATTTAGAAAACTTAAACTCTGGAGGGGGGTTTGAGTTTAAGCCCATTTAGTGCTGTTTGGTAGTAAATAAATTCTAAAATGTACATTGAATTGACAAAGAAATTATTTCTAGCATTAAACAAATCTATAAAATAAATAGAAATGTTGACAGTTCCAACAGGTATGTAGCTACCTGTTATATGCCCTCTCCTTTTTGGATTTCTCCAAGGCTTTGTCCATGGTTTTTTCTGTGTCACCCCTGCACTTTGGGCAATACCACTTTCCCTTAGGCTTATGGTTGAGGCTAACGCAGGAGAAATGGAACCACTCGATGGGGCACTCATCATTGTCGCAGCCGATCATCTCTCCGTAGGAAACCTGCTCACATAGACAGTACGTGGGCTCGTTAGGATCGATGGGCAGGTCAGCTGGTGAAGCCTCCCTCTCCTGCTTTGCTTTGGACCTCTTCTTCTTCTTCGATGTCTTTGCCCGTTTCTCTCTGGTCACTTCATCACGGTCGTTATGAGGCATCTCCCGGTTCTCGTTGCTGTTGTTCTTTTGCCGCCTCGAGCGCTTGCTGGCACTTGCCATTCTTTCGACTGAACCAGGGGTCTCTTCTCTGCGTTTTTCCTCCTCACGCCTCTTGCCAGGGATGACGGCTGTCACTGAGGTTGTGTCATGGGGCTCGTGCTGGGCTTCTAGAAGCTCCGCAAAAGCATCCACCTGCCGGCTGCGGTTCTCCACCAACTCCACCATCTGTCCAGCAAGCTGGATCTTCTCGTCTCCCAATTCCTGGCTGCGGATCAGTGCACACTGGATGCAGTGCAAAAGGCGGCGCTGCTGGACAGGGTCCTCCTCCTGTTTGTGCTTCTGGTATGCTTCATCAAGCTCTTTGAGGATCTCTGTAACAAATATGCATTACACATACAACAGGTGAAGTTAGACTTTTATCCCTTTAAATTAATATTTTAAAATATTTAAGATTTTTTAACAAAGCAAGATGCCACAAATACTGTATACTGACTTGCAGTTGTACACACCAGCACAGTTATTTCAATAAGTAAAATGTTGACCAATTAATGAATAACTTGTATTTTATTTAGGACATCAGTAAATACAACCTCGTCCCAACATGACATTGAACTTTAAAGCGAAGAACTTGGCCACAAAAACTCTCAGCATAAACACAAATAGACCCCGCCTTTCTGCTTAAGAACATATCTCAGCCAATCAAACATGAGCCACTAAAACTGAGATCCTCCTCCTAGAACGCTAAACAAATCACTGAGCTCGAAGTCGACCTGCAGCATCCGGAATGGGCGTGGCAATTAGGATGCTGACACTTCTCGAAACCAATTGACGCTGTCCTCCGCCAGACGAACGCGCGCAGTTGGCCAATCATAAACGGAGGTGGGTGGAGTTTGCGAGCTGGCAAATATAATCTGTAGTGTACGCTCCGTGTCCATTTCTACACAACGGTGTGAAAGGAGCTGACGCACGTCATTTAATTAAAACCGCTGGAGAAAGAATACCGCTTCATTTATGCAATACTCGCTAAAAAAGTTGAAGAAATGGTTTGCAAATCAAGCAGGACTCGAGCATTGTGATTATTAAGAATCTTCCAGTACAGACGCTAAACAGAGAGAGAGGGAGATACAGCCGGTAGTTTTAAAAAGCAGCGGGTGTTTTTTTTTTTTTTTTTTTTTTTACTGCAAGATCATTTTGTAATTGATTTCTCCAGCTGTTGTTGAAAGTGCTTGGTTTACCAAATAGAAACACAATGACAGCACTGATTGCAAGGGGGGGGAAAACTGGCAGCATTTATACAGATCTCTCACATGGATCGCTCACAATTTCTCAAATTCTCAAACCAAATGCCACTATTGTGTCCAACCAAAAATGACCGAGAAAACAAAGTGCATACAGGGCACATCGGAAATCGCCATTTCCCCTAAAAATCAAACGCGGTATAAATAAATATATAAATCACTCAGATCAGAATGAAACCAATGGCAGTCGTGATGGTCATATTTCCCATCGACAAGAAAATCTACACGAGCGGATCTCTAAAGAAAGATTGTGTTGTGGAGCAGTAAAACTGTCTTCCGAAGCCCATTGTGTTCACTCAGCACTTCGATCCAAACGCACAGCCTGATTTCTCCTGCTCACATCCCGAAAAAAACCCAAATCTGTTTACAGGTCGACATGGAGTAATAAAAGAGCGCGTTACCTTGATATTTGGAGTCGATCTCTCTCATGAGAGACACGTTTCTTTGTAGGTCGAACGGCAGCGATTCCACCAAGTCCAGATATTCCGCTACATAGTGAGTAACCTGCAGCGGGTCCCAGTTGGCTGTATTTAACATTTTTTGTTTTTAAATCTCCGAACTGTTTCCTTCAGATTCTCGGAAAGCAGCAGCTACACAAAACGCATTTATACCTCCATACGAGCAGATTATCCTCTGGACAACGCAGTGCAATAACCGCCCTATAAGCATCCAACAGAAACTTCAAAGCAGAAATGGAGCTCGAAGAAGGCTTCAAAGCAATCAGTGCAGTAAACAAGAAGAAACCTGATAGCAAAGATTTCGATGCGGAGTTAAAACCTCCGTGTCGCATTACTTGATCCCAGCGTGGAGGAGAGATCCTCCGGGTAGTTTCAAACACTTGGGGGAACAGTCTAGTGCCTAATGCGCATGCGCTAACGCAGCAAAAGGGACGAGTCCTGGTGATCAACAGCCCAAAACCCGATTTCTTGAACAAACTGCTTTGCAATCTGTCATTTTACTAATCTGAGCGATGGAGGGGGAAAAAAACCGCGTTTCCTAGAACTGTATTGCAATATGGTTTATTTTATGGTTTTAGGCTCCAGTTTGACTGCAGAAAAAGCGTACTTTAACCGAAGAGTGTGTATATGTATGTGTATGTTTGTTTGCTTTGTAGTATATACATATGTGTGTGTGCGTGTCTGAGGCAGCCTGCTGTGTTACAACTGTAAGCCGTGTGTGAATGTAATAGCAGCGTTGTAGCCATTTCGTATTAGCTGAAGTTAGCCAATGACGTTGTTTGTGGGCGGTGCGCTTGAGATCTCTCACACAGCGCCCACCAGCCGGGGTTGCCAGATATTTGTGTTTATCATTTGACCTGTTTGTTTTTATTTTTTTCCTCTATTGAAGCGCACTTTTCTGTCCATCCATCTAATAATCTTTGTAGTCCAATTAGGGACCATGGAGGCGGAAAACGATGACCATTGTATTTATTCCCATTTTTATGAACGTGTTGAACTCACAAGCACATTCACCCACTATGGGCAATTTGGGAGCACCAATTAGACTAATATCTGCATGTCTTTGGACTGTGGGAGGAAACCGGAGTACCCAGAGGAAATCCACCAACCCACCCACTGGGGAGAACAGACACACAGACCATGAGGTGGAAACTGGATCCTACGCACAAAGCGACAGTGCTAACCACTTTGCCACCGTGCCATCACACTTTTCTATGTAAAGTATTGGATGTCATAGTTCTACAAATTCCCTGCACTGTAACTAACGACCAAATCTGTTCCAGCATGACAATCCATCTGTTCACAAACCATGGTCCATGAAGACATTATTGGAATGAAAGAACTTCAGTAACCTCATTTAGTGTGAACAGAATACAGAATACCTTTGGGATTAACTGGACCACAGATTACTTCCAACAACACTGGCGTTTGACATGGTCTTGTGGCTGAATGGGTAAACCATGGGATGATGAATGAACCTTGTTAAAGTCTGTTATTCAATGTGTAATGCATGAAGATTTCAAAACTATGCAAAAAACAAATATGGCATTAGGAGATTAAGTAACAACAACAGTCAGTTGTTATTTTAAGACACAAAGTTCAGCTGTTCTGGAATAGTTCTTACAAGAACAGTATTGCCAAGTGCATTTGCAAAAACGTATCAAGCAGCATGATAAAACTGACTCTCAGTCCATCCCAGGGAAGCAAGACCAAAACTTACCTTTGCTGCACAGGAGAATTTCATTTAGAGTTACCAGTCTCAAAAATCACCAATAAACAGCACTTTAGACAAGAGCTGTTATGAAGGCTTTATAGAGCATAAGTACCAGACACATCTCAATGTCTACTGTTCAAATTAGATTATTGCATATTCTTGATTCCTTCAGCATTGTTTTACAATGTTGAAAGAAGAAAAATCAGGAAAGACCAAGGAATTAGAAGGTGTGTCCAAACTTTGGACTGGTAGTGTAGATATAATATAATACATTTAACAAATATCATGCTTGCTGTGCTAGGAAACGAATGTTTGCAATTAAACGTTTCCACCAACCACACATTTACATTTAGCATTTTTCTTTCATTTATCTTGCACCAATTTTTCAATGATTAAAATCTAATAATATTGTACACCATACTTTATTCATTTACTATACCACTTATCCAGTACAGGGCTGCGGGAGGCCTGGAGCCTATACCAAGGGGCTCAGGGTACGATACACTCTTCATAGGATGCCAATCCATCATGGGGCACACAAGCATACACACAGACACTTTTACTCGCACAATATGGACAATTTTGGAAACACTAAATAGGACTTTGGACTGTGGGAGGCAATCGAAATACCTGGAGGAAACCCACCAAGCAACAGGAGACCATGCAAACTCCATGCACACAGACCTGAGGCGGAAATCGAACTTTCGAACAGTGCTGTCATTTTACTAATCTGAGCGATGGAGAGAAAAAAAACGCGTTACCTAGAACTGTATTGCAATATGGTTTATTTTGTGGTTTTAGGTTCCAGTTCCAGTTCTATGTGGCCCATCATACTTTAATGTTGTTGTTGTTAGTCTTTCAAGGGGTACCATCCGAACTTGGCACAGGCTTCACGCTGAATGCCCCTTCTGACACAACCCTCCCATTTTATCTGGGCTTGGGACCGGCACTGCATTCAGTGGCTCGGGTTTTGGCATTGGGTGGGAATTGAACCCTGGCCTGATCTGCTTTTTGCTCTTCCTTGAAGTGAAAAAGTCCAAAACCCACAGCTTTGAGTGTTGTCAAAGATCAAATCCCATGTCTGAAAAATTTCTGACCATTGCAAAGTGCTGACGCATGTTAACTAACCACACATCTTTAGTCTTTAAAAAAAAAGGCTTAGCAATACGAGGTCATGTGAATGAGTTGCTTGCCACTTTAATAAGCAGTATGCACAACATCAGACCACCTAAAGATCTAAAACTATATCTACAAACAGTTCACACTTTAGGGCAGCACAGTGGCTCTTCATGATCCCAGATCAGTTCTAAGTTTGAGTTTCTGTCTGTGTGTAGTTTTTGTTTTTGCATGTTTCACAGATTTTCTCCTGCCACCTAAGAATTCAATATCGATTGGCTAAGATTAAATGTATAGCATTCCATCCAAATGTGTATTCTCATCTCAGGTCTAGAGTTAATAAAATAAGCTTTGTCTTCCCCATGCCTCAGATACATGCAGGATACAGAGGTTACTGAAGGAGAATGAGTAATTATACATGATACACACAAGATATGCATAATAAAACATATAATACAGTAATTATAATTATTATGCTAGTTTTAATATACACTACCGTTCAAAAGTTTTAGAACACTTGCAAATTTCTTTGTTTTTGTTTAGTGATTTATTTTCTACAT
>JAQMYG010000010.1:13558737-13614055 GCA_030014215.1 Clariallabes teugelsi
GCATTCCTTTACAATGTAGAAAGAAATAAAAATCAGGAACCATCATGGAGTTAGAAAGTGTTCTAAAACTTTTGAACAGTAGTGTAGGTGGCACAGTGGCGTAGTGGTTAGCACTGTCGCCTTGCGCCTTCAGGGGCCCGGTTCAATTCCCGCCTCCGGTCTATGTGCATGAAGTTGGCATGTTCTCCCTGTGTTTGGTGGGTTTCATCCAGCAGTCCAAAGACATGCAGATTAAACTAATTGGCTTGCGCGTAGTGTGTGAATGAGCGCATGAGTGTGTGTCTTCTGTCATGGATTGACACCCCAAACACGGTGTACCCCGCCTTGTGCCCCAAGTCTTCTGGGATAGGCTCGTGTATACAGGATAAAGTGTTATAGACGCTGAGTAGTTTGGTTTTAGGATTTTTAAAAGATTTGTTTTAACATATCTGGCAACCATGGAGAAAGCGAGAGAGCCAATGAGGGCACACGAGGGCAATGAAGTATGTTTTGTATGTAATTAAAACGAAAACCGGGCCGAGTTAAACATGGCAACGTTTCTCTTATGTCAAAAATAAAACATTTATATTTAGTTGTCCTTTACAATTACAAGAAGACACAGAAGGTATTTTTTATCCATCATATTATGTGCACTTGACTGTTAGGCTGTTTGAGATACAGCCGTGCTGTGTGTGTGTGTGTGTGTGTGTTGCCCCGGCAAGCTTGACTGTAAGCCGCCATCTTGAATTCTCTGTCAACAAGCTGAGCACGAGTGAAGCAGCCTGATCACTGAGCTAGGGGCTGTTTTTCTTTGTCATGTGTCGACCTGCCAGCTAAAAACGCTAGAGATGCAAACTGAAAGCTACAAATAAGTTACATTGCATGTGTTTCATTTAAATCACCAGGGCGTGAGAATGAAGCCTTGCGTAAGTTTGATCAGAAATGCAGTCTGGAACTGCAGACTCCAGGTGAGCGATAGAGCATTTCAGACAAACCCAACAGTCCGGACCCTGTGCATGGAAACAAGGAACAAATGGACCAAACCACCTGGCTGTGATACTGGAATAAAAACCTTCAACAGTCTCACCAAACAGAAGGAGCCTCTGGTTTTAGCCCAAGAAGGAAGAGCCACCTGGTAAGGAAGATTTAGAAAGTTTTAGGTAAAAGTTCAGCTGTATTGTACAGATTTAATAGTTTGATCTATGTTTAATAGGTACAGTTGTGGACCCACAGTTTATGATCATGCCCATCTTGGTCATGCGAGGTAAGTCAGTGCACATGAAAAAAATAATAATGACCAGTTCTACAACATGACTGTCTTAATAATAGGGTCATTCTACAGAAGATGTGGAATGTGGGTGATAAAAATCTCCTGAAATGTATTTCTTCTCCCAGACATAATAATGTATTTTTATTTTTTATACATTTAATAACTGGCCTTACTTCTCTTCCTGGTAACACCAATGACAGTAACGCCGATGACAGTAATGCCCATGACAATTTAGAGAGTTACTATTTACAAAATGGCTTGCATGTGTAAGACTACATGGTTTTCAATGATGTCAAAATCAATTAATTATTAGATCTATCAGGTAATTTTGTCTATTATGAGTTATAATTACAAAATAAGTAACACCAATGACAGATTTAAAAGCTTCGCATAAAATTGCAAAATAAATAATGACATTTTGAAACAAATGAAGTGTTGTCAGCTCTTCATCTAGTGACTGATGCAGGAACAATTTTAAATTGTCAAATGTATTTCAGAATAAAACTCTGGAAATGTATTTCAAAATGTAATTCCAGTGACATAGATTGGGGTGACTGATATTTATTTCATATTATTATATGAAATAACATTTAATCAATTATTGTTTCATGATTTTAGTGTTTAACTTATTTTTATAATAAGTTAAAAAGGAGTAAAAAATAAAATTTTAAGATATTGATGTGATTGTGAATCAGATTTATTTCATTAAAATATCTTTAAATAAAAATTATATGTATAGAAAATATATTTCATGTTTAAAAGTACATGCTATATTTTCTGAATACCTAAAAGTTATGTATCTGTTATTTTAATTTAAATGAATTTTGGCATCAGCAAAACTAAGTGACAACACTTTCCACCATTTTTGCAGAATGAACCAGTAATAATATATACTGTAAATGAACTATATGGCCAAAATCCTGTGGAAACATTACTATCACACTGATATGTGTATTTTGGCACAAAGTCTGAAGCACAGTTGTCTAGACAGACTTCTCCCAAAGCGGGGTTTGCCCAGGTTGTTTATTAAGAACTTGAGGGTCATACACATACAGTATTCCTGAATTCAACCCCACTAAACACCTACCTTTGGGCCACCTTACCTGACATCACTGACTGACTTCATTAATGCTATTTCGATTGAGCAAACAGCGAAGACAGTAAAAGATTTGGATTGGGATGTTGGAAGTGTGTTATGGATAGGTGTCCACATATTTATGGCCTTATAGGATACATTTCTAATATTTACCGACTGGTTATGTTTGTCTGATTGATCTTCATACTTTTCACATCAAAAGCTCCTACGTCAGATTTGACATCCTGCAGAGAATTTTAACGCGGCTATTCGGAATAAACGTAACTCATGTCATGGTCATCACCGATATTGATGACAAGATCATACAGAGAGCTCTTGAGGCAAGTACTGTATGATTAGACCGTCACTGTATTTAAAAAATGAACCATTCTTAACGTATAGTATAGGAAAATAAATTGACCCAGACTTTGTTTGAACTAATTATTGTTCATCTTGGTAGGAGAAGATCTCACCGCTTGTGCTTGCCAGAATGTATGAAGAGGAGTTTAAAAGAGATATGCTGTCCCTGAAGGTCTTACATTTTAATCTAATATTACATACCCATGCTGTACATATAAATGAAAACAAATCTTTCTGTGCTGCAGAAAATTTTTCTTCCCTAGTTTGTGTCCACATATTGCCTTAAAATAAAGAGTCACTGCAAATTAGCACATTTTTAAAAAAAATAACCTTTTATCTGATGATGCTTTTGATTGGAGTGGTCTCTTCCAGAGTGACCCCATCCCCGTACATAGTGCACAAGGCTTCATTGAATGGTTTGTTAAGTTTGAAAATGTTGTATCTTAACCCACTTGAACATCAATGGGTTGTTTTGGGGTGTTTTGTAGTAGGCTTTTGTAGAGCTCCCCACCACTAGCATCAAAACACAAATTGAGAAAATATGCTAATTGACATATGTGTTTTCATCTCTCCAGCATAGTTTCCGTGAATCTTTGCCAGGCTGTTCTGATGGCTTATTTGATTTCCCATTAATTTGTCACCTGTCTGTAGATAATTAGGCACATGTGAAATAATAGTTTATACTACTTTCAATATGTATTTAGTGGCATAAGTATGATATTTGTTGTGCACTTTAGGTTCTCCCACCAGCTGTGTATATGAGAGTTACGGAGAACATACCTCGGATTGTAGCTTTCATTGAAGGCATAGTCAGAAATGGTCATGCTTACACCACAACCCAAGGTCAGTTCTCCTTATTTGTTGCATCTCTAGCAGGCATGTAATGGTATGCTACTTGGTTGCATATATTGACATACCAGGGGTAATCAAGTTTATCCGGGACTTGTGAGTGAATTTCTCGTGAATGAAAGCGTAAAACCAAATTGCCATTTACAGAAGACTTCATGCACAGTACAGTGATGAGACTACACAGTACGTCGCTCCAAGCCATTTCTATCTATTTGGGCCGTTGAAGGAGTTCTTGGGAAGCCAGAGTTTCAGACATGAAGCAGGCAGTCCAATCATTGCTCTGGCGTACTGTAAAAAATTCTGTCTTGATGGTATCCAAGCACTAGTGAAACATTGAGATAAGTGTATTAGTGTGGCAGGGGATTATATATATAAAAAAAAAGAGAGTTTTTAATCTCATTACCGTGTTCTGTTATTCTTTTCAATCAAAGGTCCTGGTTTGACTGGAGTGCCCCTTGTACAGTATTTGCTGTTTGATATAATGCTATTGCACTGGGAGACGTGTGATCAAGTATTAGGAAAGAGCTTGCCTGTGGATAAATCCTAGGATTTGAAAAATGTAAATCATCAAATGTTTTAAAGAAACAAGCTCAGACTTTGGCTTACAAAATGACTTCTGAACAACTTCTGATTTAATGATGAAGCCGCTTAAGTTCTTTGGACACAATTTATCTGAAGACAGCATATATGAAACAACCCAGTTTTCACTTTCAACACAGGGGACGTCTACTTTGATACTCAATCCATTGGCAGTCGTTATGGCAAGTTTATGAACGTAGGAAATGCTGCTGGGGAATCAGGTAGGCAAATATTATACAGTTTTAAATAAAATTTCAACAAACATGATTTCTCATATTTCTTGTACATATATTAAGAAATATATGAAAGTGTACAGCTTATTTGGTGACCAAACTCAAAAAGTAACTTTTCATTATATTTATTTCTGGATTACATAACAATTTGCTTCAGGGATTTTCTTTTTTTTTTTCTTCTTAATCTTATGTGCTCTATTTTGTACTTTCTACCTAAGTGGGCATGTTTCTTTGTGGAGTTGGTACATTTTTGTTTTACTTGGTGATTCAGATTGATTTGCATCGCAGGGAGCAAGGATAAAAGGGACCCCCGAGACTTTGCCCTGTGGAAAGCTTGGAAGCCGCTTGAACCTTTCTGGGAGTCTCCATGGGGAAGAGGAAGACCTGGCTGGCACATTGAGTGCTCCACTATTGCTAGGTAAGCACATCTTTTGTTATCTGATGATCTTTTTAATGCCCGTCTGCTTACATGATTGAATATTCATGCTTACGTAGGTTGAATGCAGCTTATTTTTCTGTAGAAGAATGTATCCCAGCATCTGTAGTTTAAGACCATGCCACAGTTCCATGGTCACAATGTAGATATTGGTTTATAATATAAAGTAAGTAATATAAAATGTAAAATAGATGTGTTGCCACGACCAAGTCGATTGTTTTCAATAACAACATGTGCCAAAGTGTGTTATTCCTTCAAATTGCAGCAGATTGCCAATGATAAAAATTTGTAATTGTTAATAAACTGTAGTTTTTAATTATTTATTGTCATATTTAATCTCCACAAAACAAGTTAGTTCCTGTTTTCAGTTATGCCAACAGCTGTAAGCAGTCATTTGCTCGCCCACCTGTCTTGTTTTCCCTTTTCCTGAGAATAATATACCAAAACCACCCCCACAGATTTGTTACTGAGAAACCTGAAAACTCAATGGGAATGTCCTGAAGAATTTCCTGCAGAGGAAATGTCACTGACTGTTGCAAAAGTATAAAATTCACTGCCCGGCCAAAGGAAGTAGTACACTCTCCGTAATATGGACATTGTTGGACCGCCTTTGCTGTGATTGCGGTCGTGGCATCGTTTTGATAAGCTTATGCAATGTCACAACATTTATTTCTTGTTTTGATGTGGAGAGTCAGCCTACTTCAGCACATCCCAAAGATTCTCAGTGGGGTTAAGGTTTGGACCTTGTGGTGGTCAATCCATGTTTGAAAATGATGTCTCATGCCCCTGGAACCACTATTTCACAATTTCATATAAATCCTAGCATCGTCCTCTTGGAATATGCCTGGGCCATCAGGGAAGAAAAAAATCCATTAATGGAAAAACCTGGGCATTTAGTATATTCAGGTTAATTAACCAAAATTTTTGGGCACGTAATGTTGCTGAACCTAGACCTGAACAACAGATTTGATGATAGCACTGCCCCCACAGGCTTGTACAGTTGGCACTGGGCATGTTGGTTCCATCATTCTGGAACAGGGTAAATCTGGACTCATCAGATCACATAATCTTTTTTTCCAGTGCTCCACAGTCTGTTCTTTATGCTCTATAGCAAACCAAAGTCTTTTATCTGATTAGCCTCATGGATAAGTGTTTTTTTTTTTAAGGCTACACAGCTATTTAGTCCCAATCCCTTGGGTTCACTAAGCGTTTAAGTGATCTCCCATCACGTTCGTTAGGATTTAGGATGTTTTTCCGACCACATTTCTTCCTCAAAGATGAGGGGTCAACACTATCCTTAGCAGTTTTTTATAATGCGTTGGACAGTTCTTAACCTAATTAAGAACTGCAATTCTTGTTGTTGAAATTGTTTCAGCACTTTCCTTAGTAATATTAGACAATAATTTGAAACAGAGTAACATCTTTGCCATGACCAGAGGATATATCTTCTGATATGGTTGTTTCAGAAATGAGAAGCTGATCACTGCAACAGTTAAATATGGGTTAAATAACTTGTTGCCAACTGAAACATGTTAATCACTGCAGTAATTATCCAGTGATATTATTATTATTATTATTATTAGTATCTAGTGGTATTATTATAGGAAGGTTCTTAACATTTTGCTTAGTTAAATCCAGGTGGTAACTTGGTTGGGCAGAATATTAAAATGTATTTATTATTTGTTATTAATTATTTTATTATTATTATTATTTGTGCAATACTTCCTCATTTCTGACCATACCTGTTTACACTGCATCGTTTGCACCAAGATCCAAGTCCCATACTGTATATGTATATATACCATTGTATACTGTATATTATATGGTTTGTTTATTCTTACATTTTCTTTATTTCTGCTGGTCTCTGAGAGCTACCAAACAAATTCTATAGTATCACTGCAATGACAATTAAAGTCTCTTACTCGTACTTTTCTTTATTTTTTCCAAAAAATATTTACTTTACTTTTCTAACAGGACTTGCAAGCTTTTTAGCGGTATGGTCAAGTTGGAATTATATGTGCATAATACAGAAGCATGTGTATACTTTATATTTGTAACATGCAAGCAAGGAGAGCCTACTTTCATGTTCTAGATGGTTTTGGGTTAAATATTGGTTATTGTACTTTGAATTCTTCGTGCTGTTCAGTCTGGACCACATGGGATTTAGCTTGGATTTGATTGGTTTACTCGACAGCTCTGTGTTTGGGAGCCAGTTGGACATCCACTCAGGAGGGATCGACCTGGCCTTTCCTCACCATGAGAATGAAATCGCTCAGTGTGAGGCCTATCACAAATCTGACCAGTGGGGGAACTACTTCCTGCATTCAGGTAAAGGCTTGTAGTTATAAACAGTCCTGCACTAGTGTGGATGCAATAAAAAAAATGGGTAAATATTTCTTTGCATTTTGCAGCAACTGATATATATATATATTTTTAAATGCTGTTCAGCATCATTTAAAAATGCTGAACAGTGTAGTACATACTGTATATGGGGAAACAGAGATCATGGTTTTTTTCAAAACACGGGTTTCTCTGGCTGTTATTGTTGGTGTGGTTTTGGTTGCTCTGCTGATCTTTGGATACTTTTGTGTATGCGCATTTCATGGCACTTTTACACTCATTTTAATGCCCCCCACTTACTGATACGTGTGCTCAGGTCCTTATTAACTCTCTGTTTACATTCAGATTCAGGCATTTGGCAGACGCCCTTATCCAGAGCAACTTACATTTTTTATCACATTATAGATCTGAGCAGTTGAGGGTTAAGGGCCTTGCTCAAGGGTTGTGGGGTTTGAACCTGGGACCTTCCGAATCGTAGTCCAATGCCTTAACCACTCAGCCACACACACGCACGCGCACACGCACGCACGCACACACACACACACACACGCACACACGTAGGTATTCAAGTGTTCCTTCCTACAACATCCTTGATAGGTAGGAATGTGAAATATAATTATGTCTTAAGTAATGTACAGAAGCTGAGTGCTCAGCCCTTTTAGGAACCACACAAATGTTTTTTTTGTCTCCCAACATAACCATTAAGCTTGTTATTATTTTTTAGGGCACCTACATTTAAAAGGTAGCACAGAAAAGATGTCCAAGTCCTTGAAGAATTATATTACAATAAAGGTAGGTTGCTTTAAGTGCATTTACTATACTGTGGTAATATACATTTGGTTTGCAGCTTATTTCTAATGTAGCTGTGAATACATAGTAGAAGCTATGATTATTTTTACTTAAATGTACATAAAACAAAAGAAAACTGATATTCCAATTACTTTAAGCTTTTAGTTTCATTCTACTGTCCACATTTTCTTTTCTGGCACAGAAATGAGGCTTGCTGCTAATAAAAGCCCACGAGGGATATGTAGTTTCAACACAGACAGTAGGCTTGGATGGGGGAAAGCTTTAGGCTTAAGTAGGGGTGGGCGACAAGGATAAAAATATCATATCAAGATTATTGACGATATTCAAGATAGAAGATATTTCTGCAACACATAATATGGGTGATGATTTACACTGCTCCTTAGAAATTAGAATATTGTGGGAAAAGTTTTTTTTTTCGTAATTTAATTCAAAAAGTGAATGTCTCATACATTCTAAATTCATAAATTTAAATATTTCAAGGCTCCTTTGTTTTCATTTTGATGATTTTGGGGTACAACTCGTGAAAACCACAAATCTAGTATCTCAAAATCTAAGAATATTTCGTAAGATATTCTAAAATTATTTACAATGCAAAAATGTCCAAAATTGACGGTCATTTATGCACTCAATACTTGGTCGGGGCTCCTTTAGCACGATCTACTGCATCAGTGAGGCATGGCATGGAGATGTTCAGCCTGTGGCACTACTGATTTATTGTTGAAGACCAGGTTGCTTTGATAGCAGTCTTCGGCTCATTTGTGTTGTTGGGACGGGTGTTTCTCATGTTCCTCTCAACAATGCCCCGCAGACTGTCTATAGTCCGGCCAATGAAGCGCAGCAATATTATGGTCAGTAAACCAGTTAGTGGTAGTTTTGGCTCTTTGTACAAGTGTAGAGTCCTGCTGGAAAAGGAAATTGGTATGTCAGCAGTGCTCTAAAATCTTCATGGCGGCATTGACTTTGGATTTAATGAAACACAAGCAGATGACATGGCCCTCCAAATATTTACTGACTATGGGAATTTCACTCTGGACTGCAAGGAAATTGGATTCCACTCTTCCTTCAGGCTCTTATATCTTGATTTACAAATGTAATCTGAAAAGAGGATGTTGGACCCCTGAGCAATGGTACAGTTTTTTTCTCTTTAACCCATGTATGACATTTCTGAGATTCTCTAGTTCAGCAGTGGCTTGATACTAGTAATGCAACAGTTGTAGCCCATTTCCTGAAGATGTCTGTGCATGGTGGCTCTTGATGCATCAATTACAGCCTTGGCTCGAAATGAAATACTCTAATAATTTGAGATAATGTATTTTCATAAGCTGTAATCAGCAAAATTTAAAGAAAAAAAATTTGTTCGTTAGCTCACTAAATGCCAGTAATGCAAAAGAAGTACCTTTTTATGTCTAAAAATGTAGTTCATTATTTTTATACATAGATACATATTTTATACAAGACATACATATTTAGCATTCTAAAGGAGAATGTGTAAAACATTTTTAAAAATCTGTAAAACATTTAAATAAAAATGTCAAACCTTAAGCTTTCAGTAATTTAATTTAATACATATTTTTTTATTTATGTCTTTTCCCCCCCCCTCTCTGTAGGAATTCTTGCAATCATATACTGCCAATGAGTTTAGGCTGTTTTGCCTGTTAGCCAAGTACAGATCAGGTAAGCTTTATTACCATATCTACATCAGCCATACAGTAGATATAACTAGTGGCGACAACTTCAATGCAAAAATTTTACTGATGCAATGTCTGTGTCTGTAGGACCCGAGGTTAAATTCAGCTAATCTGATTGATGATTTTTTTTCTCTGTTGTTGTATGTGGTTACTGAACACTATGGACTTTCTTGGAGGCATTTTAAATTCAAACAGAAGGCTGAATAAGAAGGCAATCTGATTTTGGATTGTGTGTTTTGTTATTGGGGATATTTTTCTTCTAGATCGGCATGCCGGCAATAGTTATGTTGACTTTACCAGCAATTATTTAACATTTTATTAAAGCCAAAGATCAGCTGTATGATCAGGTCATTGCTGTCTTCATTCAGAAGAAATGATGGTTGGATTTAGATTTTATGAGCTCATTATATTTAATTTGCTTTTATTGTTGTCGGTTGTTTGATAGAATAAAACTGTTACTGTTTTGCCTTTGGGTTCTGTGAGGTGCATTTTAAATTGTTTGATTGTTTAGTAGATCATGTTTAGGGTGTCTGTGGAATGTGTGATATTTCTTCATTTTTATCAGACATGTAACACTATTTTTTTAAGGAAAGGATCACGCCTATGATGGGCGCATAGTTATCAGAAGACTCGTAACACCTATCCTACTATAAAAATGAAAGGATGTCATGCTGCCTTATTATTTTCATTAGTTAATGTTAGCTATATACCCTGTGCTCCTGAAAGACTACTGGCAGGTTGGCGGTTACTCAACCCATGAGCTGAAGTTGTAGACATCATCAACACACCTTAAATTTTGCTCTGTCAACTTCCAATCAATCTTTTTGCTTTTTGATCGGGTTATCTTGCATGATATACACGTTTCCGATTATTGGATCGTCAAGCAATTACTTTCACCCAGAGTGCACAGATATTCTTTCTCCAAGAAAAAAAGTAGCAGAGCGCTCCAGCAGCATTACACCTACACTGATTTATTATTCACAATCAGGCAGCATATTATATGTTGCTTGATTGTGAATAACATGTATTTCACTGCATACATAACCAGATATTATATAGTCAAATTACAATAGTTGCTTTTGGTTTCTTTGGAGAGAGCTCACTGTTTTGGAGCTCAATTCTGAAAGGCATGGTTCGGTACTGGATGTAAAGGCTGATGTGAACAAAGGCTGATGTGAAAATTTGAAAATTACTGCATTACGGCTAAGAGGCAGGGATAAAAACTCTCCACTTATGTTACCTCTCTTTTTCTTGCTCAGCTATTGATTACAGCGATGCCAGTATGAATGAAGCTTGCTCTATATTATCCTCCATCTCTGACTTTATCCACAATGCCCAGGCCTACATGCAGGGACATCTACAATGCCAAGACATAAATGAGAGCTTTTTATGGGAGAGGTAGGACCTTCCATACTGCTGGGTGTATTCAATATGAATTAAAAGTACTTTTTTTTGTTGTTTTTCATTTTCAATCCAATTGTGCCTTGCTTAGGTTATCAGTCACACAGGCCACAGTGCGAAATGTACTTGCAGACGACTTCGACACACCAAAGGCAATGGATGCGATCATGAGCCTCATTCATCACGGAAACTGTCAGCTTCAGCCCGTTGTCAAGGTAATCACATAGGTGTGTCAGTCTGGAAAATGTTATATGCTGTTACTCTGAACCTCGGTCAAAATCCAGTGACTTTTTTTTTTTTCTTTGGATAAAATATTGTTGTTGTTTTTTTTGTCCACTTCCTGTACTCTTTATGAGAAAATAGCAAAAGCACATACATGCAGATACAGGCCAAAAGCTTAAAGTTGACATTAAACATCAGAATGGGAAAAATGTGATCCAGGTAACAGGAATAGATTTGCTTCTGATCTGGTAATCTCATGGTATTTTCACGCACAACCATCTGGAAGTGCCTTGTTGATGAGGGGAGAGGTCAGAGGAGATTGTCCATTGTATTGAGTTGCCATGAAAGCCATGCTAACCCAAATAACCATTATTTACAATGGTGGTAAGCAAAAGAGCACCTCAGAATGATGACATGTCAAACCTTAAGATGGACAACTGTGACAATAGAAGAGTACATCAGGTTCCACTCCTTTCCATATCGAGAATCTGAGTCTATCACGAACATGAGCTCACCCAAACTGGACAGTTTGAATTTCGTTTTTATGTCTTTGCTTAAATTCACCGTATTGAACTGTACGATCTGTTTTGAATATAATGAGATTTGCTTTTCTCGTTCTGCCTCTTTACAGATTGACGGAGGTTCTAGGAGTCCAGCTGTGTTTGGCGCAATGCTGTCTTACATCAGGGATATCATGGATGTCCTTGGAGTTGACCTGCTGGATGAAAAGGTCAGAGGTCATTGCTGTTAGTGGTTATACTTCAAAAAAACATTGCAAAGCATACCTTGCAATTATTTACAAAGCATAGCAGCATTATTCATAATACCAGTCTTTACTACAACCGAGTCAGGTTTTTACTTGTTCTGTTTAGGCAGAATGATGAGACATGAGAATGTCCATGTCATATTATGTATGTAAGCTGAAGACATCAGTAATAAAACATGGTGTTACAGGAAAATAATCAATGTTGAGCTGGTGTGGTGAAGCCATAAATGAAATCAGTTTAATTTTACCATACTAAAGTTGATTATTTTCCTGTAACAGCATACCTCTAAGTGATTATTTTAGAGGCTCCTTGATATGGCTCCTCTTTATATCAAAGAGTTTCACAAACCAGGTCTCTGTTTAGGTAATACACCTGTTCCTAGTGGAGGCCCTAGAGTTTGCTCAATTTTGCCATCTTGTGGAAGACTAGATCTTATTTTCATGTATTGATTTATTTACGATCCGTAAGACATTTTTATTTAAGAACATTAGGACTTTAAATTAATTTTGCTGGTTCATGTGAAGTAAGTTATTACTGAAGAAATTATAGCATATTCAAATGAGTGCTGTGGTAACTACTGTCTGAGTGCTCTTATTAGCAAATGAATCAACACCTTCTCGTTGAACCTTAAACACAAAAACCACCAAAACTGAATCGCACAATATTTTCAGAACTCCTTGCTGATTTCAGTTTCAACATGCACACGTAAAAACAGGTGTAGAAAATGCAACTAATGAGAATTTTACAGAGAACTGCGTTCTATCTTCTTTCAGGAGTCGTGCAGTGCTGAATCATCCAGTATTTTACACAATGTAGTGGAGCAGCTGGTGCACTTCCGTAGCGAGGTTCGAAACTTTGCTCTGTCTGTGGACGACGAAGCAAATCAGGACCATCCCACCAGCAAACTGCCTCACAGAAAGAGACCACAGCCAGACCGGCAGCCCTTGCTGAAGGCCTGTGATGCCCTTCGCAATGATCTAATGCCCTTGGGAGTTCACATTAAGGTACGACACTATTATTTCACTTCCAAAATAGAAAATTTTATTTATTTCCTCTGGAGATTTCTCCTGGGAATTTTTACTTTATTTAAGAGGAAAACGGAAATTCACCATTCCAGCGCTAATTAATTACTTAATAAATTTTTGGCATATGACTTTGTATAACTTTTCTTACTCATACTAAATCAAGTCTGTAATGTTAACAAGGGTGCATGGTTGTAAAATACTAAATGACAGACACATGTATTTTGTTTCAGGACAGAGGAACGAACTCCACTTGGGAAGTCAAACAACAACAGAAGGAGAATAGAGACAAAGAAATCTAACATCCACCTCAGTCTAGTATTGAAAAATGGATCTTTTTTTTTTTTGTTAATTGATCTAATTCTAATTTAATTTAATTTAAATAAAATATTTTTTTAATGCTTAAAGGGTGAACAGGCTTTGCTTCCTTTGAGGCCACTACTGACTCTGTCAACTGTTAATGCAACACATTTATTTGAATCATAAGTTATTTTATGTCCCATCTGCAGGATAAACACTGCATTATATTCAGCAGACATCTTTTCATCATTTGCTTCTGTCTGATTTAAATCTCTATATTTTTCAGACATTGTTACTCAGAGGTGGAATGAGTGTTCATCACAAAAGTAATTGGAGGATCTTGCTAGAAAAACTACTTAGTCATTGTATGACAAGCATCTCATGATGGTGTTTTTTTCTGCATTTGAATCATCAGGGTTTTTTTTAGTGTGTATGGCTAAGCGTCAGAACTCTTACTTACAAATTTATTATCTTAATGACCACAAGCTCATTTTGAAGAATGTTCCTGTTTTTATCTTCCGCACAACCCCACATCGAAATGCTGATCGATAACTTAGGCGGACTTTTCTTCAGTTTTATTCATGTAATTGCACATTCCTTTAAGTGATCTTTATGCTTTATCTTTTCCTGGTACACCATGACCTTCACATGGCCCCACATGTAAAAAAACAAAAAAACAAGTGGGTTTAGATTTTAGGATCTCAGAAATTACTCCATGGTTACAGTGACCAATCCAAGAATCCGGAAACTCTTGATTCTCCTATATATATAGAATTAGGCAAACAAACCAACAAAGCACTGTGCAAATAAGAGGACAAGACAGTGGATTACCATTTGCTAAATACATAACCATTCTCACATAGTTAATTCACTCATTCACTGTCTAAACCTGTATACAGGGGTGCGGGAGGCCTGGAGCCTATCTCAGGAGACTTCGGGCACGAGCGGGGTACTCTCTGGACGGTGTGTCAAATCCATCACAGGGCACACACACACTTTCACACACTTCGGGCAATTTGGGGAATGCCACTTAGCCTATTCTGCATGCAAACTCCATGCACACAGACCCGAAGGAGGGAGTCGAACCCCGACCCCAGAGGTGCAAGACGACAGTGCAAAGCACTAAGCCTCCATGCTGCCCTCATAGATAAGAAATAAGAAAAAAAAAAAGTTTTTATTATCATTATTTTAAATACATTTAAGTACTTTAAATACAAAATACACCAGTCATGCACCAGATGACTTTAAATTTATGTATGTGTTTTTTGTGTCACGTGTGAGTCCCCTGCTCTTCATGACCACACGTATCGGAATTTACGCAATATTTCAAGAGGTCATTTTCCCCAGCGCGTGCGTTTCCCCAGTCCGTTTCCGGTGACGTCATTTCTTTAGAGGAGGGGAAAGAGTTTGTTTGAGTGAAAGCGGTGTTATTCCTCTGAGGGCTGTTGTGATAGGTGACTTCAAGAAGTTTTTATGACCCTCTGCGGGTTGTTTTACACACACACACACGCGCGCGCGCGCGCCAAAAGCCGGGAGACCAAAGTTTGACGTGACGAGATATATTTTGGTTTTATTATTGAAAGAAGAAAAAGAAGAAACAACCCAAACTTAATTGTCTTATAAACCTATTCTTAACGTTATTACATACTGGCGCGATGCCACCGGCAAGGAAAACGAGGAAGCCCGATATTAAGATGGTCGTTCTGGGAGACATGAACGTTGGCAAAACGTCTCTTCTTCACAGATACACGGAAAGGAGCTTTAAAGACACGCTGAGCACCGTCGGAGGAGCGTTCTTCCTCAAGCAGTGGGGACCCTACAATATCTCTATTTGGGACACAGCAGGTGGGTTTGAAACTTCTTAACATTCAGTTCCTCCTGTGTGCATTGATAGAGTTACACTAGAAATAGTGGAAGGTTCTCATAATCACTTCAGTTTCAGTGTAGATGCTCTAAAATTATGATATTTCACAGGTATTTTAAACATTTATTACAATGAAATGCTTATATAACTGCCCGTGACCTAAATTGCACTGGAGAGTACAGATCAATTAAAATAGATTAATAAGAATTTATATTAAAGACGAAATAACTTTAAGCAGGAACAATTACAATATTTATAAGGCTGCCAAAAAGAACAGAATTAAAATAAAAGTATAAAAGAGTATATATTTATTTAGCTTTTATTATAGCTACCTCATTTTTTCCCCCATGTCAAACAATCTTTCGAATTTGGGATTTAACTTGAATGGAATAAGTTACTAAAACAATCAACAGGTTGTTTAATAAATGCTTGCTTGATTTTTTTCTAATATTGAGTTGGTCAAATTATTTCAGCACAAGTTAATAGTATAGGAGAAGATTGGCCTTTTTTTTATTACTTTTGTTTTTTTATTTAGTTAAACTGTAAAAATTGGCTCATTTGTTCATTCATCTAAAAACCAATTTGTAAACATTTGTCCCCATGCCATGCCTGACCAATGAGCTGTTCCATACTTAATCTTAAAGTCTTTTAAATGTAGTGATGAGAGAAGACTTTAAAACATTTATTTAATCAAATAAGACGGAACACAATTTGTAAAAGGATTTACGATACAGAAATGACCACCTTCTTACTTGAACATTGCTTATTTAATATGAATTAAATGCATCATCAGTGTGGCATGACATGGAGGCAATCAGCATTACTCAGGCATTATTGAAGACTAGATTGCTTTAATATCAGCCTTTAGCTCATCTGTATTATTGGGTCAGGTGTTTTCCAATATCACCTTTATCCCTTTGGGTTCAGGTCAGGTACGTTGGCTGACCAATCAAGCCCAGTAATATCATGGTCAGTAAACTAGTTAGCACCTGCCCCATCACCAGAACTATTACTAAGTCCTGATGGAAACTGAAATCAGTATCTCCATAAGACTTGTCAACAAACAATCAACATGCATAACCCATTAGTGGACTTGTAATCCATATGATGTATGATTGGTTTTAGAGTAGCCTGTATTGTGATAATGTTATTGTGGACACTTCAAATTGACCTGCACTCGATGTGGAAGGTGATTCTCCATAAACAGTCAGCGTTTTTAGACTGTGTCTGTCTTACTTAAAACATAGAATTTTTTCAGTTATAATATGCTAAACTGTGGTGTCTGTTACGATATCACCCCCACATTGGACACCTAACTTTTTTTCCTCATTATGGGTTTTTTTTTTTGCCTGTACTTTCCCCCTTATGTACATGCTACAAAAAAAAGAACCAGAAGCATTTCCATCTTGCTGTATGATGGGCAAATTATGCAATGATGGAAATCTCAGGGTCAAGAAATTTTGCTTTCACATGTCCATATGGGGAATTTACAATGAAATAGAATGGAGGCACTGACATCAAATTGTAACCAAGATGTATCTTAAAGAAATGTCAAAAGCCATACAGACTGAACAAATGCCTGACTTCGTTCTAATTTCATATTTTAATGCATAACTCCAGGGTGAAATTAAACTATAAGGTAATTATAGTTACCTTAGTATGTAAAACAAGCAAATATAATTTGACTGGTACTGTATGATTTCTGTGAGTGTTTGTGTGAGAGCTTACATGTTTACATCTTGCATTCCTCTTTTGGTATCTGATCAATGTGTCTATCAGTCTTAGTCTTGTTTGTGTAGTCATCAGTAATTTTATGTCCACCACATTTAAGCTTAGAATCTGTTTATTCTTTGCTTCCTTATATTTATTTTTAGTTTCTGTACTGTATTGATTAAGACTTGTTTAACTATTTATGATAAGATGATTAAATGAACCACTTTATTTTCCTTTTAGTGTAATTAAGTTTTGTGAGAAGCTTTTGGAAAACATTGAATTGATGAGGTAGAACCTAAAGGTCAAAGAAAGGGGTAATGCTTGTGTTTATCTGGGGAGAGATTTAGATGGCCTCAGCATTCAAACTGGCTTAAAGGCTGACACTACATACCTCATGGAGGAATATACCGTTCTCTATTCTAGTTTCATTACAAATCAAATGAAATATTACAGGGTTTTCCATTTAATTTTTTTCAAAATTACAGCTTACAGATACAGCGTACCTGAAATAATTAAATATTTTCCTAGATCAATTAGAAAGGATTTACAATACAGAAATGTCCAACTTCTTGGTCAAATGATTGTTCAGGGCTTCTTTTAATTACTGTTACGGTTTAATTAATTACTGCATCGATGTGGCATGGCCAGATTGCTTTGAAAGCAGCTTTTAGCTCATCTGTATTGTTGGGTCAGGTGTTTTTTTATCTTTCTCTTGACAATACACCGTAAAGGTTCAGGTTGGGTTGCCACTCAAGCGCCATTATATAATGGTCAGTAAACCAGTTGGTGACAGTTTTGACCCTGGACCAAATGCCAAGTCTTGGTGGAAACAGAAATCAGGATCTTCATAAAGCTTATCCAATAGAGGGAAGCATGAAGTGCTTTAAAATCTCCTGGTAGATGCCTATGTTGACTTTGGACAGTGGACCAACACCAGCAGATGACATGACATCCCAAATCATCACCAACTGTGGCAACTTCACATTGGCTGCAAGCAATTAGAATTTTCTGTGGCTCACCACGCTTCCATCAAACTCTGGGATATTAATTTCCTAATGAAATGCAAAATTTACTCTTATCTGAAAAAAGGGACATCGGACCATGTAAGATGTTTCAGATGTTATCTCTGATTCAGGAGTGGCTTGATATTAGTAATGTAACAGTTGTAGCCCATTTCCTGAAGACATCTGTGCGTGGCACTTGATGCGCTGGCTCCTGCCTCATTCAACTGCTCTCACAAGTTCATACTGTAAATTGGCTTTGCTTGACAATCTTCTTAAGGCTGCAATCATCCCTGTTGCTTGGGCACCTTTTCCTACCAGACCTTTCCTCTCCAGTCAACTTTCCATGAATATACTTTGGTGTAGCACTCTGTGAACAGCCAGTCATCTCAGCAATACATATACTACGGGCATAGTCATTTACTCAAACACAAATTGAAATCTAATATTTTGAGACACTTAATTTTTGATTTTCATGAGCTGCAAGCTGTAATTATTGAAAGTATAAAGGCTAAGGCTATTAAAACGATAAAGGCTTGAAATATTTCACTTAGAATATGAGTTAAAATTTTTTGAATAAAATTTTATAAATTAAAGAAATAATTTTTACACAATATGAAATTTATTTTATTTAAATCAACAAACAAATTCATGTTTGTTCTTCTTGTCTAAATTCATAAAACAGAGATTTTTGTGTTATTAAGCCAGAAACATGATTACAAATTTGCTTTGAATCTTGAATTGACTTTAATCCCACAAAATTTTCAGGTCGTGAGCAGTTCCATGGTCTGGGCTCCATGTACTGTCGTGGTGCATCAGCCATCATCCTGACATATGATGTGACCAGCTGGCAGAGCCTGAAGCAGCTTGAGGAAAGGTTCCTGTCGCTCACCGACTCAGCCAACAGTGACTGTGTTTTTGCCATTGTAGGCAACAAGGCTGACCTGACTGACTCCTGTGCACAGGTTACTACCACTGAGGACACCCCAGCAGGCCCCAGCCCCCCACACACGCCTACTGTCCGTAAGCAAGTGGCACAAGAGGATGCCGTGGCGCTTTACAACCGCCTAATACGCTACAAGGCTCTTGACACACACATTCTTCCTAGTGCTGAGGATATGTGCTTTGAGACAAGTGCAAAAACAGGCTACAACGTTGATTCATTGTTCGAGACACTATTCGAGTTGCTGCTGCCGTCCATCGTCAGAAAACAGGAGCAAATGCAGACAGACTCAGATACTGTATGTTTGGACGACCTTCGGGAAAATGAGAAAAAGAAAAGTGAATGTTGTGTGTGAAGAATACTATTAGATACTTGAAAATGGGTGTCATGCAGGTTTCTATGAAGAAATGAAGAGTAGTAAATCAAATTGATGACTAATTAAATCAATCATGGAGATGTATCGCCACTGAGGCATAATAAAGTCAGCTGACTTGACTTCATTATGCTCTAGCTTGGCCCAAATCACAATCACAATTTTTGCATGAAAACCATGACAACTGATTTCAGTGTCAGTCATTGCGGTTTGTGCGTTTATCATATGAATTACTTTTTCTGACACCTTTGCTTGAGATATCAGTGTCATTGGAAAAGTGGAAGTCTTAGCATTTGGATGTATAAAGAAGAGATATTAGATGTCGTTGTAGATGCTAGATGTAGCTTGGCCTTTTTACACCAGTTGACAGTGTTGACATCCTAGGACTTAAAGAAGACTTAATACTGCTGACCTTAGATCAGCCTGAACAGGGCACAGTATTTCATGTTACTGTAGTTTGTGTCAAGACAAGTCTATGTTGACAGAATTTATTGATTAAGGTTGCTCTTTATTCACTCAGCCATAGATGATCATACTCTGCAGCAGGTTCTACAGTGGCACTTATAGCCTTGAATGTGTGCAAATCAGGTTTATTGTGTATGGTGTCTGTTTTAGCACGAACATGTGCCAACCCTTGAATTTCCCTGTTTTAAGGCATTTTATTTCATTAACTGTACTGTGAAAAAGATTTATAGGATTTTATATATTTGCATTGTATTATAAATTAAAATAAAGGCTATGTAAATTATGTTTACCTAATTTGGACCTTGTGTTGAAATATATATTCATATATTTTAATTAGTTTTTAATTTGTTAATGGATGTTTTCACGTACACACCAGTCACATCAGTTTGTCCTTTCTCTACTATATGTCGTAAACTATAAAACTTTGCATACCACCCTGACCTGAATTATATTAAACATCAAGATATCAGTAGCTGCTAACTATTTTTTCAACATCATTATTTAAGCAACCACCTCCTTATTCATTGCTACATACTGTATAGGCTATACATCTACTGTATGTCTGACACTATGAAGCTATTCCAAAAGCTTATTTTTGAAAGGTCACAAATCTTAAGTCAAAGAGTCGTTGATCCCATGTCACAGTCATGTATAAAGTTTACAGTAGATATCCGTGCAGTACAGTGTACATCAGCAACAACTGACCAGTATCACTTCTCCTTTTTTTTTCTACAAGCAGCGTTTGAGTCAACCCGAGACTTTTGATTGTGCAGAACAACAGAACACAGTTATGATAAACACTGCCTTTATTTCTCTATATAATCTCCTCAGTACACCAGAGCCATGATCACAGCTTGCTTCACATCTGAAACTCTGGCCTCCCAGGAACTCCTTTAATGGAAAAATAACATGTGGAAAATCACTTGGAGAAAGGTCAGGACTGTAGGGAGGGTGGGGGGAGCCAAGTTCCTGTAATGTGCAATGGTGTTCATGAATGTGTATAGTTCCCACAGTTGTTCCACTTGCTGAATGTTCACAGGAATGACTGAATGAATCATCAGTTATTGCAAAAGTGCTGGCCTTGGCTAATATAACAATCTGGAATGTACTGAAAAAGAATAAAACCACTGAACACACCTAACAGGCAGACCAAGGAAAACAACAGCTGTTGTTGACAGAACCATCGTATGATCTGTTGCTATACCAAAACATGCAATCCACCCATCAGCAGTAAAAATTGGAAAACCAGATTGCGATGCACAAAGAAATACACAGTAGAAGTCAAGTAAACCACCAGACCTTACCCCAATTGAGCAGCATTTTACATCTTGCAGAGGAGACTAAAGGCAGGAAACTCCACAAAACAAGCTGCGGTACAAGCCAGGTAAATCAACACAAAATGTGATGTCAGTGGATCACCAAATTGTTGCAGTTATTGCACATTAGCCATTCACAAATGAATTAATCACTGTAAGATTAATTCTTCTTATTCTGTTCCTATTCTTGTGCTCACCTAAAAAATTGAGTAGTGTGTCACCAAACATGCCACATTTTAAGTTGATTTATATGTTTAGATATAATTATCAGATTTTGATCTATTGTTTCATCTATTGCATCACTGACTTGATTGATTTCAAAAGCCAAATGTTTTAGTGTATAGCAAAACATGATGAAGCTAAGAAAAAAGCAACATAAGGTGTCTTGGGAAGGTACTGGTCCACCATGACCACCATGACCATAGCCAAACAAGCTTCAATGTGCTGATCTTTTATACTGGTTGCTTTAAGCCTCTATGTGGTACATGACTATTTAGCAAAAAGCAGAAGTCTCCCTGAACCAACCAATGTTGCAAAATCGTACTATCCTTTAAGTTAACATCCTCGTTTTTTTTCTTGCTTTCACTCCTCATAATAAAGTTCCCACACTCACTAACTCTCCGTATTTTTCGTAATATTTAACAAGATATCAAGGCTCGTTCCACGTTTAATGATGTGGCCTACACTTGCAAAATAACTACACAGAACCTATTAATCACACATGTGGAACTGGTTCCTTTATAAACACTGCAGCACCAGAAAATATCTCTGTTAATCATAATATTTTAAGAGAAATGTGAGTTGTAAAAAAAAAAAATCTAAATTCAAATATATAATGGTTCTCAAAGTGAGTATGAACAAATAAACTACAGTACATATGATCAAATCATATATCTATTTGAGATTAATAGATTTTTTAGGTAATGCTTCCTGAATGTCCACAAAAGTGTATTACTTTCTATCACAACAACCCAACATACATGTCTATACAAGCCACCTAAGGCTCTTTACAAACAATGTAGGGAGAAACCTATGACTTGCTGATTTGGTTGTACTGCAGTATCTGTTTATCACATTCACTCACTCATTGTCTATACAACTTTATCCTGTATACAGGGTTGCAGGGGGGCCAGGAACCTATTCCAGGAGACCTAGAGCACGAGACGGGGAGGCTGGACCTTGGAGGTGCAAGGCGAAAGTGCTAACTACGAAGCTACCCACTCACTCACTCATCTTCTATACTGCTTTATCCTGTATTCAGGATCGCAGGGACCTGGAGCCTATCCCAGGAGGCTTAGGGCACGAGGCAGGGTACACCCTGGATAAGGTACCAATCCATCGCAGGGCGCACACATACACACACTCACACACTACGGGCAATTTGGGAACGCCAATTAACCTAACCTTCATATCTTTGGACTGTGGGAGGAAACCGGAGTACCTGGAGGAAACCCACCAAGCACGGGGAGAACATGCAGACTCCATGCACACTGGCACCACCCAGAAGAGTGTTTTTTAAACACGTGTCATATATTAAACGAACAAACAAACACAGTAACTAATTAATTAAATAAATAAATCCAAATAGATATGCATAGCAGTATGGAATAATCTTTATATTGTAACTATATATAATTTTCTTATGATGACTTACTTGTCAGACACCTAATCTTTGCATGCATAATCATAATCATATAGAGAGACAAATGTTATTTCATACAATATCTCAGTTGCTTCCACAAATGACCACTTGGCTGTACTATTTGCCTTTATTTCTCCATTTCCAGAACGTTCTTCTTTTCACATATGGACTTGCAACAGCTAAACAGTAGCACTTTTCCAATGGGGAATTAAGGGGTCATCATGACATATTTGATTGACAGTATAGGTAAATATAGGCAAATACTTATTTAAACAGAGAAAAAGTGCAAAAATCTATATTTAAAAAGTAGTAGGAGTCGATCAAGCAGTAGCAATAGAAGGTGGAGGAGTAGTAGCAGTTGAAGTAGTAGTAATACTAGGCGTAGTAGTAGTAGGAGAAGGCAGCATGGTGGCTTAGTTGTTAGCATTGTCCCCTTGCACGTCCAGGGTTTAGGTTCAATTCCCACCTCGGGTCTGTATGCATGTTCTCCATGTGCTTGGTGGGTTTCCTCCTGGTGCTCTGGTTTCCTCCCACAGTCCGAAGACATGCAGATTAGTCTAACTGATGTAACCATAGTGTATGAATAAGCATATGATTGCGTATAAGTGTGTTGGTATTGCGATGGATTGGCAACCGGTCCATGGTGTACCCCGTCTGGTGCCCTAAGTCTCCTGGGACAGGCTGTATACAGGATAAAGTGTTACAGACGATGAGTGAGTGAGTAGTAGAAGGAGTAGTAGTAAGAGTAGGAGTAGGAGTGGGAGGAAGAGGAAGAGGAGGGAAAATTAATAATAAATAATGAATAATAAGGGAAATATGAATATGGGCATTGCATAAACATACAGTAAATATAGATACTGCCCATTTTCTGGCTATTTTAGGTGTTAAGTAAGTGGATGATCATACAGATCTGTTTTGTCAGGGTTTTTTTTTTCTGAAGAAACCTAACCCTGAGCAGCGTCCAGCATCTTTCGCCTAATGAGTAAAACCAGTGATGACGTAAAGGTGCTTACCGTTTATAACGGTTTTAACGGTAGCTGGTTTTTTTTATTTTTTTATTTTTTTTTAAAGTTCGCCTACTCCAGTTATTACAGCACACACCGCCAACATGACTGCGGTTTTCCAGTTCATGGTTTAATCCGGTTATCAGCTTGTGTCACACCGAGTTTAAATTCTTGTCCTGAAGCGGACAGAGTAACAAAAACAGCCGACGGTCTCCTTGGGCAAGACTGGGGAAACACCGTCTTATATGGCCATGCGGTGGCGTCATTTCCGTCTTGATTTTTGTATTTTTAATGTAGTGGAATAGTACTGATAAAAATAATAACAAAAAAAAACCCCGCCATATTCAGGAATGTGTTTCAGAAACACGCACGGAAAGTGCATAAAATGATAAACGTTTTATGCTGATCGTTTTATCTGCATCAGCAACGTTTAGCTTTTATATTAAGACCATGTTATAAATGTAGGCTATTAAATGACTGCGTGCGCGCAGAAAAACTGAACTGTTACGCTTCGGATGGATTTATTACTTTAATGACTTTAACGTGCACGCTTAATGAGCACCGAGATAGCCGACGGTATAAATAACCGCAGCGCAGGAAGCGCGCGTCGGTGCTGCTAGACACACGTACACCCGCGCGCGCGTAAAAATAGGCGTCACGAGCTCTTGTTTACAAGCGAGACAGCCACTGTGAGCAAGCTGTGCAAAGAAAGAAAAAAAACCAGGATAACCTTTTTTTAATCCAGACATCCAAAATTTATCATCCTTGTTTTAATAAGACATAACGTAAAACGTGTGATTTATATGCTTTATTCATATGCTTCTTATATTTTCTGTCATTTTGACTAGTAACATTTGGTCAGTTCTCATATTATCCTGTCTCAACTGACTATATAAGATATAACTTCGTGTCTCTATTGCTACTGGATAACGAATTTTCTTCGGGATCAATAAAGTATCTATCTATCTATCTACAGCATCTATCTATCTATCTATCTATCTATCTATATGACAGAATACGCCACAAATGTGGTTTGGGGATTTAAAGAAAGATAGAGTTTTTATGGTAGCTGTTTTGGATATTTTTACTTGTGCACATGCAGTCTGACGAAGAAACGCATCACACATAGTGTGTACAGTAAAACGTGTCATTTTCGCAGTGTATTCAAATCAGGGCTGGGGGAGGGAGCGGTTTGCTTTGCGCGCGGGGGATTCGCCTGTGTCTCCTGCGCTGATTGGCTCATCCAAACGTGAATCTTTTTTCGCCGGCCAATGAGTCCAATGAGCAGTCACATTCTTTGGATTGACAGTCACGCCCCGTAGACGGTTGCACCGCCTTATATGACTGTGTGTTTTCCTCCCTGACTAAAGCTAGGATGTGTGTAAACGTCACGCGTTGTTTTTCTCTCATATGAGTTCAGTCATTCTGAAAGCGGCGTTACTTTGTAGCGAAGTGGCACCGCGCTCTCTTTCAAGCAGCGCAACTCTCTGTTTTGTTGTTTGGTTAGTTTTTTTTTGTTTGTTTGTTTGTTTCTGGAGGGATTCAAAAGAAATAATAATAATAATAAAAAAACAAGTTGCAGAAAGTGAATGTGAATATTATCCCGAAGCTCCAGGATGGCGAGTCCGCCACAAACGGGAGGGAGCTCATCTTCAAACGTCAACATGCATTCAAACAGCGTCAGGAAAAGCGGATACCTTAAAAAACAGAAGCATGGACACCGGAGGTTTTTCGTTCTGAAAGAGCAAAGTGACTGTTCACCGGCACGGCTGGAATATTACGAGAGCGAGAAGAAATGGAAAAACAAATCAGCTGCGAAAAGAGTCATCTCTCTTGACTCGTGTCTGAGCATAAACAAGCGCGCAGACGCCAAACACAGGTACCTTATAGCTCTGTATACCAAGGACGAATATTTTGCTGTAGCCGCTGAAAACGAAAACGAGCAGGAGAGCTGGTACAGGGACCTCACCGATTTGATGAGTGAGGGAAAAGTGTACGACAGCACAACGACCAACTCGGCGTCCTCTTTAGTGGGCTTTGACGAGGGTAATTACGGTATGATTACTCCAGTGAACGCCGCTTACAAAGAGGTATGGCAAGTGAATTTAAAATCTAAAGGACTTGGACAGACTAGAAACATCACAGGAGTCTACAGGTTGTGTTTATCAACTCGGTCGATTAGCTTTGTGAAACTTAACACTGAAGTTCCATCTGTCAGCCTGCAGCTAATGAACATAAGGCGATGTGGTCATTCGGACAGCTTTTTCTTCATTGAGGTTGGCAGATCTGCCTCTACGGGACCCGGCGAGCTCTGGATGCAGGCAGATGACTCTGTAGTGGCACAAAATATTCACGAAACTATTTTAGAAGCTATGAAAGCGATGAAAGAGTCATCAGAGTTCAGACCACGTAGCAAAAGTCAATCTTCAGGCTCCAACCCCATATCCGTACCTACCCGGCGCAACTTAAACAATTTGCCTCCCAGTCAGACAGGGCTGGTAAGGAGGTCAAGGACGGACAGTGTGTCAGCCACATCACCTCTTAATAAGTTTACGTCCTGTTGGATACGCACAGCCAGCGAGGGTGAAGGTACGATGGCGAGGCCGGTATCCATGTCGGTATCGGAAAATGGCAGCCCCAATGTCCGGAACCACATGAGCAGGTCCAACACTGTTTCTGTTGGATGCCGTACCTTTGAAGCATCGCTTCTCCATCACAACCGATCGTTGTCTATGTCTGTGCCTGTAGCTCATTCACCTCCATCTCCCATAAGCCCACTGAGTCTGTCCTCTACTAGCATGAATGGCTCTACCTCCACCTCAGCAGTACACAAACCTTCAAGTTGCAGTGGCTCTGTCTCAGGGTCACCTAGTGACACTAGCTTTCTGTCATGTGATGAGTACGGGTCCAGCCCAGGGGATATGAAATACAACGCATCCAACCGGAGCAACACGCCTTCATCCTTTTCTGGGACACCCCCTTCACGTGAAAGCACTGATCTCCATGGTTACATGATGATGGACAGTCCGTCAACCCATTCATTGAATAAGATTCAGGCATCCAGCAGAGACAGGCTGGACTTGGAGAAGTTGTACAGGAAGAGAACATACTCCCTTACAGCACCACAACAACCTAGGACCCCCTCTCAGCAGTCATCAGCCTCACTCGATGAATATATGTTAATGTGGGCTGTGTACGCTAATGGTCACTCAGGGCAGAGCGCACACTCTGTTTCTCCAAAAGTTTCATACCCTGAGGATTACGGAGAACTTAAAATTGGTTTTAGCAAGAGTTCTGTGAGTAACCAAGGTGATGATGGCTACATGCCCATGACACCAGGTCTGGCTCTACAAGGCTGCAAAAATGACCCCTATGTGCCCATGAGCCCCATGTGTGTTTCAGCCCCCAAGCAAATCATCAATCCCAGATCCCACCCTCAGGCCACAGGTAGGCAAGGCACAAGCAATTCTGCCAGCATTGGATCACTGGATGATAATGGTTACATGAGGATGTGGTCTGGCTCCAAATCCTCACTGGAGAGCACTGATGTCAGAGAGGGAAATGGGGAATATGTAAACATGTCGCCTGTTGATCCATGCGTCTCAGCAACTCCACCAGATTATTTCCCTGGAGGGTGTGCACCAGCACAGCGACCCTGTTTCATGTCAAATTCTAACAAACATGAATGTCCTAAAAGAGGAGAGGACCAGTATGTTTTAATGTCCCCTCAGGGGCATAAACGAATAGAGGAGACAAAATGCAATGCCATGTCTATGGTAAACCCTGGGCATTCGTTGTCCAGCCCCTCCACCTTTCTCCCACTCAGGCATAGTCGGAACGATGGACTGTTTCACAGAGCACGAAACAGCAGACAAAACAGGTTATCTCTGGACACTTTAAAGATGCTCCCAAGAATGAATGAGCATCCCCTCCCCAGTGAGCCAAAAAGCCCAGGGGAGTATATCAACATAGACTTTAGTGAACCTGCACGGTACTCCTTGCCTTCTGGATCAGTGGAGAGCCAGGCTTCGTCACCAAGCCTTGGCAGCATGAGAAGATCCCCACTTTGTGACTATATGAACATTGATCTGAACTCACATTCCCCCAAATCAGAAGGAATCCTTGCTAATTCCCTACATGAAATCCCAGAGTTCACCAACTGTCCATGCTCATCTAATGAGGGACCGTACATCTCCGACGAGCAGAACTCCTCCTGTTCACCTCACACCACGAAAGACGATTATGCTGAGATGAAGTTTGATGATGCACGCATGTCCCCCTCCATTATCATGGAGAATAGTGAAAGCGAGCCGGCTAGCCCCACTGATAGGCTGCAGCGGCTTACTCTGAGTGACAAGAGCATCCCAGGAATAGGAGCATTCCTCTTAGCCAACACCACAGTCAACCCTGATGGAGAGGCAAAAGTGATCCGAGCTGACCCACAAGGTCGAAGAAGACACAGCTCCGAGACCTTCTCGTCCACCACCACTGTAACGCCGGTGTTTCCATCTTTCGCCCACAAGTCCAAGCGGCATAGCTCTGCCTCTGTTGAGAATGTCTCGGTCCGCAGCAGTGAGGGTTCCGATGAGGAATCCGGCAGCCCCATGTGCAAAGAGACTTCTGCTGGTTTCCAACACGGTCTGAATTATATCGCCTTAAACCTCATGGAAAATAGAGAGTTTGGAAAGTGTGAAAATATGATGGGATTCAAGACTGTCAGCTCCTGCAAAGGAGGAATAAATGGTCTACACGATAGCCCGTATGTTTTGCTGGGATTCAAGGAGACAGTGGCCACTGTAAAAGGTGAGTTCTTCTCGATGAGATGATGTTTTGTAATGGAGGTAGTTATGCTGGTAGTTAAGACATGATGAAGCTTGTAGGATTAGAGATGGTAGTCCTTACCACAAAGGAGACATCTTGCTGATCATTCTAAAAAAAAAAATTTTCATTTCATTTATGCATGAAACGTATGTTTACATTCGAGGGATACATCCCTAACAACTCTGTGAACGAAAAAGGAAAAAATCAGCTTGTCGTTTTTGTTTTGGCATATCCTGTATTTAAAAGTGTACATTAAGTTACTCTCTTTAAGTGTATAATTATCTTTAATTATAAGTATACAATTATGTTCTTGTGGAGATTCAAAGTAAGCTTTCAATTGAAGTGAACTAGTTACATGAATTTTACACTCATGATTTATTGTTCGCATTAAATTTTCTATCTGAAGAGGGGGGAAAAAAGGTGTGTGGCATGTGTGTTTAAAAAAGGCGTGTTTAAAATTTCCTGGGAAAATGAGAAAAGGGGAGAAAAGAAAAACAGCACATCTGAGAGCAGTCATGCATAATGTGTTCTGTGATTATGCAATGCACTGTGCATTCAGCATAGCACTTGTGTTTTAAACCCTTCGCTTTGGCTTTGCACAGAGAAACCTTGTTATTGACCGAGAGAATGTGTTTTTCACTCAGAGGAATTCCCTGGAATTTCAGACGTGCTGAACGTGACGAAGCGCAGTGCCTGTGTGCAGTGGTAAACAAACTGCGTAGCACTGCAGTTTAGGGGGGGAAATGCGCTCATGTTTTGCTCTTGTTTTTATCAATGAAAGATTCAAGAATCATGATATCACACAGAAGGGTGTTTCAGTGCTTAAATGAGAAGTCTTTGTGTGGTGCTGAATTATTTAAAAAGCTTTGACGGTGAAGGGAACGTGAGAGTGGTGTTCAGAAGCAGGAGCCAACGTGAGATTGTTGTTTTGAAGCTCGAGCTCACGTGTCCAGGACTGCCTTCATTCTCAGTGTGGTTGTTTTTCGAAGAAAATTCTTTGTTTTACTTTATCCTTTAGCTCAGAGTGTCCCATGTGGTACAGACATCCAGTACTTGCAGCAGGGAAACGAGTACTGATAATTTGCCTAATTATGTGTGGGTGTGTGTGTGCCATGCAGTGCTCTCACATGCTGGAGCAATATGCTGCGCTGACTAATGTAAGTGCCCAGGGCCTTTCACCAAGCATGCTGTGTTTGCATGTGGCTCCACACACAGCCCCACGTGTTGAACACCACAGCACGTACTTCAAATTGTTTCCATCCTCCACTGTGTTCATTTTATAACGCATCCAAATGCAGCTGGGCAGTGACTCGTGAAGGTAAGGGTTTGTTAATGTTGAATAAATTAAGTTTTTTTTCGTTTTCTTTCACAGAGTTGTTAGGGATGTACATAATACTGAGAAAGTGAAGTAGAAAGAGAAGGAAATACTTGTTTACGCTTCGTCCCCTTCACGGACATATTAAACCTGGGGAACTTTGATGTTGTTATCAGGTACTGATAAGGTTTTATGTTTGGGAACATGTGAGATATGAATATGCACAAGGATTGGAGCCTCTTATTTTTCATCTGTCTTACATCATTTATTTCTCTGGTTTACAAAAAGGAAAACAAGAGCCTATTGGATCAGCAGTGAGAGGGAGGAGAAGTGAAATGACTATATGTCATGCTATTGGCTGTGCAGGTCTGAATTAAGAAACAAGATGGTTGTGTCCCTTTTTTATTTCCTGATTATCAAAGAGCCGACTGTTTGACTTTTAGTCAATGCTGTTGTTTTTAAGGGTTCGTGATAAGGTCCAGATAAAGGGACAGAGTGCCCTATAAATAGAAGGAAATCGATTTAGAGCTTTTTTAAAAAGATCTTAACACACCAAAACAGGCTTAAGAGAAGGTCAGACCAGGTTCTCACTTTGCAAATTTCTTTCCTGGGGTGAATCCAAGTCAATTATGGGCAGTCCTAAAGTGTTAAATAGTAAAAGTAAAATAGTGTTTCAGTGAACAGCTTGTTTGTGAGAGTTAAATGAGACATTGCCTTTGGTTTAAGGTGGAAAAAGCTTCAAATCAAGACCTACTGTATGGGGAACTCTGTTGAGGTTTTTTTTTTTTTTTTTTTTTTTTTTGATTAATCCACGTCATCCAGTGTGATCATTGTCAAAGGCATTTAATCACCTTCATATAAGATATTAATATATAAGTAAAATTGTTTGGAATTCCTTAAATCTTATAGTGTTCCAACTGCTGCTTTAAGCAGAAGAAGTAAACATTATAAAGTCCTTACAGAGAACACAAACATAGTGCAGAGATCAGTTTTTCTATTTATTACGTTTAATCCATTATTTAAATTCCAAATTGAATTGCTGCTGTTATTATTACCTGACCTTTGCCCATGATCTAAGCTCTCCTATCATTCTTTCCTTCAAACATCACTACGGTCATTCAAAGCAAAGTGAACAACCTTTCACCCTCCAAGTGGCCTCGTGTATCATGCGTGGTGTTGCCACTCATGTTGCACGTGATGTAAACTATATTGTCAACCTTTTGTGTGTGGAAGTGAAACTGATAAAGTAAAAGGCCGAGGGGTCCCTAGAGTAGAAATCCTAGAGTAGTGTATAGACAGTTAATCAAACGCTCAAAATGTCACCCTATATCTTTCAGGGTTCTAGGGCCTCCTTGAGTTTGTAAGTGCGTGTATGTGTGCGTTTGTGAGTGTGTGTTTGTGTGTGTGTGGCAGATGGCCAAGCAGGGAGATGTGAGTGTCTAAGTGCACCTGCTACTCCACTCACTTCGGCCTCTTATCAGGCATGGCAGCAGCACAGACAATACACTAATGACAGCACACCATCTGCTCCGGCCCCAGGACAGGGGTTAGTTGAGCGTGTCCCTTAGAGAATCTGTAGTAGAGGGACTGTAGCTGAAAGGCAGGGAATTTAAACTAACTAACTAACTAATAAATAAATTAATTAATTAATTAACAAAAGCAGAATTCTCTCCATAGCTGTTTTTTGATGAATACAGAGAGTGTAGCAAGGAACAGGAAATGTGGTGAGACCATTCTGAATAGAAACACATAAATGCAAGCACACAGACACGTAGGCACTGGATCTGTTTTGCTCAAGCTGGTCAGGTTTCAGCATGGCACTCACTCACCCCTGGCCTTAGAGGCGAGCAGCCAGCTAGAGCTGTGAGCGTGCTCAGTATAGCAGCACCATCCCTTCTTTTGCATTCTTCTTCTTTCTCTCCCTGTCTGAAATCTGCCCCTCTCAATCCACGGCCTTAAACCCATTCTGACCTGTTGTTTTTCTCTTGAATTTTCTTTCTCTTTCCCTCCTACACACATTCTCCTCCTTTCTCTCTCTCTCTCTCCTGCACGACTGCAAGCGCGCGCGCACACACACACACACACACACACACATATGCTTACGCACCTCCCCCATCTCTTTCCTTTTCCTTGTTTTCTTCTTCATGCCATTTATTTCCATTAGCACTGTTGGCCTGTGTGATTGACAGACAGACAGTTCAGAACAGACTGCATGATAGATGGCTAATTTTAGCTATTTCAAGAGTTTTCTGTCAGATTAGACACGCAGACCTCTCAGTTGCATTTTAGGTGAGCATTTCTATTCCATCCTTGTTCACTTGGGCCTAATGTGAGACCTAAAATCACCACCTTTAACCCAGCCAGACACCTGGTTATCCAATATGCATTCAGTATTTTCACACTCTTCCCACCCTGTAAAGCCTCAGTGGCCAAACTAGGCCGGGATGTTCCAAGCTAAGATAACCGCAGCAACACCATCAACATTACCCACATTTAGACTGGGACATGAGAAGGAGATTATGCTCAAGGGAAAGCTGGGATTAGACATTGTTCAGCAGCTTGTGGTGAGGGAATAAGAGGCGTTTACACACACGGACACGCTCGAGCTCCGGCAGGTCCAAAACAAACCTGTCCTCAAATAGACCTCACACCCAGTGCAACACCGAGTGAGGTAGATGTCAACGGATTTCTGTTAAATCCGCATGCTTGCTGGGAGCATAAAATTCAGCTTTAGTCCTTCGTTCTTCATAAGTCTAGATCCATCATTAAGGCTATTGCACAGTATGATTTCTGGAGGAGCCAGATGGCGTCTTGCTCCTCAGCCAGAATAGTTTGACATCTTCACCCAAAAAGACTTAAATTAGCAGATCTGCCATTTCATGCCATGCATATGCTGTTTACATGGCTGTCCCTTACATAAATGCTCTACTTTTTAAAGCGTTCTTGGTTGGTCTTCTCAAAAGTGGTCCTGGTTAGAAGTCGCCCTCCTGTATGTAGTGTAGATGCCCATCGAAATGTTTTTTTTTTTGGTAGCTGTTAAGAGATAGTTGCTGCCTTGAAGAAGGTTCCATTTAGTGGGCTGCTCAGTTTTACCCCGTCCACACGTTGCTTAATTGTAGGCAAAGCAAAAAGGTTGAGTGCTTAACATTCATTTCAAAGTACCACAGTAAATACTGACCATTGTAATTTCTGGAATGTTAAGCATATAATTATTTCCTTGCAGAGGGACCGCTGTGGACTAGTAGCAATGTTTTTTTTTTTTTTTCCCAGGTATAACAAGTGGGCTTGGAGTGTATCATGAACACTGTACATTATGTACTCAGGGTAATTATAGCTAGAGAGAGGGTTGAATAGTGTTTGAGGACAAACACATAGCTGCGTAGGTTGTTTGAGGGGAAAAAATTACGAGCTTAAGGATACCCCAGTCATTATAGAGAAATTAAAACATTTTCCTTCAAGTGTCCATAATGGTGCCTTTATGTTACGTAATTGGCTTTGCTCTGGGAAACTGCAGGTTGATGTTTAAGAAAAGGCCTTCCTTAATTGTCTCCTATGTATTCTACAAACATTTGACTGATTTTCCTACTTTTCGTGAAAACGAGGCTGAAAAATAGGGTGATGGGGTAGGGGGTGACGGAAGATTTTCACATCGTTCTTGGCCTGGTTTCCGCTCTTCTGAACCATCAGCAGTTTTGCAAAGGAGAATGCTTCCTAAGGGGCTTGAACCAGCTTTATGTGCCAGCTTTAGGGCCATCGAACCATTTCGTAGTGAACAGCATTACAATAGCCTGCACTCTGTGGATTAATGCCTGGGCTGCTGTGTGAGGACACGTAAACTAGAATGGCCTCCAAAACATGCTGCATCAGCCTGTTATGATGGGCAAAGTCTCGACTGGAAGCAGAAAAAGACTGGGTAATGAAAAATAGGTATATACAGCTCTGTTCAAAAGGGACATGAGTAAGTAAATAAGCAACAGTAAAAATAGAAAAGAAAGGTCAAGGGCTCGGCGAGCAAAGCTGATGATTAATTGAGTAGGTAAGGATGATGGCTCATAATAAGGGCAGCGGTTTCACACATTTCCTATAAGACCTGGATGTATTCTCTTTCTAGTCTGTTCTGCTCAGTACAAGACGTACGTTTATGTGATGTACACACTGTAACCATAGCAATGCTCTCCAAGTCCTAGCTAATATTGGCTAATATTAGGCAATTTTGGCTGAGTAACTAGCCCTTAACAGCAATGTTAAATTTATTTATTTATTTATCTTGTTCCTATGTCTGAAAGCAACCTAACAGTTAGTTCTCTTGAGGGACTGTACAGTTATTTTGCACTTCTTTGATCAGATTATGTAATTAATGCCCTCTGGAACCATTACTCATCCTGCTGAGCCAGAGCTGGAGATTTTCCTTCATTCCTTTAGTCAGTGACTGTAACTCCACTGGGATTAAAATGGAATTGTATTGGGATTAGTCCATCCGTGTCCAGTAGCTGACAAAGTTGATGTAAATGCTGTCACTGCTCTCCCACTCTCATCCCCCATTTATCTGAGTGGGATTTAAACGTGACTGTGCATGAAAAGTTAATCCATGACATACGCAATCTCTCTATAAGAGAAGTTAGCAGTGGACTACGGAATGTTTACGTAAGAGATGTGGGGACCTTGACTTATAAGGAGGGGCATGCATAGTCCGAAATATTGCACTTCACACATTATTGCTGACTTTACAGCTAACTCTAACTTACTTCACTGTCCATTATGTTTGGTCATATTTCTTATAGTAATACTCATAAATCGTATGATGGATATCTTTTAAATACTGTGTCTCTTTTTTTACCCCTCTCCCCGTCAGATTGATCACCTCATGCATACACCCATGACCGGAAGCGGCAGCCGCCGCAGCTCAACTTTGCTGCTGTAGATGAACTTTGACCTTCGACCCTCACTCTGCGTTCCTGACAGAGTACATCTTGATCCTATCCAGGCTCTGCTCTGTCCTTCAGGAACTGCAAATTGCTGCTCTATAGGTGACAACTGTCACGAACTTGTGTTGTGTTGTGTATGATGTATAGTTTATTTTTTATTGTCGTTAACACTTTAGTCGTATTTGGTTGGCCCTGGAGAAATGAATAGAATAAGGCCACACCTCATCACTCATGCCCTGCAAAAAAAATAAATAAAAACACACACCCAGAAAGTCTAATATTTACTTACCAGACCTCTACAAAGGTACATATTTAATGATTTATTTATTTCTAGTATAATAACATTTATGACATTTACTGATTAGCAACAAAGACCCAGGAGACCGCTACATGTCCTACCTCAGGAAGAGTCTATTGTGGGTGTACAAAATTCAACCATAAAGCTGATTTATGTTTTTATTATTTTATTATTATTATTCCAATCCAAAGCCTTACTGTTTCATTGATCTAGAATTTGATGAAATATACTAATTAGGACCTATGTAATAAGAGAGATCTAAAGATGTAAATTATATCTATCATATTTTTATAGATGCTTATTTAATCTCACCTTGAATATGGAGTTTCTATATGAAAGAGGCCACTTATAATATAATTTGGAAGTATGTCTGAAATATGCAAGTTAAACCACTTAATCAAGTGGTTGTTGCACATGACGATTGCCTACCTTCACAAAGATTAAGTATTATTTTTATGACCAATTTTATACACACACAAACATTATATAAAATATAAACATTATATAAAATGTATGTGTGTGCCTGTATTAATAAATAAATGTGTGCCCTATTATAATGTTTCCCTCACCACACAGGCCACACTTTATACCTCCATTTTTTCTTCCTGTCACTAGTGTATGGTATGTAGTAACTGGTAGAAACACAGGCACTTCACGGTGGGTTGCCAGTTGCTGACAGGCGACACTGTGAGGGCAAGCAGCTCCAGATTGTAATACATGACACTTTTGAATGTAGTGCATGTAACTCATTTAAGATGTGTGCGAGGGAGAAGTACACCAAAATAAACCCTGGTTGCCGTTGTTTATTTACCCCTGTACAACTGTGCAAACTGTGCACAAAGATATTATTAGACAAGTATTTTGCTGATGAGATCTCTTCTGACTGAAAAAGGATTAAGAACTAATCTCTAAAATAAATAGCAAAGCAAAATAACTAAACACAGAAAGCATTACATGTCTGACAGGTTGCACAGATGAAGTGCATATTCTTTCAGCTAATATATACCATAATTGTAGATTTTTTTTTTTTTTTACTATAGGACTTAACAAAGAGACACAAAAGACACTTTATTAAGCAATTCTGAAAGAAAAAGAAAAAAATTTGATTCAAGGGCAAATCCTGATTATTTTTTATTATTATTATTTTAAGTACCATCTGTTCCCCCTATTGATATGCAATATTTATACACACAAAAAAAGGTGAAATTAGTTTACAAAAAGGAACCAAATGTGTAAAGACTCTTAATGTATTTGCTGAAAGATTTTACATGGAGATTAACTATTTGCTGTTTGTACATTTTCTTTCTGCCAACTTTATTAAACTTAAAATTCAGCAGTATTCCTGGAGTATAATGGAGTAAAAAAAAATATTAATTGAACTTGCTGTGTCTTCCATTGTCCAGAATGTCATATCCTATTTGTCGTGATGTCCTAATGCTATATTAAATGATCATTTAAAGTATCTTGGTAGAATATCTATTTTATTTGTGTTGAAAGAGGATAGGCACATGCAATAATTAAATAAACATTATCATTTTAAATCAAATGTAGTTGTGTCCTGTTTTATTATTACCTGTTAAAAAAACAACAACAACAACAACAAAACGGCTTATATAAACAGAAGAAAGTGACATATCAGTTAAACAAACTGGGACTGCTGGTCAAAACAACACCGTCAGAGCTTATTAAAAGGACATAAACTAGGCTGGCGCGCAGCACCGGATATTGCCATGACTACACGCTCCGGGGCGAATAAAGGAAGGAACGCGATGTCCATTCGTAAACAAAGCGAGATGATTACTTCCGGTTGGGCGAACAGATGAAAAAAGAACAGGGGGGCGGCGGAACAGAGTGTTTTCCAGGCACAGCGATAAAGAGCGGGATACTGCTTTAGAAGTCGGGCGTGCTGTCTACAACTAGTCTGAGCTTGGACTAGCCTTCGGCGACACACGTCTCACTCTTTTAGAACCGGATACAAGAAGAAGAAGAAGAAGGAAAAAATTAAAAAAAAAAAACTCGTCTCCCTTCTTAGAATTCCGTTGGATGTGGCGCCGTGATAGAGTGAGAGCCAGGAAAAGTGTAAAATACAGCTTCATAGCGCTAAACTTTTCAGCACTGTATCGTACTTTACCAATTAAAACCATACAAGTATGCTGATAAGCCTGCTTATTTTACTATCCACAATATTTTTTATTTTATAGAGGTTTGGGCGTAGACCTATTTAGAATAATATAATACATGGGAACTGATTTGACACATGACTATCTAGTTTTACTTTGGTCAAGCACCAAAAAAAAAAAGGAAAAAAAAGTCATTTTGCCATATAATCATGTAATCATCTATAAATCCATCCATCTAACATAGTGGAGGGAGGGAGGGGGAAGCTAATTCTCAGAGAATTTAAAGTACAGGACAGGGACACCCTGGATGGGGTGCGAACCCAATGCAAGACATAAGCACCACTCTATTCATGCTCTATGGGTAATTTTAAAATAACAATCTGCCGTCTTTGGACTGTGGGAAGAACCTGTTTCTTCGATATTTGGGCTAATTCCTTAGCTATCTGTTTCTTAGATATTTGGGTTAAAAAATAACTTTCCCAACAGTGTTTGATGATAGTACTTAGATGGTAGCTACTAACCTAGTAAACAGTGCAAGGATCTGTCCAATTACTGAAACTTCAAAGCACTTTTGTAAGTTGCTCTGAATAAGAATGTCTAACAAATGCCTAAATGTAAACCAAAATGTTGTTTTTGATCTTTCGGCTGCTCAAGGGGCCACACAGCAGACCATCCAATTCACACACAAGTACACAGACCAACCTGAAGGTGCGACGAAACAGTGCTGAGCACTATGCCACCACATGTTAATATATAATAATATGAAATAAATTATAATACTTCCAAATATTCACCTACTGAGCTATTATAATCCAGACCCTATCCAAGAAACAATGGGCATGAGGTGGGAATACATCCATGCACACATAAGCACACGCATCTACATTTAAGCATAGTCATCTGCCAAAACCAGCATGTTTTAAGGCAGGAAGATAAAACCTACAAAGACATGAGAAGAACATGTGAAAAACGACACAGACCGGGGACCCCGGAGCTGTGAGGTGGTACCACTTAACGTTTGAACCAATATGGCAGCCATTAACTGATATATAGAGTTCAAATGTCAGAGGACCCCCAAGAATAACCCAGGAGCATAAGCCAGAAACCAAGCAGTCAGCAAGAAATTTAGCTATCTAAGGTAAAAGTATAAGGAAGTGTTAATACTGTAAGTATATAAAGACACAGTTCAGTCTACCTATGAGCCCTGTGAAGTTACTTTTCCTCACAGAGATGGCCTAAAAGAGGAGGAGTATTGTGCCATAGTAAACCCACAGCATTTAGGGAAGGAACACACAGTCCCAAACTCAATATTGTTTATACTGCCAGTCTCACAGGAGGGTGCTTCTAGAACATTTTGGCCTACAGGAAAGAGAATTCTCCTAGGATACAAAAAACATTTGATGCATGGGGAAAACTATTTAAACAATTTCTGATATAATTTTTAAAGCATGGTCACAGTGTAAAATTGGCATTATAAAAGAGTTGAAATGCTTAATTTAAATGTACTTAAAATGTTTGGCCACATGTTATTATAGTGGTTGTTATGTGATAGTACTCTGGCGAGAAACATGTTCAAAACTGCTATTTTTTACTACAGCAAAGACAGACCTAATGTGATGTTTTTCCCGCTCGTTTTAATCCTCTATGCATCCCCCCCCCCCCCGCCCCCTTGATGCCTCAAGTAATCAATAACATCTCTATAGTTTAATTCCTCATGGCAAAAACTCTCAGTTCAGACCAACCAACTTTGACAGCAGCTCTCTTATTTTTTATAATTTTTTTTTTTTCCTGGTTTCATACATGCTTAAAATTTGGACCTGTTTAAAGGTAGATGTTCTCCAGATGTTTTTGAGCCAAGAACAGATTTCAGAGCAAGCTCAAAAGGCAGCTTCGAGGAGTATATACGTATAATACTCGAGGTGTACAGTAGCATCTCTGAAAACTAGGGTGATACAATTTAGTTTTTGACTCAACTTTTAAAGATTTCCCACTGCAGTTCAGAGGTGGCTCTTGACACTAATTAAGTAATAACACTGACAGTGCCTGATAAAGTATCGGATGAATTTTTTTTTGTTGTTGAATAGTCTAGCAAATAATTGGTTATAATTATTAACTGGTTTGACAGTACCTGAACATTTGAATGAAAAAGATCTACAGTATGGTTAGATCCATAAGTGTGTGTTTGAATAAAAGGGCTTTGAATCAAAGTAAAAATATAGATAATGAAAAAAAGATAAAGGCTTTACCTCAGAAAACCTTGAAGATAAATCTGGGGGAAGAAAAAACAAAACAAAACATAACAACATCATAAAAGTCTTACTAAAAAACACCCGAAAAAAAAAACACACAAATACAGTCTTTATTTCATACAGTAACATCCACACAATTATTTCTCTTCATACTATAATGCAACAAATTTAACTTTTTTTAAGACTTGGTCTAAGGAATTAGGTGTAATTTTAATGGCTCACAGTAATGTAAAGCTCACATTATAAGCAAATATTTTTACATATTTCTACTATATACTTTATATATATATATAATTTAATATTTTACTATTGCCATTTTGCCTCTCTTATCTTCTTTTTAGTTAACAAACTGTCGTGTAAACATTTTACTGCATATTATACTGCGTATGGTTGTGTATGTGACAAATAAAAATTTGAATTTGAATATATTATTTGAATATATATTTTATTAGTAACAAAACTTCACAGAAATCTGGATATAAAAGAGGAAGAAGAAGAGGGAAACTTTTTTTTACTCAAAGATAACCTATTCTCTTCTGTGAGATACATCAACTGCCATCTTTGGGGTGTCAGTAATAATACTAGTACCCCAGTGTAAAGATCTATTCAGTGACGGAAACTTCAAAGCACTTTTGTAAGTCTGGATGAGAGCGTCTGCCAAATGTCTAAATGTAAATGTAAATGTGTCATGGTGATACTATCCACAGTGCAACCATGGTGGTCTGTAGACAATCCTAGTGAGACTATCTTCAGTGGCAGTGAGTGATTTTTCAGGGAAATGGACCTCCAAGTAAAAGTGTGTCCATCAGGATGAGTTAGGCAGGTCCTGAGGGCAGACGGAGTACACCTTTCTGAGAGAAGATAAGCAAATTGGTCTTTGCATGAACTGTCTCTGAAGAGCAACACATTTTTTTTTTTTGAAGGGGGTTTCTATCCTGCCATAAACTGGCAAGCTAACATGTCAGTCTGGGCCAATGAGCCTATCGTGTGTCTCATAAAGCTGTACGCTAGTAGCTAGTTAAGGAGATTTGTGACTTTGCAGATACAGAGCAAATGGAGATTTTATGATTCTTTAAAACTGGAAAGAAAAAACACATTCCAGAAAATAGCTTGGGAGTTGCATTTAAGTGGACAGTAAGTGGGAGATAAGGAAGCGATGTAAGCCATCATAACTCAGCAGAATTTCTTGGATAGAAAATTGTGTTAGAGTCCCACGACTACCACAGTGCCAATTTTGGGCCTCAATCCTGGATTCTATTCTGCCTCAGCTGTACAGTTAGTCACACTGGACAGAAGTATCTACCCAGTGATACTGAAAATGAGAAATTCAGATGGAAGATCAGACGGATGGAAGATCAGACCACTTACCGTTTGTCTGTAGTGATATTCTTTTCGGCCTTATGACCTCAGCAAAACATGTCTGTTTAAGAAAATGATTAATAAGCTGATGCTCAAAACAACATTTATTGCCATGTCACAAAGACACACTCTAACCACCTTGATGATCAGTGCTTCCCACACTGTGCAGTAACTCTATTATTGATAAGCTTGTATATCAGTTCTGCAGTACACATTACTAAGCAGTTACTTTAAGCTCTCACTAGAGACCACTTTGTTTTTCTGGTAGATTGTCAAACAGCAAAAGCAATGGATGACTTATGAAGAAACAGTATTCAGCATCAGCAGAAAATCTTGGTATGTGTATGTGTGGTTTAGATGCAAGAAACACTTATGGGAAGCATAAAGCAAAGTGTAGCATATTTGAAGTGTTGCAAATACAAAAAACATAAAAACATAAAACAATAACTTCAATTCATAACTTTTATCTGGGATCAAATGGGTGGTTTGTGTATGTCCTGTAGCTAGCTTTATAGTCTGACAGATATTGTGGACGTCTAAGCGATTCAAAGCAGTAGAAAAATCTATTTAAAAAATTTCAAAATGCTGGAGTAATCGTTCAAGGAGTATCATCTGGATGTATGATTAAAGTTAAAAAGGAGGAAGTATTTCCAAGATAATCTTTTAAACTTCATGCAAATGCTTTAATTTAAACTAGATATGCTGGCATGCCATGCATTTTCTTATTTATTTTACCTTTATTATTAAATGTGCTTGTATGTATTGATGGAATTCAGTTCAATCAAAAAAGTAGAGAAATACTAATAAAAATACTGAAGTATGGTTGATTTCTAGCCCATCAGGCAGTGGATTCCCCTTCCCCTATATATTTGTGCTTAATTTGGGTTATATTTGGTAATAAATTACTGCTACTGGACTATTTGGTTTGGTTTTCATATTATTTTCAGTCTACTTCGATGACTCACCCATCACAAGCAGGGATTGAGAAAACATGTGAAATACAGTCACGGGTGGAACGAATGCGAACCAGGTGGATTATTTACCCCAGTCAAAGTACAAATTACACAGGATGACAAATGACAAAGCTTGGGGTTAAAATTTTTCTATTTACCATGTTTGGCATATGAAGGAAACACCCAATAGAACTCAACAGAGCATTAAAGACTTGACAAACATCAATGAGACTGTCTAATATATCTATAATAGTTTCATTGCCAAGCTATATCTTCTGTTTAATATCAGAACCAGCCATCATAGATATGTGCTGCTCACAGATACAGTACAGCTGCTAAAGATTAGATTGAAAATGCTGGAGTACTCGTTCAAGGAGTATTATCTGGATGTATACATATATGCTCACAAACACCCACACACACAGGAAGGAGGTGATAGAACCCTCTAGAGAGAACATTGCACCATCTCTTAGGATTCCATTAGTAACCATGGTAGCGTACACACGTGCATTATGCAAACATGTGTGCAAACACACATCGGTACACATCCGAATAAGACTGTTGTCCCAAAATCTCGGAGGGAACTTAACAAACAGCATAAATACATGATGTACGTTTTAGGCTTCTGGAGTGTACAAAGCATCCTTGAGTGTCAGAGTGAGTCTGTATGCAAGAAAAACAAAAACACACAAAACATTCAAACGTGCAAACAATTTAAAGACAGTTCAATTGCGGGAGACAATGCTGGAGAGAGACCAGTGAAAACAACAAACGATTGAGGAAAAAAAACATTATGAGTTTCAGATCAGCTTAAAAACAGGCTTCATTCGCACTGTCATCAAAAGTTTGTTTTTTATTACCACTTTTAACAGCCTTTGTCCAGCTGGTGATACTTAATTGAATAGCAGGTATCATTCGATAGGAAAATGATTGCAAGTCTGCACCACAGGTGACTGAGTAATGAAGTAATGGAAAATCATGCAAGAAGAGTACAGGAAACAGAAATCTCACCCATAATGGCCTATATACTAAACAACAATATGCTGAACAAATGAAAAATGTGTTAACCAAGTTACACAACAAGTTAGCACTTCTGATTACAAGCTGTTCTACTGTAAATAAGACACTCACTTGTGAAATTATGTGGATATACACATGGCCATGGCTAGCTGTGAGGAGACCAGGGTCTGGTTAACTGTGACATCCTAATAGTGTACAGTAGTAGCTGCATGTAGTCTACAATTTTGAAAACCTTTTATTACCTGTTATGATCAGTTCTGATTATTGTTCAACTCTGAAGAGATAACACACTTCCATTTATCACTCTCTTGTTGAAAGACATCTGACAAAGGTATGATAGCAATGTTTGAATCTATGTGACAATAATCCAATAGGAACACCTGCACACCTCCTTTTTTGTGCAATTATTAGCCAATCATGTGGCAGCAGTGTTTACATAAAATCATGCAGATACAGGTCAAGAGCTTTGATTCACATCAAACATCAGAATAGGGAAAATGTGATCCGTGACTTTTAACTGCTCCATGGTTGGTAGGAAATACACAACTGTCTGTAGACTTTCCACAGAAAAGGTTAAGAGGAGAAAAGTCAGGCTGTTTGGAGCTGACATGAAGACTATTGTAATGCAAATAAACACTCTTTACCACTGTGGTGAGCAGGAAAGGACCTCAGAATGTACAACAGGCTAAACATTGTGGTGAAGGGTCGACAAAAGCAAACAACCATGTCAATTTTCAAGTAGAAAAATGTTACCTAGGCCTTCTGTAGACGTAAGAGAGGCACACAGTGTGAAACACAGTACTGGAGTCCAACTTAACCAACCTGTATCTGTATGATTTAATGCATTTAGCTTCTGCAACATGATTGGCTAATTGGATAACTGCATGGTGTTACTTCTATAAGTGCCTGTGAATGTAAATGTGTTTAAGAGAGCAATCGTCAATTTGTGAGATACAAACTACTTGCACCATTGATATTCAAATGAGCTTGCCAGTTAGCTGCTATACCTTGTGTTAGTAGAGGTGTAATTAATTAGTAAAGAGAAACAAGCGAGAAAAGAAAGACTAGACAAAAAGCAAACGTGCACCTCACAAAAAATTTGCTCCTGATTATTGCACTTGTTATAGATATTAATTGTATAGCTACAGATGTATGTAATCACCAGTTTGATTTTTCACCCTAAAGGCCTTAAATAAACAGCCAAATAGTGAAATACTAACTGAATTGACTGAACAAACCGCTGAATTAACATTTTTTTGTTGAAAAAAAAAAAGTCTATCTGGACTGCAATATTCAACCTAACACTGCAATTGTTCATTCAGCATTTAGGATTTTGCTACAAATTTGCACTACAAATTAGATAATTGTCAGATGATGTTTGGATGTGTGCACAAATTATTTTCTTGCACTTGCAAAAGACACCAGCCATTCTATCACTGCTGTGTTTTAACCTGTATGATATATTGGTTCTGGGCCTCTCTGAGCGCTTATGAAAGATTACTGCAGGAAGCCATAATCCCCAGAGGCCAGAGGAAATGGGTGCCTCAGTTCACAGTGTGCTAATCTAATAGCTGATGATGTTGCTGAGTTGGAGGACATTAAAGCTCTTTAAATAAGGCAGCAGAGATGGATGCAAGCAGGTGATGGGCATGGATCATGGATGCATCAGTTTCCAGAGGGCTCTGAGTCCATCAGAGCAGGTGATAATCCAGGACTCGTGTAGGAAGAGAAATGACATGTGTATTAAGAACTAATTTGGTCTGTGTTTTTGGGCTAGTTATTTTTGCTTACAAATGACTAATTAAAGCAGAATATATGCGTAGTGTATTAAGTTACCATGTTGTTAACAAAAGGTTTTGCCTTAATTGGATACAGAGCATTGATTGCATTTGATGCAGTTGCTTTGACTTGCACAAAAAGCACATATTGTTGAACATATTGTATTGTAAAATATTACATCGGTTGTAATAAATCACATTTTGATTTTATGTGCTAAGCTGTGAAAACTTGCACATAAAAAAGACTGTGTGTGAGACTTTGATTGTTTTCTCCTCCTGTGCTGTTGAGCACACCAGTTGGTGAGTTTCGTTGTTTCTGTATCAGTGGTGGGTTTTACAGCTCTAGGTTGCTAGCCTGATGCTAGTCCTTTCCCACACAGCCTTTGGGACTGGCAATGGCACAATAATTTTGTATAGGGTACAGGGTTAAGGGCCTTGCCCAAGAGGCAACCTTGGCAACCTGGCGGTAGTGGGGCTCGAATCCTGACCCACCGATTAGCAGATGAAAGTCTTAACCGCCTTTGCCTATACTTGAATTAACACATTGCCTGTTTGGTAGACATAGATCCTTTTCATGTCCTGGCAACCTAAAAAAAATGTGTATTTGTTTGTGCATAAATATTTATTAATGCTGGTATATACTGTACTCTGCTCAGTCAAAAAAGTAACCATCCGGATTAACTAAGCAAATAGGCAAGAGCCTTCCACTGGATAATTACTGTAGTAATTATATGGTTCAGCTGACAACAAGTTATTTAACCCTTACAGATGCAGTGAGTAGCTTCTCATTTCTTAAAGAACCATGTGGTCAAGGCAAAGATTTTACTCTATTTCAGAAGGGTAAAATTATTGGCCTGCACCAGACAAAGAAAAACAATCGATGAAACTACTAACTGCAATATTGAACTAACTGCAGTAATACTGAAATAAATAAATAAATAAATAAAAAACTACAGTAGAACTCATGGCTCTGTTTAAGAGTAAGAGTATTTTTCCCATGCACAATGCATGTGGAAATGTGCTTAAGAAAACCACTAACCAGAGGCTAACCAGAGGGGAAAAAAACACTTTACTTTGCCAGGGAGAATAAACAATGGACAGTGGAGCATTGGAGAAAGCTCATGTGGTCTGAACTGTCCAGATTTATCCTGTTCTAGGGTGATGGGTGCATCAGGGTAAGAAGCGATGCAGATGAAATGATGCACCTATCATGTCTAGCACCGACTGGGGGGTAATAATAAGATCTGTGGTTACTTCTGTTGGTCAGGTCTAGGCTCAGCAACAGAAAAAAAGGGTCAGCTGACTACTTCAAAATAACAAATGACCAGGTTTTTTCCTTCATATTCCAAGACGATGTACCAGGATTCATCTGGTTCAAATTGTAAAAGCGTAGTTCAGGAACCATGAGACATCATTTTCATACATGGGTTGACCACAGATTAAAGACGGTAATACCTTGGAGAATCTTTGGGATGTGTTGGAAAAGACTTTGACATTCCCATCATCAATGCAAGATCTTGGAGAGAAATTAATGCACCTCTGGACAAAAAGTATATGTTGTGACATTGGCATAACCTTATCAAAACGATGGCTTTTAACGTGCCGTTGTCAGTGCAAAGGCGGTCCAACTTGGTGGGTTAGAGTATGCGACTTGTTTTGTTTTTTTCCCTTTGGCTGGGCCCCTTTGTAATTAGGCCCGCGAACCTGCACGTAGACCACGTGCAGCTCGCCAGCTCACGTGCGAAGTATAAACAGCAGCTCACGTGCACGAATACCGTCAGCTGATGGCTTCTGTTGCATTCAGCTGCTTCCTGAATATGCAGTTTGGGGCTGCAACGCAAAAAAACTAAAGAAAATCTCATACATACGACTTTGTTGCATAAAAATGTCGCGTGTTTACATGGACAAATCTCACGCTATTACGTGAATAAAAAAATCGCATGATCACAAATTACAGCATGTATACAGGGTGGATATGGTGTTATGCAAAATACTATCCGTCTTCTCTTAAAAACTTTTTTTAACCGTGATAATTTTTTTGTTATTGTGATATATTGCTTGGATTTTACATTATTATTTCATGCATGGCAGCACAGACCTTGCACAAATACACACACGGCAGGAAAACACCACCGGAACTGTGTTGCGCAATCTCGTGCAGGCTGAGCGCAGAGGGAGGGGCGGGGCTGTGCGGGAGCGCGCAGGGCGGGTTGGAGCGATGTGAACTCGAGCTCGCGGAGAGAAGTAAACAAGTCCACGTGCTTGGAGCCCCGCCCACACTCTTTTAACTTCAAATCGCCATTAATCTCTGTGAGAAAGCAAACAGACCTGGAACAGAGTCTCAGTTTTTTTCTTCAAAGGCTCAAACACTAGTCCATGATGTAGATTGATTAACTTGACTATAGCCGAATGCAAAAATCAACAAACCCTTATGAAGGCTATGTTATGATATTAATAGTGAAAAACCTATTCTTCTTAACCTATACCTATATCTTGCATCTTGTTTCTCAATATATTTTGATATAAATACTCTTGTTTATCAATGTTTATATTATTTAGAAATGTTCTTTATATAATACATTTAATTTGTATAACAGTCATGAAATTAGAAAGAATGAAGCTTTGATAGGACTATGTGCACTTAGTCCTACCCCACTTATGTTTTTTTCCTCCAAAGGACTGTTTTTAGAAGTAGAATAAATAATCCACTGGGTTAGGGCTAGGGTGTATCGTTACATCCAAAGTCATATTTCATATCACTTCTCAATTACTGTTGTTGAAATATTTTGATCATTAGCCTAACTGTAGATCATGTCTAGGAAGGATTTCACTCTGTGTAATCACCTAACATGACTGTCCCTGCTCAGCTCCATGAGGTCCAGCCTGTCTTTTTAATCCATTCATCCATTTAGGAACCTTTGTAGTCCAACAAGGGACCATGGAGGCCAGTGGTGATTACCATTGTATTTATTTCCATTTTACGACCGTATTGGGATGTGTCAACATTTACTGTATACATGCATTCACACACTACAGCAATTTGAGACTGCCAATTAGCCTAATCTGCATGTCTTTGTGGATGGAAATCGGAGTACGTGAAGGAAACCCACCAAGCATGGGGAGAACATGCAAACCATGTTTATATGTTAATAGGGTATAGTTTATATGTTGAAAGTCAAAAGTCTTATGCACATGCAAATAATTGCTGTAAAACAATGAGGACTTCAAAAAAGGTTTCTACATTAAAAAATATTATAAAAACAGTGAACAGTAATTATTTAAACAAATAATTTAATTATCAAATCAATTACCGCCATTTTCTTAAAATATGGTCTTGGGTATGCTCACAATTTGTGCAGTTTTATAAGGAAATTAGCTGCTCAGTTTTACTGAATATCCTGCAGAACCAGCCACAGTCTTTCTAAGGACTTTGTCACACCTGTTTCTTTTTATGCAGCAAAACCCAGAAGCTATCTTCTTGGTTTTTTTTGTTTAAAAAGTGGTATTTTACATAATTTTCTGCTTTCTTTTTGGCCCAAAGATATTTTTCTGTAAGATTATTTTTTCTTATTATTGCTGAAATAGTAATGTTTGGAATAATTTTTTTCTGCCAACTCATTCTCTGTACCACTTACACCCATTCCCTGTTATAAATTTGTTTCGTATGTCTCACTTTAAGACATTCGTATGTCTTGCATTCAAGTCATAAACATTAGTATTTAGCAGTCGGTAAAGCACATATTCAGCATTCTTCAATTGAGCAAGCTAGCTCAGGTACATGTGACAGCTTGTACCGTTATGCAGTGACCATCTGCAGTTTAGGTAGTAAAGTGAAAATACTGCAGGTATGATTTTTTGCTTGTAGCAATAGATCCGGATTAAGAGTGTCCAAAGAGCATTGCAATTCTTTTTATAATAACAATGAACTTAATGCCCAGAGTGTCTCTGTGTATCCTTTCTTAACATTTGACTAATTCTAGCATGCTATTACAAATTGGTATAAGATAATGTTAGCTTTTTCATTGAGATACTGAGGCAGGAGTGCATGTCCTCCAAAGGAATGTACATACTGCAACTGTCAAGCCTCCTCAAAGCTAATGTGTTGGTTATACTGTGTTCTGAATTTAATCCTACCAGCAGGGAACAATCTTTGTAGCATTTTCCAATAATCTATGCACAACTGGCAAACAAATACATCCAAACATCTGGGGAGGTGGATCAATGGAAAGCATGATACTAAAGCATAATTCTAACACCCAAATTATTGTTTCAAAATCTTTACAGCTCAACTTAAAGTCACATTGAAAATCTCTAATGCTGTTATACTTCTGCTAAAAGATACAGTTTCATGTGTTTACGATTGTGGAACCTTGAAAAGCAACTCATCAGTCCTGCTCTCTATGTAGACAACATGGAATAGAGTGGAAGCAGTTTCCATGGAAACACACTCATTTCAGATCTTTGTAATGACAATAAAATATTTTCTATTTATAAGAGAAAATATGTGCTTAGACAGAACTATATTTATACTTATACAGAATGTGGGTGCATGTAACTATTGAGCTTTCTTTTATTGCATGAGTGTATTTTTGGAATTTAATTTAAGTTAAGAACATGTGTAGGTTTCTACTGTCACGATATTTGTGTTATTGCCATAGTTACTGTGACAAAATTAAGAGCCAAACAGAAGGTTGCCTTCTGCTGAATAAAGTTTTGCTGTCAAAGAACGTGCACTTATGCTCACGTTGCTCACAGGTGTTTGTGTGTGTGTTAGTCCATGCGAGTGTCGGTGTGTGCATAAGCATGTGGACTGATAAGGAACTGGATGTGGAATTTAGCACCAGCTGCAAAACAGAACTTATTCACAGTCTATCCTGGTTAACTGCATGTTATTGAACGTGGTTTCATTCCATGCTATATGAACAATATGATTGGCTTTATGTATAATGGTTAATATCATGATAATAGTTTGTACAAGGAAGAAAAACATGACAGAGGACATTCTTATAGGAAAATAATTAACCATGTGGTGGTGTGGTGCCACTGTGTGGTTAATTAGTTTCCTATAACACCACACCCTGAAGTGTTTTATTCCTCTTACGACATAACAATTTGCCCATGATTGCAACCTTAATTGATTAATGAATGACACATAACCAATTATACTGACACATAACCAGTTATACTGTAGCTATATTTAACATAAAGGAACATTATAGAAGAAAATTTCATTCTTGCTTTTGTTTTTTTAATTTATGTTATGGAAGTGACAAACTGACACTTCTTCACACACACACACACACACACACACACACACACACACACACACACGACTGTTTGTTGTTTACTGAGAAACCTGAATGTGCAAACCACTCTGTCCTGAAGACTTTCCCATGGAGGAAAGTAACTGACTGTTACAAAGTGCTGACAGTAAAGCCCAGGATAAATAAAAGTCTTCTTAGAGAACGGTTCACCATCTACAATTATATGACAACAGGGCATTTATAATAATAATAATAATAATAATAATAATAATAATAATAATAATAATATATGGTTAAGATTGCTCTAAGAACACTTTTATTTGCCCAAGTCTCCAATGTCAGCACTTTGTAACAGTTAAGTATTTTTTATGAGAAAGTCTTCAGGACAAATTTGCTTGATTATTATTATTATTATTATTATAAAAAATAATTAACATTTATGACATTTGGCAGGTGTCCAAGTGGACAGTTAAAAAAAAAAAAATCTCATTATAAGTCATAGTCCCACTCCTTAACCAATGAACTACCCCTGTACACCCAGGGTTGAGGGTCGAGTGTTCAATTCCCGCCTTAGGTCTGGAAGTATATGGAGTTTGCATGTTCTTCCTGTGCTTGGTGGGTCTAGTTTTCTCCCACTGTCCAAATATATGGACAAATATTTTAATTGGTGTTGCCAAATAGCCAGTAGTGTGTGTGTGTGTGTGTGTGTGTGTGTGTGTGTGTGTGTGTGTGTGTGTGTGTGAAAATGAACATTATCATACTATCATATTTTAAGACAAGGAACCAAACAGTATGTTGTAGCATAGCATCCCTGACCAAATCTGTACAATTAAACGTTTTCACATAACAATATGCACCTGACTGGAATGTGCTAACATCGTGAGATTAACTAACATGATGTACCTTCCAGTTCATTTAAACCTGTAATAAACTGTTGGATTCGGGTTCTCTCTTTAACTAGACACAATAGTTATGTGGGCTGAAAACTGTTTGCGACAATTATCTTTGTTTTCTTACCATGATTAAACATTCTGGTACTGAAGGTCAGATTATTTCCTCCTGATTAAGTCTCTGGAGATCACGTGTTGTTTTTACTAAGTGGTACGTAGGGCACGAACATTTCACTTGTAAACACTTCTGGTATTAACTGAAGAAGCAAAGAACATGGACTGTACTTTTCCACGTTAATGATTAAATAATTACTACTATGTTGGTTTTCAGCTTATGATTAAATTCCAACAATGCATTTCATTTTCATACATGCATAAAGTATATTATACTGTACATTTATAAATGGTCTTCTTATTTCTTATTCTCATTCATATTTACCTATTTACAATTCTTAAATTGGATTTGCTTTTAGATTTTGTCGTGTTACCAATGTGCTTTTAAATTACAAATAATAAACAACAACGCCATAAAAATGAAGAATGGTGTATTATACGCAGGCAATTATAATATTTCACATACTTGTTTGAGATACTATCATGTTTTTTTATGACCTTTGAGACAACAACATGGCAATCATTTCCCACACACCCACAGATTCTAGAAACAACATGTTTGTGAGTGTTTATGAGTTTCGGTGCGGTAAGCCAGGTAAACAATAGCTGCATAGATTGCATTGCCTAAGGTGAATTATGTAATGTTACATGAGAATGTCATATCATTGCTTCATCCATAATTTTCCTTTCCTACAAGGGAGTGGCTTAGTGTTTGTGTATGTGTGCATGTGTGTGTGTGTGAGTTTCCTTTTGGTATGTGTCTACAATCAGCTCCCGTCTTGCTTATCCTGGCCTTTGTCACTACATGCTATGAAGGTAAACTGATCTGTAGCTTGAACACTGAGATGTGGAACCGCACCCATGTAGTAAACAAGTCATTAATTTTTCTCACATCTTGTCTTCAGCAACACCTGGTAAATGTTGCATGGACAAACGACCAGATTAAACACAACCAAAATGAACAAATATCTCATTGCCATGCACTCCATAACGCACTCCATAATGCCTAATTTGGTTGTTGCAAAAAATTGCACAAGCCAAATCATATGTTAAGGTTAGAGAAGCCTGCTTTTTGTTTCTTTGTTTTGTTATTATAATTGCACCTTGTCCAGGGTGTACCCTGCCTTATACCCTAAGTCTCCTGGGAAAGGCTCCAGGCCCCTGCGACCCTGTATACAGGATAAAGCGGTATAGAAGACGACGATGATGATGATAAGAAGATGATTATAATTGCACTTGCTTGCTACAAAAACAACATGAATTTGCCATTTATCATGGAATCAGGTTTCATTATTTCTACATTTACAGTGAAAACATTAAGCAAAAAACAGTTAAAAGTGCATGGCCTTGAGATAAGATATACTGATATTTTGAAGAATAATAGAGTTTTGAAAATATGTGACTTTTGTGCAGCAGTTTCTTTTTTCAATGTCAACTAAATTCTAAACACATTCTATATATAAATGCATACATGCATACTGTACATACATACATACATACTGTACATACATACATACACAGTACACACACCAATCAGCCAGAACATCAACACCATTGCCAGATGAACTAAACACCAGTTACATCACACCCGCAAACTAGTGACAGATCATGGGCACACAATGCTCTCATAAATGTCCAAAGGGCCCAAAGGCCAGCCCATCCGGTCTGATCCCACAGAAAAGGCAATGTAGCCCAAATCAAAGAAAAACAGCAAATGCTGCCCATTACAAAAACGAACCAGAACACCCAGTGCACCACAGCCTGCTGTGCACGGGGCCCAGAGGTGCTTCGGCCTTCAAACTCGCCAGATGTCTATTTGATTGAGCATCAGTGGGTTGCCTATGTCCTGATGCCAGGCACTATAGCACACCCCCAGAATCTCTGTCCTGAGGGACCATAGCTGCCCTGGCGCCATAAAGGTGGTTTTATTCTTATGGCTGATTGGTATATACAGTGTATGCATATGTATATGGCATTTTCAGACTACATTGGTATCACCTGTACTAATAAAATATATAATTTTATATATTTATAATAAAAAGTATAATATTTGAAGATAATATATGCTATCTATATCAAATTAACAGATTGTTACTATGAGCTGCATACTGTATTCTTCCATTTAGTACTAAGCAAAAGTCTTATGAACCTATAAAGATACTCCATTATAAGGACATACAGTAGGATGCCAAGTGATAAGTGTGTATCAAATAGTATGAAAGTATCAAAATTATTGTTAAAAAGTAAAGCAAAATATAATTTGCCTTTACACATCATACATTTGTGAATAAGTGTATGATACAACATTTTAACATATGAAATTACAAAATGTTTGCAATTTTTTTTTTCTCATTATGACCACCGCTGATCACACAAAAAAAGAGGGAGAGAAGCTTTATACAAATACTGATCGATAGACTGGAAGTAATCTTTTTGTTGTTGTTAAATGATGGTTTTAAAGCACACAGTCTGGATTGCTAACTATCTGAGTGGGATAATCTTAGCATGAGAACTGAACAGAGTCACCTGCCATGAGCTAGAATCCCATTACTAACCTTGCAAGCATGAGCTTCCTGTTCAGCAAACAGATAAGCATGAAAAAGACAGAGTGTCTTTTTGCACTGTTTGCTTGGCTGTGGCTTTGCACACTGGAAAAGCTGCATTTTAATGTGAATTGCTGAACTGACCGACGTGGTCATGTCTTCAGGACTGCAGAGCAGAACAGCTCTGAGGCCTGAACGAGAGGAAAGAGATCACAAATGACTAATAGGGTGATGAGTACCAACCTCAACTTTATGCATGTCATGGTTAGAATAAGTGCAGTAATGCTTAATCTATAATCTTAAAATAAAGCTATTAGGATATGTTATCTAGGGTGATTTCCAAGTGGTTCTCTAAATAACATTACTGCATGAAATTTCGGTGTATTTATTGCAGCAGCAACAACAATGAAAATAACAATGAAAATATCCTCTTATGACATCACTCGTATAAGCACCTTAATCAAACGGTCAGTAGTAGACGTCTGGTCAAACTGGGACTTTTGATTGTACACTAATGCACTCAATCCAGCGTTTCTCTACTGATTGGATATCCTCAATGTAGAAAGTTTTCTCAGTATGATCAGACCACCTGCTTCATGTTGGAAACGCTAGCCTCCCAGGAACACTAATTTCCTAAAAATGTGGAAATTTTTTTTTTTTTTTAATTTTTATTTTTAATTTTTAATTTTTTAAAAAAATGCTTAGAGTAAGGTCAGAACTGTATAGGGGATGGGGCAAGCTGTGTTCCTGTATTGTGCAAGTGGTGTTCGTGAATGATTGTGTGAATGATTGCGTGTAGAAGTTGGTAACACATTGTGTGATGAGTTCGAATTTCTGTTGCATGTTTTTTTTTTTTTTTTACCAGGTCAGGTTGCTAGCCTGATGCCCAACCCTCCTTTAGGCTTTGGGACTGGCACTGCTGCAGTGTTGTATGGGCTCAGGGTTAAGCGCCTTGCCTAAGTGCACAACTTTGGCAACACAGTGGTACCGGGGATCAAACCTCCAGTCAACGACTTGGAGCCTCAAGCACAGAACCACCACTTGCCCAGTCTTTATAGGTTCAGAAGTGTAAACTTTTTTTGTTGTTGTTGTAAATTTCCCATCTTGAATTAGGAAGAACCTCCCCTTTCCCTCCAAAACGAACACATGGTTAAAAACAGTGCAGTCTTTGAAGCCTTTGAGGAGATGTATCGTTCTTGCTGGTAAATCATTCTGATTAATCTCTTATCTCCAGGAAATGTTCTAGCAGGTGTACAAACTCAGTTCCTTGTTTATCATGCTCTATCAATAAACAAAATAAGTGAAGGCATATTCTGTAAATATGCTTTGAAATTTTGACCTTATCATGGTGCGTGCTGCTTTTTAAAAATACAGTCTACATGGCGTAAGGTGTTTCTTAGAAATTAGGTTGTGTGTATGTGAGGCCCAGCTTATCCGTATTTTGAAGAATTTCAAGTGAGGGTGGAGGGTGCCTCAGCATCATCCCTCTGCTCTGTACCGACTGAACCATTTCATCCATAATTTACATTTCTCTCTCCCCTCTCACCCCCCTCCTCTCTCTGTCAGTCTATTCTGAGCCTAAAGAGGACAGGAACAAGGCTGGGGAACACAGTGTACCATGGCTCTGCACAACATAATCAGCCTCTCTCTCTCTCTCTTTCACACATCTCTCTCTCTTTTTCACCACACATGTTTGCAATTTAGGTTCACATAGACACACACATACACAGACCCAGACACACCAGCTGTTACCCCCAGTGACACAACTATTACTTAATAAGTGTGCATGCATATTTATGAGGCGCATATATCACGTAAATCAATGACGCATCGTCTCAGTTGTGTACACATAATCTCCAATCGCTGTGTTCTATACTTTATATTGGTTATACCAGTTATATCATGGCTGTTATATATTATCAGCATCATAAAAATTATGTTAATTATATATATTAAATCATATAGCTTACATGATTACATCAAAATATTTATCATAAGCATCCTAACCATAGACATT